>QVRM01002502.1:0-420000 GCA_003439945.1 Dermanyssus gallinae | reverse complement strand
ACGTGACAGAATGTGGACAGTCTTCAGAGAATCTGGTTAGTTGATCACCTGTAAGCTAGGCGCAGAGAAAAGCAGACACAAACCGAAGACCGTCAAAGTGGAGGAAGTTAAAGAAGTAATGAGTGCAAAGGTGACATCGAGAAAGACTCGCTTGTTATTGAACTACTTTTGCTTTCCAGGTTTTCTACGGCAAGCCATTCAATACATTATCTCCCGCTGTGTACGGCAACAGATAACTGCCACGCGCGGACTGAAAGATCGTTTCGCCTGGTGAGGAAGATAAACAGATACTTGAAAGCGAAGGGCACATTCTTTGTACATAGTTTCGGTATCTTTGCCAAATAGATGCCTTTAAATAGAATTCTAACATCAAACGCATATTCGAGATCTTTGCAGACCGACCAAAAGTTACTATAGATATATTTCAGTAGCGCACCTCTTAGCGGAACAAGCTCAAATCATTCGTTTTCAGCTTCAGATTTGTTACGTTTTATTTGCAATTTTGTAATTTTTACTCAAATTAAGAATACATTACGCTCAATATATAGGGTTGTTCTCATAATCATTTATCCTTCTTCACTCTACCAGAGGCGAGATAAATAGTGCAACGTCGTATGCACCACTCAGTGCTGCGCATTCCCCGGAATGGTACTTGGTACATCTATGCAGGTAAAACCGACTAGCGCACAATTCGTACACTTGCTAAGACGGCATTTGAATACATACTCGGTTATGAGAGTCATGCACTATGTACAAGGTGTATAGATGACGACTGTCGCATGCAGGGCTAGACCAAAAGTTCAGATTTGTCTAAGTGGCCGCCGCATTTGTTTGCAGGGTATCGCAGTGCCCTTATAGACGTTCAACTTGGACAATCCACAGTCTTTTACAACGTAAGCCGAGCAAGCTGGCTTAGTGGCAAAGCCTTTGCCTTGCATTCGGGAGGGCTGGGTTCGAGACCCAGACCGGCCACTCTTAAATTGGTTTGCATGGTTTCCAATGTAGACAAGGTAAATTTCGGAGTGGATTAAAATTAGCCATGACATGAAAAAACCGTACACGGGCAATAGCCTTACGAAAAATATAAAACAAAAAAAGCGTGATGCACCCGTTTGGCCGAGTGACATAGCATGTACCCCCGGGCGGAGAATGTTGCACTATGTTTCCATGCATGTAATACGGACACCAGGACAACAACGACGGTCGACCACGACATCGCCATCGCCAACATTTAATTTGTGCGCAATTAGCAGCTGCGCAAAATATATAGATATCATAGCGGCACTCTATCTGACACCTGCCATTCTTGCGACATGGCGAGCTGCACGCCTTCTTGTAGGCGAGCCTACATCGGACACACGCACATAGAGAGATAGCAATTTGACAACACACGGCGATAGACAACGTCGGTGTTGTCGTAGTAAAGGTAGACGTAACCCAGCAAGGAAAAACACGCGCAATTTTGTGCCAGTCAACGCTGTATCAAGCCACTGTAGCAGTAGTAGTATATATAGAGTAACTATAACTGTAGTAGTAGTAGTATATAGAGCCACAGTTGTCATCATGGTAGTGTAATCATTCATCATCGTGGTCGAAGAATCTTGGTTGATCGTGAGTGTTCGTTATTCCGCGCGATCTTCCTGATTACTCTAACCCTTTACACTGCGATCGCGTTCGTCGTCGTCGCCGTCACTGTTATCGTTGTCGTTGTCGTTGTCGTTATCATCACGTGGATTGCGACCGCCAACATGATGACAGTGATGTCATTCACAGACGTGTTCACGTATACGTCGGTCGACATCGAGCGTCGCCGTGTCAACTATCTTCGACGACCAAAGCGAACTCGAAGCGTCACTCGAATCGCCACCATTGGCGTGTTGATTGTCGCCGATGCTGCCGACGTCAACGGGCAAACTACTCTAACTCCCTCCACCCCAAGCCAAGAAGACCCTTCTGGCATTTTCGCGAAGCGTAACAGCTCCAGGAAGAAGATCGTGCGTGCGCAGGACTAGTATGTGGCTGCTGTGGGCTTAATTTACTTGCGTCAGCACAGAGCCACAGCGCCGAATTCGACCTCTTGCCTCTCGATATCTCTCGACGGTCGGCATGTTGGCAATCTAGACTCTTTAGCTGGCTATTCGTCAGTTGTTTGCCGCTAATTAGTGCAGGGAGCGCGGGGTAATGCGCGAATGGTGATTATGGAGATGATGGTGATTATGGAGATGATGGTGATGACGACGACGACGGCAATCATGCCTATGGCCCGTTTGTTTTTGGTGGGCTATGTAACTGTCGCGAACCACATTGTCGGACAGCAACAACAACACCACAAACAGATAGGTTTGTTGTGGTTGGTTGTGTTTGCCCCTAGCATTGTGTTCTCGCACGCGTTCGTCGTATTTTGCGTTTATCCTGGCCCAGCGGCTTCTCTGCATCTGTCGTTTTTCCGTTTCGGCTTGCCTCTGGCTCGCCTCTGGGCGAAACGAGACCTAATGCGGCTGCGAGATTGTCTCATGCTGACGACGTTTACGGCACTAGCGGCGGCGGCGGCGGTGGCTATAGAGTACAGCCGAGGCTGTGAACGTTCGAGATTTTTCGATATTCGACTGCCAGCTGATTAAGCGATCGTGTTCAGCTCTATCAGATGAGATACGAAAAGAAACTAGTTGGAGACCCATTTAGAACTGTAGAACACAATCACTTTGCTGACATTCGTCGAAACACCGCGAATTCCGGGAAACACTTTCCTAGGCTAGTGACGTATTTAACTATACAAGTCAACAGAGAAAAAAAAAACTTTCTACTGCTCGTGAGGAGCTGCATGAATGTTGAAAACATTTCCTACGAGTGTTATAAAAATTTACCAATTTTTTTTAGCATTAACAAATTATCATCATATCAACTCTCAGAACACCTTTTAGTACATTTGGATATGTAGAATCAATAGAGCTAAGTCTTGCATAAAGCAACAAAACATACTTTCTTGCTCAGAGTCCATCCCACTGATAAATACTTTACAACTAGAATGAAAGGAACTTTCATTATTCAATAAGGAAGGGGGTTTCTTTGGCATATTCGTATTCATTAGAGATAAGCGAGCTAATATGTTCTTCATATTCACACAAAAACATTTACCCCTTGGAACGCACGTACACATTTTAGGAATTTATTTTGATAGATCTGTTTCGCCACACGCCAGATAAAAACGCGGTTTGTCTGCTTTTTTTCAATGCTCACAAGAAATTGAGAATCACTGAACGATGACTTCTTAGGCCGTTTGGTCTCATGTTAAAAAATGTGGCCTATGTCGGCCCGCTGAAACTGAGATAAAACGCCGTTGTTTTGGTGCATCAGAAACGTGGCAATTAGAGCAATATTTATGTCGGACGTATTAATGGAACACTTCCAGCAGAGTTTCTTTGAAAATGCTTTCTACATATTTAAACAAATTCCGGTATTTTGCGTTTTCGTATGCGTTTTTAAGTACTCCGGCACTTTCATCATTTTAGAATATCTTAAGCTAGAAAAGGATTAAACAGTTGCAAAACACCGATGAAATCCCAGACCTCATAAACCTTTATAATGAAAGGCCAAGACTCGGCAAGAAACCGAGCCTGCCTTTAACCGTTGACTTCCTTCTTCAGCCTGATATATATATATATATACCTTGAAAACACCAAGATCTGGGTTCAGTCGGTTGTAGTCCGATGACTCGACAGTCAATACGAAACCGGTGAACTTCTGTAGAGCTGATGTTTGCCCCACAGGTTTGCCCGCGATCGCCACTGCAAATAGTCAATTTTGTCAGTATTTCAACGTTTGCGAGACTTAAACACTAAGCATGCTGAAACATTGTCAAAACGTATCTAGTCTTTTTCCGTGTCAGTTGTAGCGTTCGAGTGCAAATTAGCAAACAAAGACAGCTCGTCGTAATAAAATTACAGCTCTTGACGTTTACACTTTATTGTACTATTACGCTTAATTGCTACTAGTAGCCCTCGTGACCATCCAATCTGTCATTAAAGTACCAAGATGATAGATAAAATCATACACATAGTAATTTAAGAAAGAACAGTAATTTCTGCTTTAACATATAATATTTGTACAACAAGTTGAAGACGTTAGATATGTAATAAATTTAACTATTAATAATAATAATAATAATAATAATAATAATAATAATTTATTATTATTATTAATTATTACATGTTAAACGATGTTACAGTTGAGAGGTCTGAACGTATTATTGCAAAGTTTTTTCTAAATGATTAGTTCACTCCATGGCGCCTAAAATAGATGCCGCGTTTCCTCTGCAAACGGCCAAGGACAGCGCTTGCCTCAAGAATTGACCCTCTCTTCGGTCGTTCGTGACCTCCTGAATTCGCCTACTCAAATCTTTGAGAAATGCTTCGGTTCCCTTGCTGATTGGTCCTAATGTCTCCATGGCAATAGGCACAAAAATATATCTTGTTTCCATTATTATTATTATTATTATTTAGGAGATATGTGTATTGTGTTTAGTACCCAAAAACTGTACAATAAACAGGCGCCAGACGAGCATCTTAATTATGGGCCGAAGTCATCATGCATCAGCAACTTCAAACACCACCAGTGCTACACCAATGGAGGAGCTGATATTGAGTGAGGTGGAGAAAATAAATGCACCACCGCTTTTCCGCCTTTACCTTCGTACGTCTGTCCTGGCACGTATTTTTGCGGGTAGCCTTCGATTTCGATATGGAAGCCATTGGAACCGTCCAGTTTGCTGGTCGAGACTCCCTGAGGTCGGCGTGAACAGACTGCTGCAGGTGCGTAGCGGGCGCTGAAAAGACGAAGGGAAAGGTTCCGCCGGTCGGCACCTGTTAGTCAGATCGTTCGGCATACCGCCTACCTAGAACATCGATCGCACGTTTCCCAGACGTTCGCCACTCAATTGACTCATGCTGACTGTTGCAGCTTGTCGCCTACGTCGTTGTGCTTTAGCCGATTGTACTATCGTTCTCATCGTTGTCTATTTGTTACTGCTGTCGTTGGTGTGTATTATTATTATTATTATTACTATTATGGAGCGCCATCGACTTCGGGGTATGGTCGATAGGGACTCGACCAACGGCCTTATTATTATTATTATTATTATTATTTATTATGCTTTTGGTCATTATTAGTACCATCTATAAAGCAATATATGGAGGCTTCTAATAAGGTGGCTTTATTGTTTGAATTATCTAACTTTTAATTATGTAGGATCTGCTCTTAACATTTTCCGCGGTGTCAAGCCCCGGCTAATGCCTGCAGGAACAAATGCGATTAATAGCTAGCAACAGGGTCAGCAGAGATAAGTAACAGAATACTACATTACGTACAATAAAAGACTTAATTATTTTTTAGAAACAGTTCAATACGTTGACATACGCGCCTTACCGTTTTCCATGCGCAGGTATTTTTCTATATCTAATCTCATATGGCTAAAGAAAAACACTGTTACTTAAGTTCTTTAATCGCATAGTAAAGAAAAAAAAACTCGTTGTAAGACAATGTTCTTAATTAGTAGTTTGAACTCTCAAAGGTAATTGTTGTGGTAAGTCTTTTTCCTAATGTGATCGACATTCGCATCACCGCTCTCTCTCTTAAACCTATATGTGGAATTGCACGAAGATTGTTATATAATGTCATTTAATATATTTTCTCGTGCTAATACGTAGAGGTGTATATAGAATGTACAATGTACTATTGTGCAACCTTACAATATACGTATGTACTACATTTACTGCTGTTCAAGACAAAGAACCAAATCTGCTTGAAAATGTTTAAAGACAAATTATAAAATGTTTAGCAATGAGGTGTGATGTCGTGCAAACGTCGCTCACATTAGGAAAAATACTTACCAGAAACATTATCTCCGAGAGTTTAAACGGCAAATTAAGATAATTGTTCTAAAATACTTCTTTCTTCACGATTGCGAGAAAACAATTCGAGTAACCGTATTTCTATTAGAAAACGGTAAAGCGTCTATCTAAACGTATTAAACTTTTTTTTTAAATAAATAAATGATTTTTGTATACCGTAGTATTTTGTTATATATCTTAGCTGCCCCTATTGCTTGTTTTCATTTGCGTTTGCTCCTATAGACATTCGCCGGGGCTTGATACCGTGGGGAAAATTTAGAGCAAGTCACGCACAATTAGAAGATAATTTAAACTACAAAACCACCTTATTTGTATCATATACATTGCTATAAATAGATTGTAATAGTGACGAACAAGACAAATAATCATACCAACGAAAACATGCGAGCACTTGAACTTCCTGATTAAATTATTTATGTCGCTTACTTCTCAAAACATGTTTTAAATGTGATATTGGAAGTGCCTCTTGTTTATCATTGTTACCATCGTTAGATATTTAAAATCCCACCTAAAGCTTTAAATATTTTCCTTTGCAAGTGTTAACTTAACTTTTTTAAAAGCAGGGAACAGTCATAAAAGACTAAGGCAGAGTTTGGAATACAGTTAAGATTCAGTTTTTGCAAATAACAGCTACAAAGGGCAGAGTAGTGCAATAGTGTGGCTGAAACGCTATGTTACTGACCATAAAAGCGGGTATCATAGCATTCACAGCATGCACACAAAGTATTTCAATTGCACAAATTGGTGCAGAACCTCGACCAGGTTTTTCCAGTTGTAATTTCTTGCGAAGCTAATCGTTTGCCTCCTTGGTACAAATTAGCAAACAAACACCAGAAAAAGGATCACCATCGATATTTAGTCATTGCTCCTTTATCTAACATTTCGAGAATTTGCCAAAATTTGTATTACGCAGTTCTTGCTGTAGGCGCAATAACAAGCGATTACGTGGTCCCATCCCTTTCAGAAAGAAGTCTCTACCCGTAGTTGATTGTACGTTTTAAAAATACGATTTGATTTTATATTTCAATTCATTTAAACTCTAGGATATACTCCTGGAAATTCTCAGCAACAGTGGGACGAACGATAGCTTGCATAACATCTATAAACAGGATTGCCATTATTTAGTTCAAAACTGAATTATCATCCGGATAGGTCCACGTAAATGATGGAAACCACCAATGTACATAAACAAAATAAATTGAATGAATAATAAACTAAATACGTTCTCCTGGGCCCACTGTATACGCATCGTTTCTGCAAGTAATAAACGATACTGTAAGTAATGAGCGTCGCTTTTTTTTTGTTTTGCCGGATAATGTGGTTACGTTGGCGACGACGCTCCTTAACGATGATGGTGTTAAGCTCAGTGTATCTAACCGATAAGATGCTAAGACTTGTATACCAGCTTCAATAATGGAGGTCAGGCCTATCATTCGGCCACTGCACATACACAATATATATGTATATATATATATATATATATATATATATATATATATACTGCCTACCTTCTTGAGGGCAGGTCGGTGATGTGCAGCTGAAGGAGTTGGGCAGCCGCCTTGTCAATGAAACACAGCGCCATCAGCACGAGGAAGATGAGCTCGTGCACGGGCAGTTTCCGTCGTACGCCCGAAAACACCTCGAGCAGAAGCGTTACACGACTCACGCACACCATTTTCACTCACGAGACTCGTTCCGCTTGATCGATTGTTTATTCCTTCGATAAGATAGGTTTGTGCGTTTCTACAAACGCCGTCACCAATGCCCACAGCAATAACAACAACAACACCAGCAGCAGCAGTAACACGAGAGGAGAGCACCAGTACGAGAGGGACGTCAAGTCGAAGGCTCACAATATCCACGTACTAATTAACATCCACGTACAGCCGATTGCGCCCTAAACGCATGCACTTCTACCGTGAACACGCACACACGTCGCTGGTTTGCAATTGGTTTGCTGGGCGTTTATTTGCTTGAGGATTGAGGAGGAATAGCGAAATATGTCGGTGTTCCACCAGTCTTCTACGTATCTGCCGTTACCAAGTCGCCGCTCCTAGGTATTCCTTGAGTTGCACAGCAATCGTTTGCGGTCGATTCAAATTGCGCTGAATTTGCCGCCACCGTTTACTGGGTGACTTTGTGTTTTCCGCCCTTGACTACTTCTATACGCATACCACTTACGCTACCATCTTCTCTTTGTGCTTCTTTGCCACGCTCGCTCTGGCCAGTTCGTTACGTTTGCCCGACCCCACACACAGCGGCTGATGGCACTAATACGAACCCCCCTCACACACAGATGCCTTACGAGCACCAGTTTCCAGCCAGCCACTTCTGCCACCTGAAGTGGCGGGTTAATCTCGTCGCTGCGCACCTGCTAAAAGAAACGCAACCAAGAGTAGCATACTTCACTAGTTAGTGTAGGCCAGCGCGTCGTCAAGCCAGAGGTCGTGCTGTACGCTGATGAATGTTTCTGGCGTATCCTAGTATATCCTAGTTGGCATAAAACGACAACTTGTGCGAGTTGATCAAGCTGCTGCTGTTGCTGTCGCTGCACAAGAACTCTGGCGAGGCCAGATCACACGCAAACACATCGAATCACAAAATCACCCACCACAGTTCACTCACACAGTGTCGAACGACAGCCGTGTTACAATGCAATACAGCGCAGCTACAATACACTCGAACAAGGAGACATTTGATCACGTAGAGCGACACAACGATCGGCAGTACGACCTCTGTACCAAGGAGTCGCCTGATTGTTGTTGTTGCTGTTATTATTGTTGTTGCTGCTGCTGTTATTGTTGTTGTTGTTGCTGTTACTGTTGTTGTTGCTGTTGTTATTGTTACTGTGATTGTTTAAGAGGCGATCAGACGACTGACGGCCCTCTCTCTTGCTTACCTTACCGCGATCCTAATTACGACGAGTAGTACGAATCATAAGACTAATACACCTTATTACAATCAGTGTTGGTATTGGTATTAATATAATTAGCGTCAGCAGCATCAGCAGCTCATTGGTGACAATATCTGCCGCAAAGCACACTGGAGGAGTATGTGCACTAATAATAAAATAATAATAATAATAATAATAATAATAATAATAATAATAATAATAATAATAATAATAATAATAAATATATGTGCGTGTACGTGTGTATATGCGTATAGCAACCAGCGTCAGCCAGCGGACAGTGGGGCGGGGCAGAACAGTGAAGTGTCGCACTCGGAGTAGAGTTAGGAGAGCACTACTAAAAGAAAATCGTCGTGAATGAGCCGCCTTTTGCTACTACTACTACTACCTTAGAACTGCTGCAGTGCGAGCGGACGGCGGTGGCCAAATCAGTACAGCGCAGCAATAGTACGCACTCAACAGTAACGGCAGTGGCAATGAACAGTGCACGAGACAATGTATATCGCCGATGAAGGCTTTTCCCACCGTACGAGCAAATGAGCAAAGCCGGGCAAGAGATGGAAAACCAGACGAAGAGGAAGAATAAGAAGAATAACATCAACAAGGACTATTATCGCGTCGTGGGAGATCAGAGATTGCCATCCATGAGGGTCGAGCTTAGGGTCGACAGCAGACTCACTGACTCACTGCGCACTGCATTCATCGCCTCTTCCTCCGAATCTAATCTCAGCCCTGACGCCAGTCACTGAGCGGCGTGTCATTTAATAATCGCGCCCACAGTCTTTGTCTGTGCGCCTAGCACAAAGGCTCGTTCAGAGCCATGTCGTATGACAGTCATCATTCAGTGTCGGTTATAGTCCGATATTTTCTTTAAATATCAAAACAGCTGCACATATATATACATATATATATATATATATATATATATATATATACATACATATACGTAAGGATGATGAAACAATCTCGACTCGTTGAAAGATTAATGAATTGGATCATCAGTCTATCATCGTTAGACAGATCGGCGGCGGTCATTGGATTCCGTTGCTCAAGGTGAGTGAGGGGCCCTGCCACAGCAAGCGGTAAAGCACGAAGGCCTTGACCCATCTGTGAGGTCAACATCTCGGCAAGACGTTGACAGGCAGGGTGTGTACTTTTAAAGGTTCTCTTCCAATGACCCGTCAGCCTGCGAGAATGATGAACAGAGATTGACTGCGGATGAGAGAGAGAGAGAGAGAAGAAGAAAAATGTGGAGCGAGTCTCACGCCCACGTCACCAAAACAACTCTTGTCTGGTTGTAGATTGACTGACCCGTTCTGGAGGTCAAGGCGTCGTTTCGCCGCTTCTGGTCACGCTGTTCCAGGGCCTCCCGCCTGGGCAAAGAACTGAGCGAGCCACACTCACTACACATTTGTCCACACACTCGTAATGGAACACTGCCACTGCCCTTCGAAACGCTTTAAGCGGAAACTCACCCGCTGCTGCCTGCCGACAGTTAGCTTAGCGATGGCCAATACGCACGCGGTAGGTTTTGTACAGGACGCCCGATTACCTATCAACGATCATACGCTTCATGGCATCGCTTGTTAAACAGATCCTCTTTTTCAGCAAATGTGCGTGTATGCGTGTGTATGTGGGTAGAGGGGGGGGGGGTTGAAAACAGACTGCCGATCAGCGTGACCCGATCGAGTACCACAGACAACACTGGTGCGTTAACTGACTAGTTGGTTGTCACTAGCACTTGAGAACAACAGCCATTACTAACCTCGATGACTTAACTACTGTAGCCAAGTTAAGAGAACGGTGCCGTACGACAACGAGATGTTTGTTGACGCTCACTGAGTAGGGGAGGAACTTCAGTGGTTCAGGTTAAGGTGCTGGGAGATCGTGAGAAAGAGGAACCGCGAGGTAGAGGGAAGAAGAAAGGAGAGAGGTTATGGCTGCGCACGAGTCCACAATCGGCCGTGCTCGGTTGACGTAGAGTTTACGGGCACGCTTCTCGCCGCCACACAGGGATTCAGGACGAGGCCGCACGCAAGCAAGCCAGCGAAGCGAAGCGAACAGATGAGCGCCGTCTTACGACGACCTCATGCAAATGCTCTACGTCTAGAAGATACTAGCTAGCGTACTCGCTCTCAAAGGGGCAGGTGAGGAGTGCGTCGCAGGCGCTCAACGCGAGGCGTTGGTTGACGTGTTCAACCTCCTCTCGTTGTGTCAGTATTCATTGGCTGCGACGGGGCAGCGGCTACAGCAGCAGCAGCGGCAACAACAACAGCGAGATGGCTTCGACCGGCGACACAGAGCGCTAAGCCGTCTCCAGGGCCGTCTCCGTCGCCAGCTACCTCCTGCTATTTGCTACTTAAGCAACTGCAAGAGGCAGGAAAGGTAACGTGTGTGCGGCGGTCCATTCGTTTGCTTCATCTACGGACGTTGACGCTGTTTCGGGCATCATTGCCACGTTGTAGATGTTGATGATGACAAGCTGGGGCGGCAAGAGAGGCAAGGAGAAGAAAAAGAAAACGAAGAAAAGGAAGGGGAAGAGGAAAACGAAGAACAAGATGAAGAGGAAAACGAAGAAAAGGAAGGGGAAGAGGAAAACAAAGAACAAGATGAAGAGGAAAACGGAGAAGACGAAGAGGGAAAAGATGTACAATAACACACATAAAACAAAACGGGAGAAAAACGCCTATATTATGTCCTACGTGCGTATACGAAACTTCAAGATCAGGGCGGGAAGTGAGTACGATACGTCAACGCTCGCTGCCTCGTTAACGCACTCCCTCACGCACCACTCGCTCACGATGGTGAGGGGATCTTGCGAGGTGCCAGGAAAGTTGAAGCAGGAGCCAACAGGAATAAGCCAACGGCATGGCACGGACAAAGCACGGACAGATCGGCCAGCTCCGTTGTGTGCCCCTCTTCTCCGCTCAGATTAGCGCTCTTTGAAACCGTGGCAGTAGTAACGATGGTGGTTGTAATAGTAGAAACACAATAGATTCTATTCTATTCTCTTTCGCTCGTAATAGTAGTAGTAGTAGTAGTAGCCAATATAGTAGTAATAGCAGTAGCCATTAGCCAATGTAATGCCAGTAAGATGAGCAGGCCAACCTAGAGAGCAGTCGGAGTCGGACACTCACGGCACCAGTTGCTGCTGAGGCTGCGTACGCTGCTACGATACCAATCATGCAGATAGGCAGACTGAGAGACAGAAAGATTGGCTAGCAGGAAGGCTTGCTGGAAACAACAACTAGGCAGCAGAGGGGGTTCTGTACGGCGGAGTCGGCGTAGGCTTTGTACCCTTTCCGTTGTGTGTTTTCCGGCCAGTTTCCAGTACTGGCCGGGCGTTGGGAGCCCGTTCTCGTTTGCCCGCTCATCCGTCGTCTTACGACTGCCCCCACCCCAGTACGCGGTTACTATTACGACGACGACGACGACTACTAAAGTAAAGTTTTTGCTTTTACATAGTAAAGTAAAGGTTTCGTTTTTAGAAAAAGACTACTAACCACTACTACGGCTACTACTAATATCGTTTTTGTGTTATGAACTAAATGTATGTTACAACCATTTTCATTAACCACCTTTGCTCAACAACAACAACAACATCCCCTGGAGCTACTAGGCAAAACCACGGGGGACAAGCCGTGAACGAGCCAAGTCGTGTCCACCCCGCCAGCACCTCCATCCTCACCAGCAACACCAACACCACTGCCACCATCGCCACCATCGCCATTATCTCGCGACGAATCGCCGGCGAATCGCTGGAACAATGGTGTGAATGATTGGATGAAGCTGTATGAAGACAGTCGCGGCCCCGGCAAGCGACGATCGGCGAATTGCTGATCGGCCGAATCGGTTGTTGACCGGCCGATGATGGCACGCTTCAACGTCATCACGTTCATGATGATGACCATGGTGATGTGACGACCACCACACCAGTCCGGTACCGTCACCATTATCCTACCATAACACTGACTATATAAATATATATATATATATATATATATATGTATATATAAATATTTATATTTATATATATAAAAAAATAGATATATATATATATATATATATTTATATATATATATATATATATATATTTATATATATATATATATATATATATATATATATATATTTATATATATATATATATATATATATTATATATATATATATATATATATATATATATATTTATTACAGCCGTGCTCATCATTCTACCACAACAACACAACCGCTACAATCACTACTACCACTACTACTATGACTACAACCATTACTGCTACTGCTACTACAACCACTGTTGCAACTACAATAGCGGTCTGTTGCCTGTTTATTCAGTGTGCTTCGAGTAGCTTGCTTGCTTGCTGGCAAGCAAACGAGCCTGCCGCTACCCGGCTCGGCGACGATATCCGCGGCTCCACCTCGTCGTGAACTCGACGCGCCACCGCCGCCGCTTACGGCAAATAAATGAGCATCCGGTCAACGGCATTCGAGCACGAATACGACACACACACAAATAATACCAGCTAGCGTAATCGGCGTCGGTGGGGTGTCGTTGCCGTCGTCGTCGTTGTCGTCGTCGTCGTCGTCGTATGGTCTAAATACGTCTAACAATCGACAATATCGATCTGCTGCGGTGAAGCGATTGCGGCCGACCCATTGGCGATCGATCCGAGCCAAGCTACCAGTCGTCGATCGCAATCGGCGACGCTTTCCCTATATAGGCTATCATCGTACAGTAGTACTTCCTTGTCGTGTGTCCGGCGCATGCGCGCGAGGGAGCCGACGAGGTAATATGCTGGTATGCTCCGTGTGCACTCTGTTCACTTCCAAGTAATGGTGCACTTCCAAGAAATGGTCCACT
The DNA here is from genome assembly GCA_003439945.1 of Dermanyssus gallinae. Classification (NCBI taxonomy): domain Eukaryota; kingdom Metazoa; phylum Arthropoda; class Arachnida; order Mesostigmata; family Dermanyssidae; genus Dermanyssus; species Dermanyssus gallinae. Next base: position 406,319 of record QVRM01002502.1, on the reverse strand, counting down.
TCCATGTAATGGAACCACTTCCAAGTAATAGTCCACTTCCATGTTATGGTCCACTTCCATGCAGTGGTCCACTTCCATGTAGTGGTCCACTTCCATGTAATGGTCCACTTCCATGTTATGGTCCACTTTCATGTAGTGGTCCACTTCCATGTAATGGTCCACTTCCATGTAATGGTCCATTTCCATGTAATGGTCCACTTCCATGTAATGGTCCAATTCTATGCACGTCTTTCTTGTCATGCAACAGGAACATCCCGTCCGACCTTCAACTAGATAGCGCGCCAAAAAACGTACTTGCCACAGGCAGCTGACCGCTCAAGCAGCGCCAGTCTCGAGACGGTCGTCACAGTCGGAGACTTTCCGTTGACTCATCATTCAGCTCGTCGTCCCGAGTGGCCCGTGACTAATTCCTTTCAGCGCCCACACCCAAGTCTACCACCTCTCAGAGGTGTCCTACGTGCGTATACGAAACTAGTCAAAACGAACGCAATGTCAGCTCAGATGTGATGATCATGGTGCATAGACGGTAAATACCGACCACTTGTTTCTTCAGTAAGCCAGTGAGTTTATATATATATATATATATATATATATATATATATATTAGACATAGGAATTTATGGGACAGCAGCAATGAGAAGCACTGGGTGGAGGGCTAGCGGGGTGACAGATCGATATTTAACAACGGCCTTTGCAACCCACGAATTTCATTACGTTCTATGCAACGTGGAGGGCTTTCACGAATCACAAGACGAGTGTCGATGCAAAGAATGCTGGGGTAAATGCGATAAATACCACGCCGCCGTTTGTCCGGCGGGTCGGTCCATAGCAAAACTGGCAAAACGCTAGATCGATTGTTGTGTCGAAACACTGTGATGTAACATAAACACACTTACCCAGTCCGGGTGTTAATCAATAAATAATAACATATATATATATATATATATATATATATATATATATATATATATATATATATATACATCAAATTTATTTGTGATAATTTATTAATCATTCATAATACGTTTGCACACTCGGCAATGCTAGCCTTATATATATAAATATATATATATATATATATATTTTTTACGTGTTTTCCGTAAGTCTATATTTCATGTCATGGCTGATGTTTAATCCACTCTGTCATTGATCTTGTAGAAATTGGAAACCATGCAAACCAATTTAAGAGTGGCCGGTCTGGGTCCCGAACCCAGGCCTCTCGAATGCAAGGCAAAAGCTTTTCCACTAAGCCATCTTGCTCGATTTATATATATATATATATATATATATATATACAAAAGAAAAAAGTCTTAAAATGTTAGCATTATTCAGCATATATGCATTGAATTGAGCCAACCGAAGGGACTCAGGCCGCAATATCCCTTACTGCGTTGAGGGAACCTCGTCTACGGCTAACCAGAGACACATCAACCCTTTGGGTCTATTTGTCCGCGACAATTAGTACTGGAAAGACTTAATTCTACAAAAACCAGAAATAATGAAGATAGGCAACGGGTTAGCCAAAAGAAACAGCAGCAGTCAAGAATGATTGTGCGCGATACACGTTGAAACCAGGTAAGCCTTACTAAACGTGGCTAGTGACGTCGCGTGCCGGATTCCAGCTTTGGCGCGGTCAGAAGCAAGAGCAAAACTGAGCGCGGTTTCACAGCAGGTACGGTCACCTTTTTGAGCGAAAGTGCGACGAGATTTTGTGCTGGCCGACTGTGGAGGTTCTGATAGTGAAAATGCCGCAAGGCAAGACCACGCTTTAGAGGCCACTGTCAAGGCGGCTGACGTTAAGAGGAAGGATAGACTAGAACGGACGCTTTATGACCGACGAAGGAGTTTCGTTTGCGTAAGTGAGCGGAGCGCCAACCGTTGTTGTTGTTTGTTGTTGTTGTTGTTGTTTTATTGTTCGCCGACTGAATAAAACTTTACTGGCCTTCTGCTTGATGCAAACGCCCCCGCGCCTAACCCAGTTATTGGAGCAGCACTACGTAAATTTGCTGTTCACGGTGGACGTCAGAAATGATGCATATCTTGCCCGGGTTACCCAAGCAAAAGAGTAGCCTAATGGAGTCTGTTACGAACACTGGGCTGAGTCGTCCGATGTTTTAGCAGGAGAGCTGTGTAATCTGTTTAATCAGATACTCAGCGGGGGACACATACCCCAGGTTTGGCACAAGGCCAGACTTATTCTCTGCTATTCAAAGGCAAATACGGTGACAACATGGACGATCCAAATCTCAACCGGGGCATCGCGTCGGAACGCAGTCTTCGAAAATTTTTCACTAAGTTGGTTATCTCGAGGGTCTTTCCAACTATGGAAAAGGCCCTACCTCCGGAGCAATTTTAATTCAGGAAAGGTCGAGCTACTTCATGTACTCCAGTCGGAAGTTAAGCGGGTGTTGGCTGTTTCCAGAGGCCATTTAGACGCCGTCTTTATCGATATGTGTCAATACTGTATTTGCTCACGCACCTATCCACCTGTGTCCATATATGCTGCTCATAAGGCTAAGCCAGTTAGCTGTGTTAGCAATGAACACAGAAGAATTCGAAGTGCTCCAAATGTTTTGTGGCGATAGCCGAAAAGAAGGGACCCCTCGATAAGACCCACCTGGGTGTTGTAGTCAAATCTGGATAGCCGGCATGGTGACTGAGTGTGCTTGGTATCTAACGTAAGACTTCAAACAGAACCGAATGCAACTGTAAATTTTAGATATAATGGTGGCAATGCATGTATATATATATATATATATATATATATATACATGCATCCTTCTTATTGTCGCAGGGTTAAGCCAAGCACTTCGAAATGCTAAAGCCCCGCATGTATTCTACGCTGACGATCTTATGGCCAAGTCAAGACCACACCTACAGTTTTACCTCAATGAAATGAGCCAATGGTGCGCACAGTATAAGCTGACCATTAATGCATCCAAGGCAAAAATCCTTCGATTTTCCCGAGGAGGCCGATACGCCAGTCTTGACTATACCATCGGGGTTAAAAACCAAAATATTGAATTAGTAAGCCAATTTTGCTACCTCGGGGTAACCTTGACACCCGGCCTATCTTTTACAAAACACATAGACAACAAGCGTGCAAAAGCAGTCTCGGTCATGACGCTACTCGGAGATCTTACACAAATTGACATTAAGACTGGAATGAACCTTTTTAGTATAAAAGTAGCTCCAATTATAACTTACTGCCTTGTACCAAACTTAACTTTAGACAACATAAAAGAAATTATTATTTATTATTACATCACCTTTCATTATTGTTGATTATATTACATTACACGTATTCATTAATCAAGCATCTCAAGAAGATGTCAACGACCTAACGCCCAGATAGCTAGCGCAGACCGACATGTTTCATGATGATATTTGGTGCATACAAGGCCGCAAAATTTGCAGCAACAATCATCAGAAGGGTTATGGAACCTACTGCGGTGGCACAGTTTGTGGTGGAACCCATGGACGGAGTAGCGGGTGAGAAGGTGTCGTTGCTCGAAGAGCGGTTCCATCCATGTATTGTCCAACATTGCCGGTGTTTTTGTAGAAGGCTTCTGGCACTTCCCTCATTTTCTGCTCGAAGTGCCTACGGAACTCTCGCAGTGAGGCGGTGGTCGGAAGTTGAAAGCGGTTTACCATGTCCTCAATGAACGGCGTGGTCCTCGACAGACTATAAGTTAGCCTGTTTTGAGCATTTCTAGGGAGGCCCAAAACTCTCTTAAGGAACGTTGCCTTCACCCTGTCGAGAGCGCTAAGCTGCTGAGCGGATAGGTGTTCCCAAATTAATGTGATACTATAAGATGCCACCAAGGCCACCTTCAGATTAAACAGTATTCAAGCTGTTTTTACTGAGAGCTTCTGTGGAGCCGAGATTGAGGTCATGGCGACAATGCTGCTATTAATTCGCTGAGATATGTGAGCTGCGAAAGATGTGCCGCTTGGCGTTAGTTTAACACCCAGGTAAGTAAACTCCGAGACAAATTCTACAGAGACACCGCCCAAGCTGAGCCTATCACTTTTCCTCAGGGGTCCCCCGGATCTGAACTTCATAGCTTTTGTCTTCGATACGTTAATTGTTAAACCATTTTGCTTGCTGTATGTGTCCAGCAGCCTCAGGGACCTTTTTAGATCCATGAACACTCTACTATATACCACCAGGTCATCGGCATAGAGAGTTACATAAAAGAAATAGACAAAGTAAAAGCTAATTCTGTAAAGTACATGCCGTACTGCCGCGTAACGCATCGACAACTTGGGGCTGGAACTATGCCAAGAGCGAAGCTTTGTTGAAGATCTTATCCTGGACAAATACGATTTCAGCGCACTGGTCGTAGAGCAATATCGCGCCTACAGAGAAGAGCGTAATTTGAGCTTTGCCATAAAGAGGTTCACCGACGGATGTGCATTCACCTATTACCAATACATATGCCTAAAAGGGTATTGCTCTGAAATCAAAGACTGTGTATGTAAATATTGTGGCACATGTAATATTGACCGATACCACATACTGCAATGCAAGGAAATAGAAGCTGCTTCGACGCATGCAGTAGTGAGAGACGTTATCAGCCGACCTGCATTTTAGGTAATATCTACCAATCTCTGGTCAAATAAACTTGTATATAAAAAAAACATATATATATATATATATATATATATATATATATATGTATTTATAAAACCACACAGCGTCACACAGATAATGAGAACACGCACAACTTTGCTGAACACCGCCGTATAGTACACATAAATAGCGAGGTCACCTTGCAGCTGAGTCAAATCGTAGGGACTCCTCAAGGGGACCCGTTTAGTTGCCTAGCCTTTTCTTGCTCATGGCAGACCTAGCCCGACATGTGCGGGAGGAGTTTAGAGACACCGTCGTGGTTTTGTATGCGAATGACATAGTAGTGGCCCACCGGGACCGCGGTGCCATTTAAGTTACCTCACCGTAAGGGCCTGCAAATAAAATTGCGGAAGACGACAGCCATTGAGTTTGGTTGTGGGGTTCAATTGGCTGCAGCAGACGTAATATCCTGTTCTGGTCAACTGCTGGAGTTTGCCCTATCGTTGCCTATTTAGGTCTTGGACTACACTATATGAAATAGACTTTTGCCAAGAACGTCGGCGACAGGTATCGAGCGGCTATTGTCTCTATTCACACAGAGGTAAGAGATCCTCGACGACTGCTTCTGAGTGCCGCAGTGCATGTTTTTAAGCGTAAGATTGTGCCAATGTTGAGCCACAGTCTTGGCAGGGTGCGGGCCACCTTTCAGCGGCAAATTTTGCTCAGCTAGAAAGATGATTCACAGTAAATATGAAGCGTGTTCTTGGCTTGCCGCAAACGGCAAAACCGCTTCGTGTTCCTGCTAGTAGGTTGCGGACCGACAATGCAAGCCACCTATTGTAAGACCATTTTAGCAATTTTTGTTGGAGTGGCAAGGAAAAGTGACCGACGTCTCGGCAGAGGTAGCGCAGTTAGATGTGTTCTTCGCCAGGGAGTTTTGGGATGGAATGGCATGCACTAATCGACACGTGTACACAAGGTACAATAAACACGGCTTTCATCACTTTGTATGTTTGGCCCGAGGATTTCACCAAATTGGCGATGGATGTCGTTTTGCAGTTGCGCCGGTTGCAGGCATGCGCTAAATTCTACGCAGCGAGCTGCCATACGCATCGACAGCCTTTGCACTTTTTCGCCCGGTTGGACGGTCGTTGAAGTGTTCAAATTGTATATAATGACAACTGTATTGAATTATGTACCATCTTGACATGCAAAGCTATTGCGAAATAAACTATATATATATAAATATTTTTTTTTATAACTTAAACTTATACTAGTTTATTTGGCAGAATGTTTCCAGGCCACCCGTTCCGACAACGGCAGCGTGTCAATAGCCGGAAGCTTAGATAATATGTCGATTAGCACCAAATTAGGGCCAGCAACAGACTCGACGAAGAGAGGACGGGAAATTTCTACTGCCTCAGGCGAAGACGATGGTCGGCATAGTGGCGGTGTCCTCCCGCGCGATGATGAGGGGTTTGCTGCCATAATTAGCCGGCTAGAGAAAAAGGCCGCTCACCGTGCTAAGCAAGCGCTGGAACTGTTCAAGACCAACTTCCAGTTGCGATCAGTGGATTTTTTCAATGTTGAATTACGTAGAACCCCCAAACGCATGATGCTAAGTTAAAGAAAGATTTCCTCTTGAGGTTGTACGAGGAACTGCAAGCACCGCTCCCATTGTGTAGATTTTTCTGGGGAGCAGGTAGCATTCTCCTGTGGTGTTTGACTCTTTTTTTTGTAGAGGTGGAAAATGCTTTACGCACACACTCCGATGTTAATGAAGGGTAGTGTGGGACTAAACGCCGGGGAAGAGTATAATACTCGATCCAATCCGCGCGTTCAACCCACTAAAAACCACCCCTCCAACCCTCTTCTGGTTTGCAATTGTGAACCATTACATCGAGACCAGAAGAGGGGAGTCCCGTGCTGCGACCCTCTCCTTAGTCTAGGAGTATGTCCCGAGCAGAGAGTGGGTCCTGCTCGGGAGTGGACACTAGAGGCCTAGTGTTGAATCGCGATCTGCGGCGATCTTCCTGGCGACATTTTTCGCGCATAAGCCCGTCTAAGTATTGGATCCCGGCGTGCCAGTCCGTTGTCGACTTGAGCATGTTGGCCACGATGGTCGTAGTCGGGCTACCTTTGTGGACATAGGAGGAGCCCGTGCGGTAGGCCGCAAGGGCCTCGCAGTCCTCTACGGTGTGCGCCGCGTCGTCGGGTGCGCCTGTGGTGCAGAAAACGCAGATACCTGTATTCGCCTTGCCTATCCGGACAAGGTACGACTGGAATTGTCCATGCCCTGTGAGCACTTGCACGGAGTGATATGTAAGTTTTCCCTTGAGCTTACACCAGGTTATGAGGTCTGTTTGACTGACCCCCACCTTTCCCCCTATCGAGGTTCCGTATGGAGGTTCCACACTACTCCGCCGTACCGGTTAGACGCGATCACCCCGCGATTCCGCGTTTCACCTCAGAATATACAATACCCCCCATTACAGGGTGGTCGACCACTCCAAGGCAGGTTGCCTCGCCGCTGCAAAGAGCAGCTGCGAAGCTCCCGACCGCCGGTCTGCTTCATGTGGCGACTCGCTCGTCATTTTGCCTATTAAGCCAAGGCAGCAGGCGTCCCACACGGTATTCCCAGGTTGCTAAAGCCCGAGGCATTAACCGTGTGGCCCGGGGCCGGTGTGCAGCACACCTTCCCCGTCGGTTAAGTAGCCTTAACAGCCCTCGAATAGGCCACGACAGAGTGACAATATGAATTCGTTGACACTCAATCGATATCGTATGCCCTGCCTCCCCGTCAACAAATGGTGACCCTGGGGAGAGTTACTAATGGGAGTTTACACCGTCTGACTAACTTACATGGGGGCTCGTGAAGGTCCCCGCAGCGCGCGGAAGTCGCGCACCAGCGGACCAAAGCCGGTAAGAGAGTCATGGTTACTCCCGCTAAAACTGAGAGGTGTTTGACTCTAGATACGCACAAGCGGCAAGAGCTAAAAAAAATCCTTTCGGGGCTGACTCTCAGCCAAGATTTAACGTCCATGGAACTGCTTTTCGCATTGCTTCATAGACGGACCCCCATAAATACAAATGTGCAACGGTGGAGTTCGAACCCGTGCACCTATGTGTCTCCTCCGATTGCGAGGCGCAGACGCATGCCACCACGCCTCGGGCTCGACAAGCAAGAGCTAGGAGGGGTAAACTACGTAGGCCACCTGCTCAGCGTTGATATGTTTTAGTGGTCGCCTTACTTGGCTGAGATCGGCGTTTTTCGACAGCGAGATCCTTTGCGAACTGAGTGGCGTCGGCGTTGCAGGTGTACGTCGCCGTTCGTCGGTGAAACGGTCTTACTTGAGGAAGAAAAAAATGTCGTCTAATGAAAATTCTTCCTCGGTCAGTACGACCGTTTAGCACAATTAACAAGAAATGCAATTAACCATCGCGGTATAGACTCATAGAAAAATGTATACACTGTTACAAGCCTTGCGCTTAGGTTTTTCTTAGCCGGCCAACGAAAACAAAAGCAGTTGCACAACACTGTTGCTTCCAGTAGCCGGGAGTTCAAGCAAGGCATTACATTAGTTTTTTGTTACATTTCGAAACGTTACTCACAATCACGACTCGACCAAACAGAGACATCACAGCGCGATATACGCTTCAACAAAGCGACGTAAGGAGCAGCCATAAGACTTCTTGCATCAAAATACGTAGTTGCCTCCGCTGATAATGGAATCATGTGTTTACTAAGGAACAAACACCTGTTAGTTTCTGAGGACGCCATTTTTTCCGAGGTCCCATTGGCAATGGAAATGACTAGAGTAACAGCTTCGAAGCCCGTGTAGCGACATCCTCTTTTTACATGCATTTTGTTTATTTCGCAATCATTTTGCATTTCTAGATGGCATCTAATTATAATACAGTCGTCGTTAATTAATTGTACACAATTTGAACACTTTAGCGACCGTCCCACCGGACGAGAAAGTTCAAAGTCCATACTGTGGTGCTGTTTAAACGCCATTTGAGAAATCAGACGGAGGCATACGCGGATTGCGTGTCTTCTGATAACGCACTGAGTTCGTCTATCGCAGCTGCTGATTGAGATATTGCATTTCGCTTCCTATGGTCGTCGAGCTTGAGCTCCTAGGCAAATAGACTACGCAGAGAACTACTGCGTAACGTAAATATCATTTACCTGTCTACAGAAAGAACGTTTATTCACTTCACTGCGTGTGCAGGGGGACGTAGTGGCGATATAAATATATAGACATTTTTGTTAAGTCGCCACTTGCCACGTATACACCAGGTTCATAGTGCATTCAAACACCTTATTTCACAACATGTCTGAGATGTGCATTGACCCGATTACAGAGGACAAGGGTATATCATTCTAAATTTAAGTAAAATAAACAGAGAATATATATATTGCAAAATAAAAATCTATATATATATATATATATATATATATATAGATTTTTATTTTGCAATTTTTTGCAACATTTTAAGGTATTAAATCTAAAAACTGTTTGGAAGTATATTGTGTTTACACGCTGATATGTAGGATTTTCCTAGCAAACAATAAATACTTTTTGCAATTGCATAATTAGTAAAGCTATGTCTGGTCAGGCACACACATATATTAATTTTAAACATTTCACTGCCAATTAAAGTCTGACATTTTTCCCCCACCCGTTACCCTCCTTCGTTTCGTTAAAAAAGAAAAGCATATTTTAACGAGTTATATGATCCATTCCCGTTCCGCTGCAGACGGAGGAAGTCAGAGACCCTATTGCGGTGAATGAGGAGGATATTCCTCCTGTTACGCTCGAGGAGGTCCAGCGAGCGGCTGAAAGGATGTCAGAGGACACGGCCCAGGACCCGACCGCATACCTCCAGAGGCGATCAAATGCCTAATGAAGGAGTGCCCATCGGCCTTTCAAACGGTCGCAGACGCACTTCTAAGAGAGGGGCGGTTTCCAGAATAATGGAAGAAGGCCAGCCTGGCTCTTATTCCAAAGCCGCGGAAGGAGCCATGCTCGGCCTCAGCCTACAGGCCCATCTGTCTTCTTGACACAGTTGCCAAGGCCGTGGAGTCAATACTCGCGAGCAGACTCAATGACGCAATCGAGGGAAAGCAAATCTTGCTCTCAGAGAATCAGTACGGGTGTCGTAAAGGAAGGTCCACGCTCCAGCCAATTAGCAAGATACTCGCTAAGGACGAAGAGGAGAGACAGAAAAGCCCCAGAGTTCGTAATATTTGCCTCCTGATATTGCTGGATGTAAAGAATGCGTTTAACAGCGCAAATTGGAGGGTGATCCTCAATGCGGTGGAGAAAAGGGGAGTACCAGCGTACATTCGACGTATGATAGCGTCGTATCTGGCCAAACAAAGTGTGAGCTACGACGGCAGGGAGTCGCGATGACTGCAGGTGTACCACAAGATTCCGTGCTAGGACCTACGCTATGGAACTTAGCGTACGACGGCGTGCTAGAGATGAGCAGGCCTCGCGGTGTTGAGTTCGTCGCTTATGCCGACGACCTGGTAATCTTAGTCACCGCAAGGAATGCGGAACTGTTGGAGGACCGAGCAAATGACGCCTTAGATGGGGTTAGCTGGTGAATGAAGTCGCACCACCTAATGCTAGCACCGGAAAAGAGCGAGGCGGTTTTGCTTGTTGGTAGAAAGCACTGCCGGGAACTGGATATCCGTGTAGACGGTCACATTATCCAGATACACAAGCAGGTCAAATACCTGGGTGTTATGCTCGACAGAAACTTAAGCTGTGTAGCCCACATTGATTATACAACGGCCAAACGAGCCAGGTTGCAAGCAAGCTCGCCAGGCTAATGCCAAGAACAAAGGGCCCTCGGAGAAAAAGCGGCCGTCTTTCTAGCATCAGTCGCTGATTCAATTCTGCTCTACGGGTCAGCAGTGTGGGGACCAGCAGAGAGGTGCTGCCCATCAGGCCGCCAGAGCGTAGCAGGACGGTGTCTACAGACGCTGGCTGGTAATTTTTGGCATGGTACCTTTGCCGAAACGAATAGAGGAGATATCCTCTATACCGGGACCCGACACTTAGAAAAGACGATGCAGAAAAAGACTCTGGAAAGCTGGGAGGCTGAGTTGGACTGGGGCTAACGAGATGTACCAGGGGTCGTGACGAGGTCAATATCCTAGATCTCATCAAATGGTACCGATGCGCGCAATAATAATAATAATAATAATAATAATAATATATAATAATAATTATTATTATTATTTATTATTATTATTATTATTAATTCAGTATTTCCTTACAATTGTGGGACCCAAACGTGTACCCGCGTAGGCTCACCCCCTTCCCAATCTATAGAGCCGATGATAGCGGCGGCGTTTCCCCTACACACTGCGAGCGAGAGTTGCTGACGTAGAAACTTGCCCTCGCGTGGATCACCCGTGTTAGCACTAATTTTGATACCTAGGTCTTTGAGGGGGATACTTGTGCTCTTGCTGATCGAGACTATCGTTTCCATGGCAACGGGTACAAAGTGATATCTCCTCTCCCAATCAGAGTATTTGCGTTTTTTTGAGAGCTCGTCATGTTCAGCAACCCACCCTGACCTGGTGGCGCTGTGCATCAAGTATGACGAAGCCACTGTACATGATACCGTGGCATTCCATACCAGGCATTGGTATTGGACCATGGCAGGATGGTGACGCCGTTTCGTCTTTTGCCGTCTTCGAGGCCCAAGTCTTCGAGGGTGCTTGGTATGCCGGCTCTACGAAGAGCCTTTTTAAGGGTCGCGTTGATTTCCGCGTGTCTGGGAGTCCAACCAGGGCTTTTAGTGCAGCTCAAAGGGCGCAGTCCGTTATTATCCACTGTTTTTCCACACACCCTACACTCGTATGGCTTACATATGGGAGCGCCTATCCTCAGGGCGGCCACCATGCGGAAGGTGGTGTTGTCCAGCACAGTGCCCAGCTGTTATGAAGGAAGTGCCCTTAGGAAGCCACTGCTGAAAGTGTCACGGGCGGATATAAATACCGTTCTCTCTGTCGGGGATTGGATGTCGTCTAAGATCATGCAAGCGTTTGTTTGACAATTGTAGCCGTCAAGCTTGTGCTGTGTAGGGTGTTGCTCCCAGTGGCCAGGGCCTATCGATTCTCTAGCTGCCAGCTCACAGAATGGACATCCGGCTTTCGCGCAGCACAGAATGGACATCCGGTTCTAACAACGTCTCCCGAGAACTCTTTGATAGAGGCCGCGTAGCACAACGAAGCAAGCCCTGTCACGGACCTTAGTCCCTATCCTCCATCGCTGATCTCCTTTGCCACCTCAAATTCTTGCAAATTATCACATTGTTGACCGGTGGGGGACGTGCGCAAAATGTAGTTTAGTCTAGGTGACCCTAGGCTGTATCTCCATAGGCACAAATTAGCCTGTGAGTGCATCGCCAATAGCCGAGTTTTGATACACCGGAGGGCGCCCCGCTTATCCAGGATTGTTTTAGAGATCTTCCGAGAGCCGATGGGCGCTCCCAGGACTTCCAGGTTAGGCAACTCGATTCTCTTTGTATCGGGCGGGGCGTCTGCAATAATTTTGCATGCCTCATCCTGTTGGTGGGAGGCTCCACCTACAGCTATGAGCTCGCATTTAGAGGCGTTAAGCACATTTAGTGGACCTTTCATGCGGGACACTAATCCTGAGATTTCCAAATTAAATAAGACGGGTCTAATCGGGCCTCACTGTTGTACTCCGTTGGCTGAGAGAAGAGGCTCACTCTCTCCCCAGGACAGCAGTGATGGCGTGCCGTAGCTCTGCCACGCTAAGCAAAACATTTGTGGAACTTTCGCTTTAACTTCATTAAGAATAACATTGCGTCGGTTGGTGTTGAAGGCGTGTTGGAGGTTGCTCAAAGTTGATCAAGCGGTCTCTGACGTGAGCCGGAGGAGAGGGATGCTTGCTTCTAAGTTCCTGAGTCGTATGGTCGTCGGGCAATGCAAAGGATTCTGTCGAAAGTAGAGTGCGTGCGGCGGAGCCTATGTTTCCCTCAGCTAACTTGCGTTCTATCCTTGCGGCAATCTGACTGTCGGTGGGGTGGTCCTTGCGCGACTGTGTGAGGCTGTGGTGCGGTCTATCAGAAAGATTATCCAGCGTATTATTATTATTATTATTATTATTTATCATTATTATGTGTTAGGACAATACAATTGTGAGGTGTGAATGTGTATCCTCGTTATTTCGTGGTTACCATCTAGCTATTCTCAGCCCATCGCACCTAATATCGACGCAGCATTTGCTCTGCAAACTGCCAGTGAAAGCAGCTGCCTCAGAAATTCGTCTTCGCGTATATCCCCGGTGTTTGCTCGTATTCGATCACCTAAGTCTTTTATAAATTTCCTTGTATTTCTGCTGACCCAATGTTTTCATTGCAATCGGCACGAAATTGTATCTATGCTCTAACTCTGTTATTTACGCCACTTTTCTTTTTCTGCATGTTCGGCAACCCATCCCGCCTCCGTCGCGCTGTGGCATAAATAAAACGGTGCGGCCGTGCAGGATACTGTCGCATCCCAAACCAGGCATTTGCCTTTTCCCACGGCGGAATGGTCACACCGTCAGGGTTTTTATCGTCATGTAGTCATAGTCTGGGTTCCAGCATGCTAGGTATTCCCGCTTTCCGGAGAGCTCTTTGAATTATTGAGTTTATTTCGGTGTGCCTAGGGGCCCGACCTTGGCTCTTGATGCAGCTCAATGGGTGGAGGCCATCCTTCTCCACTGGTTTTCTACAGGCCTTACAAATGTGAGGTTCGCATATTTGCCCGCCGATTCTTAGAGCCGACACCATGCGGAATGAGATGTTGTCCAGCATGGTGCCGAGCTGCGGTGACGGAAGAGCCCTGAGAAATCCGCCGCTGAAGGTGTCTCGTGCGGCCAAGAAGACCGCTTTCTCTGTGGGAGACTCAAGGCTTTCGATAATCTCACGGGCTATGACTTTGATCTGTAGTTGTCGAGCACTCTCTGCGTTGTATGTTTTTCCCAAGGGCCTGGATCCAATCTCAGTTTGACCAGTGACTCTGCCTTCTGCTTATTATTATTATTATTATTTATTACATGTTAAACAATGTTACAGTTGTGAGGACTGAACGTAATATTGCAAAGTTTTTTAAATAATTAGTTCACTCCATGGCGCCTAAAATAGATGCCGCGTTCCCTCTGCCGCGTTCTCCATTATTATTATTATTATTATTATAACTGTGAGGTAGGAACGTTTAAGCCAGGTTCATGATGCTCTGCTCATTTTCTCAATTCATGGCGCCTATAGTAGAAGCCATGTTCCCCCTACAGGCGGCCAAAGACATCATCTGTCTCAAAAACATGGCCTCGCGTCGATCACCCGTAATATCTTCTATAAGCTTTCCAATATCATTCAGGATCTTCGCCGTACCTGTGCTAATGGGCCCAAGTGCCTTCAATGCCGCATGACAGACATGAGAAAGGCTGGCAGACGGGCGCGCCTATCCTAAGGGCTGACACCATGCGGAAGGAGTTGGGGTCCAGCATGGTGCCAAGCTGGCGGGAGGGCAGTGCTTGGAGCCAGCTCTCGCTGCGCCGGATGCTGAGCCGCTAAAAAACAGCACGTCCTCTTGATGACGTATGCTCATCCATGATATTGTTATTATTAGAACACAATTTTATGCGCTTACGAATTGAAAGAGAAACATTATACTACGGATATGTACAGCGATGCTGCTCGAAGCAGATACAAATTTGTAGACACTTGTCTTTACCGCCGCACGCCTTTGTGTCTCGTAAATAAAGAAATACACCAATAATGAATTTCTCTTACATCAGTCTCTTCTGGGTTGTGCTATGCACCAGACGTATGTCTGTGTGTTGACGTTAATTCGTATGTAGGCCGTACTAAGTTCTACATCCCCGGCTGACTCAGCGTAACGCCATCATTACAACATGAAGAGAAGATGGCCGAGGTGTACCCAAACTGTTTCGTGACCGGGGCAGTGACGAATGAGAGCTGGAAAGGCCCGGATCGTTCAAACCGGCACGTTGCAACGCGGTATATGGTTTTTAATCTTGTCGTAATTATCTGAGTGAATTATGTATCTGTGACAAATGCGAAAAACCGTGTAAGAGATATGCTGGCAACTGCTCGAGGTTATCCTCACAATGCAGCTTGACTTAGTGAATTGAATTGCTATTTTAATGTGATTATGACCGATTTTATGCCTAACAAATGTGATTAGCAGATGGAACAATTATTATTAATATTATTAATATATCAACATTTCACTACTGATTGACAGAGCAACTTTAAATACCAATTGCTGTAATCTTAAATGCTCACATTCTCTCTTGCCATGGTTCTAATAGAGTTGTTATTTTTTCTAAGGGCAGTAAAATTCGCGTCGCGGAAAACTTGCATGCAAAATTACGGCAGGGCGTCAGGGCACGAATGACGATCTTAAATTAAAAACAATCTCCTGAGATCTCCTCCACAATCGCGTGAGAAGTCACTCAGACTTTGTTTACTTCACACTTCTTGTTGCAATCATTGTGTTAGGAAGATTCCTCCGTGACCTTCAAGCTGAGGAAGTGACCAGGAAAGCTACCTTGAAGTTTGGGGACCTTCTTCAAGGTCTCCAACATAGACAGAAACATATTTGCTCACAGACAGATTTAACAAAGAAGTTTTAGCACTATTAAGGTTCTGTGAGAAAATATTCTAATTTGAACGAGGAATACCGTCAAACTAAATGGGATCTAGTACCCAGAGCTTTTGAATGGTATATTTAAAAATTAAAAAGAAAAACTGAAGATATTGGAAAGTAGGAATAAAAGCAACTGCGGCCATGGCAGACGGCACCTGAGGGGGGGGGGAGGGGGGGCCGGAAGCAAAACATAGATACATAACCACAGAGTTCGACTTATATTATCGATGCACGATTTACTCTTTTAGAGCCTAACAAAATGTTTTAGTTTATCCATCCGGGTTCAATGCGATTTGCATTTCATAATAGAGATATCGGCAGTTCTGGATTTCGCAGGAAGTTGAGAAAGGTTTTAGCAAGCATGTCAGCGACTCCTTCCACAAGATACGGCGTTTTACGCAGACCTGCACGAAAATATATTTTCACCGTATCTCTGAAAATGCAGGTTGACAATAAGACTCCTCAAGCAGTACAGAAGATCCTCATTAATGATAAACCAGGAAGCGATTCAGGCGACTTTGTCTATTCATGCAGTATCAGAGTTTTTTTTAACTGATTTGAAAGAAATATTAAATCTAATCTTAATAGCATTATGAAGTATTCCATTCTTAGAAACATACGTTTAAGCCCCTGAAAACTTTACGAGACGCAGTTGGTCGTCTGTTGTAAAGAACGCTTTTAAGGTGAGTCACACCATCGTCATGAACCGAAAGGTCGACCCCGGAACAAAGTCTATGAAGAAGATGGCGCCCTCAGCCGATATGGCTGCGAATATAGTACAGGGTCTGCTGGACAAATTCGTTACTTGCAAAATAGAAGCAATTCACGTTCTGTGCAACGTGGAAGGTTTTCATGAACCACAGGATGAATGTCAATGCAAACAATGTTGGAGCAGATGTGATCGATACCATGCCGCGGTATGCCCAGCGGTTAGAGCTATAGCAGAACTAGCAAAGCGCTAGATTGTTGGTGTCTCGAAACACTTGATGCAACATAAACACATTTACCCAGTGGTGTTATAGGTGTTAATAAAACAAATTAAAATAGAAGCATTTCAAACAGCAGTCACCAAAGTTATTGAAAAGCTGCTTTCCTTTCTACGGAGTCTCTGAGTTCCCCAGAGTCTCCGTAGAAGAGAAGGTTTACAAGCCGACTAAAGTTGTCGCCAGCACTTTCCTTAGAGTCTCAAGACGAGACTTCATAGAAACATCTCCGCGAGATGCACTTTGCGCGTTGTTGCAGAGACTTGGTGCAGAGTTAGGCAAGAGCGATAAGCCTGCAGGCGGATCGTGACTGCCTTACACAACAATCACTGACGTCTCAGCATCAAAGAAACTACAATCTAGTCAAGGCAGAACGTCAGCAATTAGATTCTTTCAGTGGAACTGTGAGGGTATCAAATTGAGTTTAAGAAAACTTCCTTTAACTGAACCGTTTACCGAGACCTGGGTACCAATCTTATCCCTGATTGATTGATTGATTATTGGCGTAGAATGTCTGGGTGCCCAGTCAGAAGGACCAAGTCGAATGAATGGAGGAGTTGCTGTCATATATATCAGTAAACCTCCTAAAATCCAACCTGGCTACAGTGAGTATAATTGCGTAGTCCCGACAAGAAACACTATAAACGTAATTGCAGCCTACTCTTGTTTATCGGAGGCTTGCAAGTACATGGAATTGCAGCCTACTCTAGTTTATCAGAGGCTTGCAGGTACTTGCTTACATGGTAGACTTGCAGAAAATAGCTTTACTCTTTGGCGATCTCAACTGTCCCTGGCAAAACATCTAAGAACAGCATCACTTCTGAACATACTGGCGTCTCGAAGCATGTGGGTCTTTGTATCTACAACTATACAGCTGTAGATAAAAAGACGATTCTTTGTATCTGTAGCTAATAACTTCGCAAGGACTGTCGACAAGAAATATATTTGCTACAAATGCTGATGCCTTTTTGCTCCATATGTAACATATGGAGAAATACAAAGCGATATCTTGTCATTTGGTATAAGCAGAAAACCAACGCTTTTAGGCTTTCAGGCTAATTTCTCCAACCGACTGCATATGGTACCAGACAAATTTAGTCTCACGAACGTTTTAGAGTACAGCGTTACAAAGGTCAGCCGGATGTGGCGGCACGACAGTTTGGTCTGTCTGCTTGTGTCTGGCGACATAGAGCGTTCGTGACTCATGACGGTGATAATAATATGCTGCCAATTTAACGTGAATAAATGTTGACATTTACGATCTTTGACTACTGGTAAAACTCCATTGTGTTGTCGAACCTACGCGTACTAGGGAATCGGAAGGCGCGCTTTGGCGGCTAATTATGCACGTGCAAAAGCAAAACTTATATATTAGCAGTTTTTGTTTTTATTTTAAATGGGCCGTAAGTATGATATTACAATCTCTTAATAAAAGAATGCCCGTAATTACACTCTCTTAAAATAAAATTGTACTTAGATTTATTAACCAATGGTTAGTCTACAATACTGCGGAAAAGAAATATATATATATATATATATATATATATATATATATATATATATATAGATTTATTATTTGCTTGACATGTATACCTAAATACTCATGTCACCCTTTCATATCAGGGGATATATATATATATATGTATATATATAAATTGCAGTGGATTTACTAGGTACCCTTTTGACAAGGCACTTGACGACGCCACCTCACGGTCGACGAGGTTGTTCAGATTGTTGCGATGAAGGTTCATCTTGCGAATCGTTGTCGGGCAACATAGAGCCACCTGAAACCGTGGACGTTTCTTCACCGACAGTGACATGACACCAGAATCGCAAGGCGTTTCCATTAGACCGTTCTACCGATAATATATATATATATATACATACATATATAAATAAATAAATATATATATAGCCCTTGCACAGGCTGGTCATGCTGTTTCGTAGACGTATGCTATTTTGCCTTTGAGACCTTAGGAGGCCCAGTTTAAATAACTGAGTGAGAGCTAAAATATCCAAGTGGCTTCGATTAGCCACGGGGACCCACGTGATGGTGAATATTTTCGGAAAAGGCTCTAACTGGATTCACAATGCGGTAACGTCACGGCTTGGCACCTTGCCTAGATAATCGACACCAGGTCTAGACGTGGGGCTGATGTAGTTTGTCGGCTCACTGGAGGACAATTGTGTGCAGCCTATTATATATATAAATATATATATATATATACAGAATCGCCATGCGTATGACACGTTATGCTATTTATTAACTCACCGCCTTAAATCAGTGCTTGGACATAAAATGTTCTGTTCGCACAATTCACCACATCAATGCATATTAAACGCCAACGCCATTTTGCGACGACCTTTTACCATGACTAGAAACGTCATGCATATGTCGAAGTACTCGTATACATGAATGTGCATCCATCAGCATAGCATCCAGGCAATAGCAAAATGAATGAAGTACTACTATCTGAATAATTTTAAAAATATATAACCAGACCGATAACATGCACGCGTGAAAGGCACTGCAACATATATGCTGCTCCCAGCGTCTAGCGAGTAGTTTATTTAGTCTAGAGTGTTAATTTGGATCCGAGATCTTGTGCTTCAATGTGTTCAATGGGGTATCAAGTCAAGTAAGATACATATGTGCTGCTGTTAATACTCACCATACCGGAGAGGTTCTCTGCAGCGCCGCATCTGGTGTAGTTTTTCCGGGCAGGGCCTACCACCGTTTTGCGGTGACACGATTATCGTTCGATGTCTGTAATCGAAATAATTTGCACTTCGTCCAGTCTTTAATTCTATCAAGTAAAGAAAAGATCAACCGAGCTTAGATGGCTTAGTGGCAAAGCCTTTGCCTTGCATTCGGGAGGACTGAGTTCGAGACCCAGACCGGCCACTAAAAGAGAGATATACTTACACTCCCGCCATTTTCCGCGCTTTAATACGAGCGCCACTATGACAGGAGTGCCCCCCGCGCCCGAATTGACAGGCCGGAGGACCCCCCACACTTTCCCCCTATCGGGGTTCCGCATGGAAGTACCACACTACTACACCGTACCGGTTAGAACTCTTAACCTCGCGATTCCGCGTTACACCCCAGAATATACTTCGCACCCCATAAGGAGCACTTACGACCACTCCAGGGCAGGGGGGCCCCACTGCTTAAGCTGAGGAGCCAAAAGGTCCTCCCGACCGGCGTTCTGCCTTCGTGTGGTGGTCTCGCTTTCTTTGTGCCTATTAAGCCAAGGCAGCAGGCGTCCCACACGGTACTCCCAGGTTGCTAAAGCCCGGGGCATTAACCGTGTAGCCCGGGGACCGTGTGCAGAACACTTTCCCCGTATTAACTATTTGCCCCGTATTAACTATTTAGTACTAACGTATTTGCCTTGCATTCGGGAGGACTGAGTTCGAGACCCAGACCGGCCACTCTTAAATTGGTTTGCATGGTTTCCAATTTGGACAGGGTAAATGCTTGGGTGAATTAAAAATTAACCATGAAACCACATGAAAAAACCGTACACAGGCATTAGCCTTGCGGAAAATCTAAAAAAAGGTCAGATAATAGTCAGCTTCTCTTTCTACCGAGTCGCACAGTCTAGCAACGATAGGACAGTTGATGTTGGTCGCTAGAAAGAGATTTCGCTTGCTTACCGTTCTTGGCGACTTGTGGCACGGGTCTGCGAGCACTGGCTCCACGATGACCACTACGAGTTTACGCCAAAAACAATGACCACTTTAGGAAATATTCAGATGTCTCTCTCTCTCTATATATATATGTATATATGTATATATATATATATATATATATATATATATATATATATATATATATATATATATATATATATATATATATATATATATATATACTGTATGTCAGAAAGTCTGTTCGTTAGCGTAAATTGACCAATTATACCTGTGTGTTTTTCATCTGCTGACTTGCATTGTACGTTAGCTCAAAGCAGAACAAATGTTGTGTTGAAGACAATTCTTAAGAAATTCAAAGTTCATTTATTTCCACACAATACCTAAATCGTAAAACAATACCTAATCTATACCTGCATACAAACACGTTGCCAACAAATACACCGTAACACACATATTTACAGCGGTAAGTTACCAGAAGCATTCGCCAATTGTGATAACGAGATGAAAGATATACAGTGACTGGCGTGATACTTTGAACATGGATTGCTACAATTTTTACAAACACAAGCTTCTTTCGACTCATGGAATCCCACGGTGCGACACACGACGTGGTGATGCCCGTGCACTGCGAATCGCGTAACAATATGGCGGTTAGTTCTACCTGCATATTTCCATGAATCTGACGCCATTGCCCCAACTGTGTAAAATTCTGGATCAATTTCTGCCATTTTAATTTCGTATTCACTGATGAAACGATCGTATCTCGGTGTCGCAGGGACATTCAATCTTTCTCAAGAAATGAAACTGCAATTCCTACACTTTGGCGTTAAGGCTCAAGTGCAAATTTTTTAACATTATGCTCATATAAACTGTAACGTACAGAACAATGCTTGGTGCTACTAAGTCCATGGAGCTTTGAGCTGTAGTCGAGAAGTAACACAGGTTTTGCGAGATACACACCAACGTGAATGCATGCACATACGCCTAAGCATTTCGACTGAATCACTCGTATTAATTGACTTGAATTTATATATACAGAATGTTATTAACCCGCTTTATTCAAGGAAATGTCTGTTAACATGAAGTTTCCATGGAGTTAGCGGGTTACTCTCCATGGGAGCATTAGTCTTTGTTTTGTCGGTACAAACTTTAGAAAAATATTCTTCTCACGACGCGTCGTCGTATGGACGATATTGAACATCTTTAACATTAAGTCCGTATGATTTTTCTCAATATTCACGAGAGTATCGCGGTCAATCTTCCACAGCCTTTCCAATATGTTGGGAATCTGGACGTCATTACTTGGGATTCTACACTTGTATGCAATCCTTCGTCAGTATTTGCTGCGTAACTTGTCTAGGAGTCGCTGATCTTTCTTCAGACATGGATTCCAGACTGGGGCTGCATATGTAATGCTAGGCAGTACGTACACCTCAAATATGTCTTCTAGCAGTATACCAAACCGTTATTGATACTAAACAGACGCTGCTCTGTTGAGTGTGGGAGCAAAATAAACGTGATGTTTGACTCAGAGGTGCAGCTTCTCTTTCTAGTTGTAACAGTGCTTAGAACCCAGCGATTTTGCTTTGGGCTCAGTGTCGTGCTGTCTAAGTGCGATACCATAGCCCCATAGAGTGCAGTACGCATCTTATGCTATCTAAGAGATCGGACGATATATCCGTGTATCCGATAAGGCTTCTCTTACAAAATGCAGGTTTTACCGCATCTATCGTGATGGATCAGTTCGCAAATGCCGAGAAAGCTGAAATGCATTTCACGTACGGTAAAGCAGACGTTAACGATATCATTATGCGAAGCGTGTCTTAAATAGGCGCCTGCCTTATTCTGATACGTTTACGAGATTGCATCGTCAGCCATGTGAAAATGGATCAGTTCATCACGGTCGTCGCTACGACGCCGAACGACCGCGGACAGTTATGGAACGCCAGAGCGTATCGTTGAAAAACTAGCCCAGCGTACTTCACCAAGCATTAGGGCAGTGGCCGCAAGTGTCGGTGTGGGTATCAATGCCCTGCACAGACTACCGACCGACAAGGAGCTGCACTTGTACCTGCTCCAGAGATTTCAAGCTTTATGGGCCCCATGAAGCTTTAGGGCCCCAGTCTTGTGCTGATTACTGTTACTGGTTTTCGCAGCAAGACCACAAATCAATGTGGAGTTTTCGGCAATTGTAGTCGCTTCTCCATGAACGTCCCGAATGACATGGCAAATAACCGCATCATTGATCCTCACATGCTTCCCGACAGATTAAGTAAAGCAGCGAACTGCACATTTTTAGCGAAGCATTGCCAAGACGTTGTTGGCACGAGTACCACAGCATATTCGTTCAAGTATGTGGTTGCAGCGCGACGGAGCGTTTCTACCTAAACACGACTTTTCCGAATCGATGGAATGGCCGGAGCGAGCTCATACCTTGGCCGGGGCGAGCTCATACCTTGGCCGGGGCGAGATCATAGCTTGCCCGGCGCGATCTCTCGACCGTTCAAGCCTCGACTTTTTCTGTTGGGGCCACCTGAAGAGCCTCGTTTACGCAACCCCTGTGGCTCGCAGGACGAGCTGATCGACAGAATAAACGCCGCTGCTAAACTCGTTACGGAAATGCTTGGAATATTTGAACGCGTACAGCGAAATCCCTGCAACCGCATCGAACATGTGTAATGGCAGGAAGAGTCTCCTCCAAGCAATTTTTACCCACCCGACTCGACAGTTTTCGTATTTAAATTACGGTTTATTTTAGGAGCTAGAAGCCATACGATTGAATCATTTGATAAAGCCAGGCTAGCGTACGTGTGTGCATTCACGTTTATCTGTATGTCATAAAATCTGTGTTACGTTTCAACCACGGCTCCTAAAAAAATCCTTTCGGGGCTGACTCTCAGCCAAGATTTAACGTCCATGGGACTGCTATTCGCATTGCTTCATAGACGGACCCCTATAAATACAAATGTGCAACGGTGGGGCTCGAACCCGCGCACCTATGTGTCTCCTTTGGTCTCGAGGCGCAGACGCATGCCACCGCGCCACCGAGCTCGACACCACGGCTTCTAACACCACTGGTTTAGCGTCTAAATAATCGTTCTTAGATGTGCATTCATTCTCGGACGTAGTTCAGTTAATATAAGCATAATGCCAAAACAATGAATTTTGGGGCATAAGAGCTAAAATATACGAATTACAGTTTCGTTTTTAAGAATTATTTTCAATACATCATTCGTTCTGCTTTGAGCTAACGTAGTGCACAATTCAACACATGCTAAATTTCTTCATTGTCACCCCAAAAGAAGACATTTCCGCCCACTTCTAGCATAAAAAAATGATTATCTGCCGAGTTGTATATGACTTAAAAGTTTGTTAAGCGCATTCCGAAAGACCCTGTATATATATATATATATATATATATATATATAGTCCGACAGCAAACTATTTAGACCTGTTAATTTGCGCATATTAACCCGTTGTAATGAACAAGCGAAAACACAAACGTTGTTAATCTCCCAGGCTAATTTCTTCCACCTACCGCATATGGCGTCAGATAGAGTTACATAGCCTCATGTATGTTTTAGAGTACAGCGTTACATCTGTAATCCGCATGCCACGGCACCTATTCAGTCTGTCTGCTTGTGTCTAATGACATAAAACTTTACTGAATAATGGGGGTGATAATAATATGTTTCCACCTTATAATAAATAAATGTTGGCCGTTGGATTCTTTGACCGGTAATAATCGACAAGTGTTGTTGTAGCAACGCGATCGATGCTTACAACGAGTTCTAGGCGTTCAGTAAATGCGCCTTGGCGACTTACTACGAACTAGCACAAGCAGAATAGCCTTACAGATCAGCAGTTGTTCCGTGTCTCAAATACGTTCTATCAAAGTAAATATAAAAGCCTATACAAATATATTTCTGCTTCGCAATGGTCGGAAGAGCTGACATCGAGTAATCAAAAAGTGACGTCCCTATTAGCGCGTGGCCGCCAAAAGCCAGTTAACAATGCGCTACCTTTTCTGACACCTCTTGCCAAACATTTCTAAAAACAAAATGATTGAGGAGATACGCTTTCACGGTCTACAGTTGCGCGGAAAGCCAAGATCAATCCAGCTCCTTTGCTCTATGCGTGATTGCTGGTCTCACTGAGCTGGCCTTAGAACACCTGTTTCATTTCTGACAGATGTAGCAACGCTGTCAAACTACTCATCTTACTCTGTCCTCAATATAAATCACACAAATAACTATGATTGTGTCTAAACATGAAAACGCCGTATTTGCTTCACTGAAAAAGTGAAGAAGCAAAAGGAGTACAAGTATTTCATTGATGAAAAATCTTCCACCTATTCCCAGTCTTTCTATATCTCTTCTTAAAAAATCCAGTTAACACGACCTTCCTTCCCCGCCGTTTCATCCAAGCCAGTTCCCTTGGCTGTGGTTTTTCTAGACAGTAGATAAGGGCAGCGGGAATATCGCATATTCGTGCGAGTCTCTAATTAGGTGACGATAGGCGGTAGCTATTAAAAAATAAATGTATGCCATTATTTGAACTTTTTGCTTTCTCTCTCTCTATATATATCTATATATATCTTTTTTTAATATATATACAGGTAGTTCAATAAGTTCTTAGAATGAAAACCGAGAATTTTCCAAATCATGTTTTTAAATTTTTCTTATTCGATATACTCCCCGAGAAGCTCAATACACTTTTCCCACCGAGATTTCAGAGCTTTCATACCTCTTGAGTAGAATTCCGCGTCGTTAGACTGAAAATAGGCATTGACAGCAGCCTTAACCTCTTCATTGCTGGAAAAACTCTTTCCACCGAGACTATTCTTCAAATGTCCGAAGAGGAAATAATCAGAGGGGGCCAGGTCTGGAGAATAGGAGGGTTGTTCAATAAGTTAGAACCTCAGTTGGGCCAGTTTTGCCGATGCTTGCCGGGACTTGTGTGCAGGAGCATTGCCCTGGTGAAACGGGACAACCTTCTTCTGCAAGGCGGGCCGTTTCACGATGAGTTCTTGCTAACGGCAGTCCAACAGTCTTGCATAATATTCTCCTCTGATCGTTTTACAGCTCTCAAGGTAGTCGACCAGCATTATTCTACGTGGGTCTTAAAAAACTGTAGCCATCACCTTTCCGGTCAATGCCGTTGTCCGCACCCTCTTCGGAGGTCCTTCATCAGGTGCACACCATTGGCAAGATGCTTCTTGGGTCTCGGGAGTGTAGTGATGAACCCGGCTTTCATCGACGGTCATGAATCTGCACCAAAAATCCGACAGATTGTTCGACATCTTGGCCAAATTTCGCTGTAAAGCCAAAACAGGCGCGTCTTTTTGGCCTTGGTTGAGCAAATGCGGCAGCCATTTTGCTCTAAGCTCTATCATCTTCAAGTTTTCGTGTAGGATAAAATGCACACTGCCTAAACTAATCCCCAATGCCTCCGCTATTTCCCTAATGTTCATTCTCTTATCTGTGCCAAGAATTTTTCGCACTTTCTCTACGTTTTCTTCATCAGTTGCCGTTTTTTGGCCTCCTGGACGTAGTTCATCCTCGGTGCTCCTGCGACCTCTTTTTAACACATTAATCCAGTTGGAAACAGTGGCAAAACATGGCGCAGAGTCACTGTACGTCTCGTCTAACTCAATCTTTACTTGGGTCGCATTCCAACCTTTGAAATAAAAATGCTTGATAACCACTCAAAACTCTTTTTTCTCCATTTTTAAAAATCACGCCGATACGTTGCACGGGAAAAGCTATCAAACGAAATCGCAACGGCCAATCACCATAATATATTGAGTGCTAGCAGTCGAAAAGTTGCAGTTCCTATTAGCGGTGAAAGCGTGCCAAAATTCGAATTCTAAAAAGCTCATTCTAAGAACTTATTGAACTACCTGTATATATATATATATACATATAATAATATTTTCTATATATATATATATATATAGAAAAAAAATATATATATATATATATATATATATACAAGCTACGTCGAGTCGGGCTGGGTTTGTCATTAGGCCTCCAACCCAGACTACAAATGCTAAGATATTGCACCTGTACCCATGGAGACTTGTGAAGCAATTGAACGAATAAGAACTAAAATTATTGTGAAACAAAATTGTGCAATCAAAATAATTTGTGTACATGGTGCGAATCAAATGTGTACAAGTGAAATAATTTGTGTACATGTTATGAATGGTATTATATCCCCTTTTATGATAAATAAAAAAGCGTTTCAATCATATATTGCAGTGGATTTACTGGGTACCTTTGAGAGGACGCAATCGACAACGTCACCTCGTGACGGTCCTTCCGATTGATGCGATGAAGAATTACCCTGTAAATCGGCGTCTTCACCTTCGGGGAACATCGAGCCACCTAAAACCACGAGCGTCCCTTCACTGACAGTCGTTGGCCATCACTACTAATTGATCGACGGTTACGCAAGTGCTGCTGTGCAAAACGCAACACTTTCTCTCTCTCTCTCTCTATATATATATATATATATATAATATATATATATATATATATATATATATATATATATATATATATATCACGCATCTACACGTACACATACATTGTATACGAAAAAGGCACCCCTTTATGTTTTGGTTCACCCCTTCATGCTTAATGTATACGACAAATGTATAACAAGTATACTTGGGTATCAATAGTGACGTTGAATGTTTATACGTATGAGCTACGGGTCATCGTTTCGCACGCAGCTATGGAAAATGGCTACGTCTCTACTACAATCGGTACTTCTTTATGCGTCAAACTGCGTCTACTAATTGTAACTGTTTCGACTGCTCGCACTTCTCAACTACCACTGCTGGATGCAAAGCGGTGTGAATACAAACCGATCGAATCGAAGTAACAGTCGTCACCATGGCAAAGTTTCTGCTTTTTCAGTTGGACGAGGCACCAGTGCACGGAGGCCTCAAGTTCGTTGAGATACGACCTGTGTAACGCAGTGGACACCCACGTCACAATTTCGTTTCAATTAATCGCACCCAACATACTTTTGCAAATATCATTTTTAGGAAAGCCAGTGGCACTTAGAGAAAAACTACCTGTTTGTAACTGTGAGCGCAACATTCGCGACTTATTTAGGGGCATTTCAAAATGCAACTGTTACGGATAATCTGGAAATACCCTCAGTATCAACCAAATGTGCAATACGTATAGAAGTAACGTTGAACGATCCTGGTTACATTTACATATTAGCATTTTTTCTAGCAAATCCATATCAATCTATATTTTTCAATGTAAGCATTTGTACCTAAGGAAAATTTAACATAAAACTTAATTTGCATTATTTTCATCATGTGACTTTTTGCCTAATTGATTACATTTGAATAGATGTTGCACAGAATGCTTACTGCATAATAATAATAATATATTACCCAACACATCAAGGACTTCTGGTACAGGTTTTCTCGCCGGCTACCACTCCGATTCGTGCGTGGGGCCAAGATCACAAGCTAACTATGCGCTTGTAGTCCCATAGGAAAGTATCAAACCTAAGGTTCATATACAACGAATATACGCATGCCAATAGCAAAGCTCCGAATGAACAACGGACGGCAGCGATGCAGATGAGCCACATTAATACGCAGAATAGTTCAGCGTTGTGCTTGTCGCGCTATCAGTAATAATCATTTCTATTAAAAAAGGCATTCGTCGTTGTAATCATATTTAACCTGTTTATAGTCGTAGGAGTTAAAGTAGACTTGATGATTGATGAAATAAACTTAAGGTAAGCATGGAACTACCGGAATTGACAGAATACAGTGGTGCACACGCGAGAAATCTGCTGAAGGCTATGGCAGAGCGATAAATCCAGACAAAGACACGGGACTAAACATCACGCGAGGAAAGTAAGAAAAAATGGGAAAGAAAGAAGATGAAGCGTGACCAGCACCTGGTTCGGGTCATGATTCCTTCGCCGCAGGACTCTGTGCAGGACGACCATTCAGACCACCCCGTCACGTCGCACCCCGGGCGCGTCTGAAATACCATTCCACCACGATTTCGATTAGCTGACAGCGAATCCGTGTGCGTATTAATACTACCCTGTTGATGAACTGCGTTTATATTTGTATATATATATATATATATATATATATATATATATATATATATATATATATATATATATATATATATATATATAAGTGCGTTTTATTAATAACATGTGCGATGACCATAATCCCCATATCCCCATTAAATTCTTCGTCCTCGCGAATCTGAAGGCTAGTAGGCATCCGCCGCTGGCTCGCGGCATGCATAGCTGAACGATTCAAACTAACACATATGTTCAGCTCCCCAGCAAGTTCATTGTCGTGCCGCTGGTATTCGAGACACTCGGAAGACCTGGCCCCTTTAGAAGATTGACAAAGGAATCGAACTGGCGATATATACATATATATATATATATATATATATATATATATATATATATATAGTATCCGTCTGTGTATTGTTTTCCTTCATTTAGTCCGTTTACTTTTATTAATGTGTTAAATTTGAATTGAATTCTAATGCCGCTATTTGCAGAAAAAATCATAATTACAACACTCAACGCTATATAATAAAAATATCGCGAGTAACGCGTACTCGTTCAGTCTCGACGCCAACGGCTGACCTGTACTTACAACGTATTCCGCGCAATCAGGTACAACGACATGGCACGGTGTTTTCTCTATCAAACGTCGCCCGCAAATCTGTAAGAATAGTCAGATGGATTTATACGTACAACGCATTTGTATATGTATTTTACTTACATTTTTTTTGTTACGTAATCAGTATTCTTGACTTAAATATTATAAAAGTTGTTTTCCAAACATGTAAATATATATATATATATAAGCTACACACTTTCCACCGGTCAAATCAAATGTGTATTTTGGAAAGAAACGACACGACTATTCTATCAAAGAGCTACGAGCTATGTTTTGAACAATCAGCACTAAGGGTTCTAAAAGGTATCCTGTTGATGACCGAAACTATCAACAAGCGAGTAGATTCAAAAATTAAGACCAGCTAAAAATCAAGTCATTTTTTGTTAAAAAGCTTCCGCAGATAAATTGGTTATTTCTCGTTCCGTTTCTCCTCCAACACTGGCCGAGGAGACTAGACCTCATACGTACATCCTTAGCCTGGCTGTTTTTGAAACGCCGATGACGAGTTCGCCAGCCGCGACCGCACGTGACGCTGCACTCTCCCCATGAAGACCACGGCGTCATCCCGCATATTCTGAAAGCAAACAATTCTTCTAGGAAATTGAAGGAAATCATGTTGCTTGTGACATTTGTCAGCCAAATACGACGCCGTACACGCAGTAGTAACCGCAAATCGTCAAAACAAGAAAGAGAGAAAGGGGGAAACAAAGTGAATTTGTTTGGCTAGAGATGGGTTGGAAGGGGTTGAGTGAGCCTTCGCCAGCACGATTGTACATTTGCAAAGTTTGCGTGCTTATGGTTACATCCCATGCTCTGTGATCTCCTGGCTAACGTGCACACTAACACCGCGTCACTTCCATGGTCAGGGCAGGGAAATTGAAGATTTTCTCAGCTGACGCGACAGAGGTTTTGCCATTTGTCTACGTCGGGAGCTTCCGTGAGGCTTAAACGATTCTCTGGTTGCATGATAAACCGCATTGATATATATATATATATATATATATATATATATGAGAATGCTGCCTGGAAAAAACCGGGACTAGGGGGTATACACGAATATTATTTCTTTAATCCTATAAATTATCCTTTCAGGTTCAAAGTTGTCCCCCTGTCTCAGTATATATATATATATATATATATATATATATATGAGAAAGCTGCTGGGCAACA
Source organism: Dermanyssus gallinae (assembly GCA_003439945.1). Taxonomy (NCBI): domain Eukaryota; kingdom Metazoa; phylum Arthropoda; class Arachnida; order Mesostigmata; family Dermanyssidae; genus Dermanyssus; species Dermanyssus gallinae. The sequence continues at coordinate 376,527 of QVRM01002502.1, read as the reverse complement.
AAACCAGACTAGTGTTAATGATACATAATCATTATTTCTTCAATACCTAAAAAGACTCCTGATGCAGTGTAGCGTGTATATATATATATATATATATATATATATCACATATTACAATATATAAAATATTATGTTACATAACATTTTGAGATACGACACTGCTCAGGGAATCAGGGAATATAATCAGTACTGACAAGTATGAATAATACTAACATGAGCGCTGTGTACATCATCTGCACTCAATTCCCACCACTTACCCGCAGTCCTCGCAGATTTCAACGTTTACAAGTGTGCTTTGACAGTTAGCCCTCCGAGCTCTTTCGCGGGACTGTAACACATAAGAATAAATTACGTTCTCCCTACAGATGGCCAAAAACATAATCTGTCTCAAAAACTTAGGTTCGTGTCAATCGATTATTATTATTACTATTACTACTTGTAGTATTTTTTTTTACAAGTAAGTAAGGTAAGCTGTTGTATCTAGACAGTCCTGCCACATTGAACCAGCAATTATAACAGTGCATTGCGGTCACGTCGTACTTTTCGCGTTCTCATTTGATGTTTGCTTGCTTCGGATAATTGCGCAAATCGCACCCACCGTTGCCGCTCATTTCTATTAAACCGCACACAAATATAAATGTTCTAATATCGCAAATCAATATCCATTTTAAACCGCAACACTAAAAAAAAATAGGAAAAAAGCTACAAGAGCAATTGCGCTAATTGCTTTATCTTATATATATATATATATATATATATATATATATATATATATATGTATATTGATATATATATATATATATATATATATATATGTATATTGATATATATATATATATATATATATATATATGTATATTTTTTTCTTTATTAGCTAGTTAATTCAATTGTGTTCACGTACGTGAAAAGCTCGCGTCCGAACCCGCATGCAGTTCGCGTCGCATGGCTTGAATGCGGTCCACTCCCCTGTGGCACACTCATCTGCAAAAAAGCACATAAGAAAACGTGTAATCAACCCAAAGCGTTTCGTTAATGTCTAGTTAAACACTAATAATGAAAAAAAAACAACGACAACAACAACAAATACATTTGTGGTATATCGTCGGGTAATGGTTATGGCTCCTATTACGCTGTAATAAAAACAATGGTTTGTAATGTTTCACTTTTCTGGCGCATGGTCTAGAAACATGAGGGGAAAAAACACCTTTGGTCAGATTAGCGAAACCCACCTCTCAGATCGTCAATGGGATCGCCCACTTCCCGTAAACTCTCGTCCTCATCCGGTGGACACAGCTTTTCGACCAAGCGTTTTCTGTCGCAAGTAAAAATCGCCACAGTTAGTGTTGGGTGGCCTGGGTGTCATTATTATTATTCTAGTTGTTGATGCTGTTCATGACTCGCCGTCCGCCGTTCTTACTGTTATTATTGTTGCTCCTCCTGTTGTAGAAATCCGTGCGAGTTCTACTGTTACTGTGGAGCACCTGAAAATCGGGGTCCTCGACGGAGAATGAAGGACAACAGGAGCAAATGAAAAGGTAATAATCCCCGCATCAAATGCATATATGCATTTTTGCTGTATTTTACTGAAGTTGAGCATGCTTTTTGTTGTTTGAAGTTGAGTTATACATATATATATATATATATATATATATATATATATATATATATATATATATATATTCCCAAACCATTACTGCCTTCATGTAAAAAGTGGAGACATGTGACGATTGCAACGGCGCATACAGTGAGGTAGGTCCACGAGAAAGCTGAGGATAGATGGCAGGCGACCCCATCGAGGCCCGCTGAGACAGACGCGAAGGGACACAGTACGAGACACGCGGATCGATACAGCACCTACAGAAGGCAATTAGCAAGAAGTTCCTAGGAGCTACAATGAATGAAGGTGAATGGACAACGGACAGTTTGCGAGGTGTTGCAGAGGTGTGATGGCTTGTGCTGTCACGGAGAACCGTTGGAAGTCGCTAGATCTGGCGGGAAAGAAGGCAGTGAGAAGAATCGAGCGTCGAATCCGTGAGATAGAAGGTATAAAGAGAGGGGCCGAGGGCCCGAGCAGCTCAAACAACACAAACCATGTTTTTTTGACGGGACCGTACTTCGGATGGCACATTTATTTAAAATTTGTAATTTTATTAAGCTTAAAATGTTCATACTTACAGATTTTCAACAAATGTAACAATTCAGGACTTTTTGCAGAAAAGGTTATCGCTCGTGTCTGCAGTATTTATTACTGTTAATATTACAGTCTATGTTTCGGTGTACTGCCTATCGCATCATTGTTTCGTGGTGAAAAATATGTTTTCCCATTAATGTATGGTAGATATGGCGACTGTGAGAATAGTTTGCAGAGAGGCAATAGGCTACGCAATGTGCATGGGAAAAAGACATGGCAACCACCGGGCCGATTTAATAGAGGAGTCAAGAACCTTCACAACGCCCATAACGCCATGGAGATTTTGATATGCACGAGTGTATTTTGGACGCGCATTAGTTCCGACAGCATTCAGAGAGTGATATGAACAGTGCTCGAGAACCTGGAGGGAACACCAGTTTACCTGGACAATAGATTGGGGCTCGCAACTTCGAAGGAAAAGCATGACGAGAGACTTCATCAAATACTAGCCAGGAGAAAATGGAGGCAGGGATGACTCTTAATGAGAAACATCTCCTGAGAGCGCGGCAAATAAACCTTGTACTCGGGACCGTTAGCATGCAGAACAGGGAGTATATGTACAGGAAGAGTTTCAAAAACTAAGGCAGAAGAGCCTAGCAAGGGCAAAGCCCCTAGCGCTTTTCTGTCCAAGACAGGAGATCATAGTGCCGGTGGGCTATGGCCCTGGGACATTGTTGTTTTAGGAAATAAGAAGCTAGAGCGATAGACTGTTCAACCTAAGGATGGATCACTAGGTACTGGTAATAATGGAACAATGAATACACGCCAAGTACCTCTCATAATAGTTATAAGGCTGAAAAAACTAAGGAACTATACGCTTGATGATATAAATACAAGGATATTAATAAATAAATACAACGCAGAGGTCCGCAATGCGGTACTGTGGTGAAATATAGGCTGCAAGCGAAAGAGGTGGTGAAGATAAACAAGTCCGATTTAGTAATTCAAAATAAAGGAGAAAACCATAGGCGTATACTATAGTTAGGCGAGGTAGCGGAGCCCACGGTCGAGATGTGGAGAGAGCAGATGTAACTAGTTACAATGGTACAACTGTAAAGGGGTCTGCGTCGGTGGCGCATGCATTCTTAGAGCTAAAAAGACGAGGAGCCATTATGAAGCTCTCCGTCAGGAAGCTTAGACCAAAGAAATTAGCTATCTTCCAGTCCAATTGCTTAGCTCATATTATCATGCATTACAATATACTCCTTTATATGGAAATAAAGGTGGCATCATTTGTTTTGTTCCATTCCACCATTCTGCAACCATGACTCACCCACCGTCAGCTTATATGAATGTACGTATTCTATAGAAGACCCTTGCCATCCTTATGATAGCAACCATGCACAATCGGTAGACAATCTCCAGTTTCTTCCTAGTCGATGCTAGATCGTGAAACGATAAATGGTAATATGTGGACTTGGTTGAATATTAACCTGGAAATAGTTAACCGGGCGACCGGCTTGCTCAGCGCGTCGCCTTCGTCATAGAATGGTGAGTCCTCTGAGGTAAGGCTTCGGATCCTCTGAGGTCGCTCCGGCTGCTCGATGACGTCCTGCCACATATCAAGCAAGAAAGAACGTCGTCCATTTTACCAACAAAACATAGAAATTGCTGAATAAATAAAAAAAAACTCAACACAATGTGTTTTATACGTTATATATATATATATATATATATATATATATATATATATATATATATATATATATATATATATAAATATATATGTCACTTAACTGAGTATGTGCTCTGTACCGTGTGGTTTAGCGTTCCAGCGAAAGAGATAATGGAGTGAACGCTTTTTAAGTGATGGACAGTCAACTTCATGGTACGTTGTACCCAAATGTGACGTAACTTAAATTTCCCTAGAAATTTGCGTCTCAGCTGGCCATGAATTGTCTAAATGGCTTTTTTTCAAATATAAGTGCGTTTTATTAATAACATGTGCGATGACCATAACTTCATTTGTTTTTCCGTAAGGCTAATGCCCGTGTACGGTTTTGCACTGATACATCCAAGCATCATTGTCAAAGGAAGGAATATTGTATGTAGACACACGTATCTCGCATGTTTCTATCTCATTTTACCTAAATATACCTAAGGAAGCCAAAATTGTGACACATAATTTAAATTATCAGAAGTCTCATATTGATTGATTGATTTATTATTCGCTTGGCATGCATACCTAAATACACATGTCACCCTTTTTTATCAGGGGCGCTTAGAGCGGCAGCATATATGTTACCTATGCATCTGAATAATCAATGTACACTTCCATACCTACTGAGTATTTGCTTTCCATTGGGACAGCCTCTTCTTTGTAATATCGACCAGGTCCTTTCTAACGTTTGGTCCTAGAGCTAGGGCATCCGACAGCTCTATATCTCTGCTTCCCCCTAGGGCTGTACATTCTTTAACAATATGCTCAATTGACTCATTCCCTAGCTTACATGCTCGACATTCTGTACTTTGTCCCTCCATATGTTTAGCTCTTTGTATCCTTGTATCCAACATCCCTGCCCTGGCATCTGCCAATAGCCCGCTCGCTCTTGAATTATCGTATAACCATTCTACCCCGCCCCTTTCCGTCTTTTCCTTTCCATATATACTTGCCAAACTCGATCTGGAACCCATCGCCAATTTCCATTTGCCTGTATATGACTTGTTCACCCTCAATTTCACCATCTTCTCCGATATTCCCGCTCTGGCCCATTGCTGACTATTGTACCCAATCTCCCTAGCTGCAAATTCTACTCTGCGATCCCACTTCGTTTTAATCTTTAGTGCCGTCTTTACCAGCTGCATCTGTTTACCCCATATTTTATTTGTGACACTTTTAATCCTAACACTAAATCTTAGCTTACTTTGTACTTCCCTTTGTATAAATTTTGACATTCCTCCTTCGCCCTCAAGAAATTCCCTAGCGCAATTAAAACGGCAACCCAATGCAAATCTTATCACTTCTCTTTGTATTGTTTCTAACTTCTTTCCTAACCCCGCGCTGTGGACCAGAGAGGCATTAGCAAAGGTCAATCCTGGCACATACATGGCCTTCCATGTATTCCTTGTTACTATATATTTGTTAAACCCCCAGAGGCCCTTACACATTACTGCATTTCTTCCTCTTTCAGCTTTCTTCCTCCGTAATATCTCTTCTTTTTCTAGATAATTCCCCCCTGTAGTCGTTGTTACCCCAAGATACTTGTACTCACTTTTATACTCCAATTCCTTCCCCTGTACTACAAGCTTTCTTTCCTCCCTAATTCCGTTAAATACTAAAATTGCGCTCTTTTTTTCATTAAACACTATGTCTAGTTCCTCCGCTGCTTCCCCACATGCCTTCAACATTTGTTGAACCTCGCTAGTGCCCCGCCCTAACACTACCATATCATCAGCAAACAGCAGCACAGGTGTCTTGATATATACACCTTTTTCCCCTATCTGCCACCCTAAACCCGTTTTATTAATCCTTCGCGCTATTCTCTCTATATACATAAAAAAAATAACCGATGACAACGGACAGCCTTGCCTGACCCCCTTAGCGACTATGAACTCTCTAGATTGTTCGGCTGCTATTATTATTCTTACCGTGTTATTTCTGTAAATTTCTTCCAGCAACTCTACCCAACTTCTCTCCAAACCCTACTCTAGCATAATTTTATACAACTTTCTTCTGTCCACCATATCATATGCTTTCTTAAGATCTAAAAATCCTGCCACACACCCTTGTCCCCGCAATCTCGATGTTTCGACAACCTGACTTAGTAGGAAAAGGTGATCGTCTAGCCTATATCCTTTCCTAAACCCGCATTGCCATTCTCCTATTTTCTCATTTGTCTCCAGAATACTCTGCAGCCTATTCTTAAACACTTGCATAAATATTCGATACGCTATAGGTGTAATTGTGATTGGTCGCCTATTTTGTAGAGTGTCATTATCTACCCCCTCCTTGGGAATAAGAGAAACTCTTCCCTTGCGCCAACCCTCCGGGATTCTGCCCCCTCCAAATATATTATTATGCACGTACTCTTTTCCCAAAGCCTGTACAATTCCTACCGAAATCCCGTCAAGACCACACGCCGTTTTTGGATTCATTGTTTTTAACACGCTTTCGATCTCGTCTGCTGCGGTTGTAATTTCTGTGCTAGTTCTTGTCTTTTCTATACTGCTCACGTTAGTCGTAAAAAATAGTGCTTGTAACGCGGTGTCCATTTCATCTATTGTGTATGTTCTGTCCTGGACGTTATTTGTCATCCTTGTTTTTTCCTGTCTTACATAGTCCCAAAACTGTTTGGCTCGCTGGCCCTTGGGGGCCCCTAAAATCCTGTTCAATTCTCTCTCGTCTGCGTTTTTAATTGCATCCTGTATTAACATTTGAGCTTTATTCTTGGCTTCCTTGTAATTTTCCCAATACTTTTCTGCTTTGTCTGTGTCCCTTCCCATTACCTTTCTATGCTCCTTACTCCACCTTCTCCTTTCCATTATTGCCGTATTTATTTCATCACTCCACCATCCTCGTTCTCCTCCCTTTTGAACTCCCCTCCCTATCTTACAACACTTGTCATATGCCTCCTTAATATTCCTATGCATCTCGTCTACCTGCCTTTCCCCATTTGCCACTAAGAGCTGTTTTATATATTCTACTTTCTGTGCCCATTTGTGTTTATCCAGACATCTCTTTTGTACAACTACGCGTCCTGGCTTTTTCTTCCTCCCTCTCACTTCTACCCAATTATGATCACTTCCAACATTGTATGTTTTCTCTTCGTCTATCTTGATTTCTTCTACCCATTTATCTATTTTACCCTTCGTCAGTACATAATCTACGCATGACTTTCTATCACCCTGCGTTTACGTATATCTCCCTTCTACCCGCGGGTCCAAATTTTAAATTTGGGCCTCACTCGACTCTGCTGATTGTATTAGTCTTCTGCCCGCTCTGTCTTCTCGTCCATCTAGCTGTTCGATATGTGCATTCCAATCTCCCAAACACATTACCCCTCCTTTATCCTGATATTCCTCCATTACTTTATATACCCTTTCAAATAGCTGGTCATCTTCTTCTTCCGTGTTGCTTGGCGCTCTGTATACCCCCCTTACGGCCCCGATTGTCCCTTCCATGCGTATCTCTATAACCACCAGATCCTTCATTTTGGCAATCACAACTTCTTCGCACGAAATAGCATCCCTAGTTAATATCCCAACTCCCCCAAACCTGTTTTCTCCATTGTCCGTATTCCGATTTGTACCATACCAATTATACCCCTTTAAACCCGGCGGCACTGCCATCTCCCGCAAATGCGTTTCCGTTACTATCATGATATCCACAGACCTTATTATTAGTAATTTATATAATTCTTTCCACTATGTTAGCACTTTGGAGTGTTACAATTCTCTCCACATGAACGTGTACTCACGGGTTCTCTAACCCAGGATTAGCCCAGTTCAACAATGTGCCCCGAACAGATGCTGCGTTTCCTCGTTGAATGTCGAGTGACAGCCTCTGACGCAAAAATTCCGATGCCCTCGAGTCTCCCGTGGAAAGGTTAAGGCATCTGCCTACGCGCTGAATCAAATTCAGTGTAAGCGGGCCTGATCCTCCCATTGTTTCAAACGCCAACGGATAAAATTGGTGCGGATAACCAACGTCAGAGTATTTTCTACATTTGTTAGCTTCTGCTAACCTGGACGCATGGCCTGCCTGGTCCGCTCCTGCACCGACCATCGAAGGGGCTAATGAGTCGGTTACAGTTGCGTCCCAAACAAGCATGCGGCCACGCTCAAAGGGGGTTAGGGTAAGACCGTCAGGCCTTTTTCCATCGTCTCTGGATAGACCCGGGGGTTCTAGTATGCACGGGAAGCCGGCAGACCTCAGTGCTCGACTGATAGTGTCATTTAAAGCCGAGTGGCGTGCTCTTCGGCCTTAAGGCGCATGACAAGCCATGATGGGCCAACGCGTCTACTAAATAACCACAACGACATCGGTGAGGAACAACTAAGTGACGACTAAGAGGAACGACTAAAATTCTTTCCACTTTCCTCTTCGCCTCCCCCCTCTCATATTTGGCACGGCAACCCGTTCAAAAGGAACATTACTCCTAGGCTTTCCTTTTGCCCTGCTTCCTCTTTTGCATCTTAGGCCAACCTTCATCTCCTCCCCTCGATGCCACTGATGGCCAACCGTCTGATCACTTCCAATGCCCCCTTGATCTCCGCTGCTCCTATGTGTTCCCCCTCCCTCGAGAAAGAGCTCCCGTTGTCCCGTTTCCCCCTGTACCTGTTGTCCCACTCTTCCCTGTATCCATGCTGTCCCCTCATCTCTCTTATGTCCCTGTATCTGTTGTCCCATCCTGTGTGTCTGTAGCGTACCGTTTGCCCCTCGTTTAAATGCCCATACCGCGTGCCGGAAAAAATTGTGTTTGGGACTCGCATTTCCGGTGCGCTGCGCTGATTTTGTTGATTCCACGTCTGCATCCCCCTAACGTGCTCTGTTGCCCTATATCCTACTTGGGCATTGCCTACTTTAATTATAGTAGGCCTGACTTTGTGCCAATCGCACGCTCTTTTGCCAATTGGCCGTGCCGCTAGTACCGCACCTACCTCCCCGTAGTGCACTCCATCAAAGGCCATGGCCCTTGGGTTGTCTTGAATGTATTCAAGAGACAAGTATTCGTAATTCGCTGCTCTGACCAACTGCATTATTTTTCTATTGACTGCCCTGCACGTACTCCGATAGTCCCGCCCTTCTTTAGTATCCACGACCATTGGAAGCGAACACACTGTCAGTACTACGTTACTCCGTTTGCAAAATTCTATCAGGTTTTGTATGTGTGTGCTTATCTCATTCACAGCACCTTCTATATCCCGAGCCTGAAACACATCTACCAGTCCCCCATGAAACACTAGCCTATGTTTCACATTATTGAACATTTGAATATATTGCTTTGTTGCTGCCACAATATCCCTTACTCCTCGGCCCCTCATAGTGATAAAATAAACCCCTCCTGTATTAATAGCCACCTGATTAACCTGTTTCTCTATTCTACCTACGTTTTAATCTCCAGCAACTACCACCCGCTTTCCTATTGATTTGTTAACTACCGCCTCTTCTGGTCGATCAAGTAAACTTATCCGATTTAACTGCTGCTCTTGTTGTTGTTGCGGTTGATGTCGCTGTTGCTGCCGTTGCTGCTGCTGTGTTTCGACCGCTCTCCTCTCTCCTTCCTCTCGCTGACAATACTCTATCTCTCTCTTCTCCATTTGTGGGCGCGCCTCTCCTCTGGCGATCTCGTTTCGGCTGCTCTGTTGTTGTCGTCTCCTGCATCCTTTCGCCTCCGTCGCATCTTCCTCTTCGTCTTGTCTTTCTTCTTCCTTTTCGTCACTGTGGCTTAAGTCTAACACCACTGTCTCCTCTTCAACAGCGCGCCTCTCGTCTTCCTCCTTTTTTCCCCGGACCCATTTCTCCATATCTTCGACATTTGCCGCTACCGTTGACGTTGCTTCCTCAACAACAGCTACCATTTCTCTTAGCTCATCAACTATTTCGTTGTTATCGCCACCATGCCGCTGTTTTTTTATTATCATTCACCTTTTGCTTGATTTCTTCGATCATTGCGGCTAATTCCTGCTGTATGATTACTGCGCGCCTCTCCTTCTCCTCAACTTGAGCCTCTCTCTCTTCCATTCTTGTTAGCCTCTGCTGGACATCTGTAATAATGCTCTGCCAGCGATCCTGCATAGCTTGTGCTGTATCGCACCATGTCTTAGCGCTTTTCTTTGCCAACTCCATTTCCGCTGTCATTCGTGTATTCATCTCACAGGCGGCGCAGCCTGTATATGGAGGGCTGCGCTCAGCCACCTTTCTTTTTTCTAATACACCTCCACAATTGCATACTGACAATGAGCTGGCCGGCACGTATCTTAAGCCGCCGCTGCGCGTGTAGCCTGGGAGATTCATAGTTGAATCCATTGGGCTGGGTGTCGTGGACCCTATCCCACCAGGCGATGATCCAGCATCACTTGCCATATTGAAATTGACTCACTCACCTAAATACACCTACACACTGTCTTAACTCACTTAACCTGAGCAGCCGTTAGAATTTGAATCTGTATGCGCAACGGACCGCTCGGAGACTCTCGACTGCTGCGTGGGTGGTTTCGTTTTCCTTCGTTCCGCTGTAACGGACTCAACCAAACTTTACTGCGGTCTGTCTCCTTACCCCCTTGTCGTACTACCACGCACAATACACCGAAATGATCACTGAACTTCACGCATTACCATGGTATGCCACTCTCTGTGTTTTCCCTCCTGCGTTCACACAAGCAAGCGTAACCTGTCGGAGCTCCGTACACACACGTCCGTACACCTTGGCGCCAAATCACTATATTATGCTAACCCCAATAATAAATAAATAAGAAAACATTATTTGTACTTTTTTATATATCTAGTGCGTAATGATACGCTTTTTTTTTCAAATGTGCAACATTTGCTCTTCATAATCATATGACAATTTGCAATGTGCTGACTAACAACATCTAGTTTCATTTTGTCAGCCGAGCTTAGCAATACTTCATCTAGTCAGTTTAGTGCATGTTTAGAAGCGTACACATGCTTCTGCACACGTGGCCCACGTGCATCGGCAGTTTGGGTATCTCTTTCTGTTCACACACACACATTCATTCATGCCTCCCGCTGATCATCCCCATACGGCAGCAGCAGCACTATCGTTGTCGTAGCAGCGGCGGTGGTCGCCAGGAGTTTCTATTCGAGGAGAGAAATTATGTCAATGTCACTTAGCGTTGCGATGTGCTTTCGTATGGCGAGTTTTAACAGTCGGTGGCTTTCATTAGGTGGTTCACGGATGTTTGTGGGGCAGGTGTTTAATAGTTTTATGAAGTGGTGAATTGCTGTTCGGCGCACTGTTTCCGTTCGTGTGTATTCTATGTTAATTTTGTCATTTTGCCGTCTTCTCGTTGAATAGCTGTGTGTAGGTCTATTTCTATTTTGAATTTTACACCCGGTTTCTGTTTCTTTAAGAAGGAAGAAAATAAGTACGGATTCGGCGTAGCGCTGACGAAAAGGAATTATTTTGAGTGTTTACATCAGGGGAGCTGCACTAGTTATGGCGCTAACACCGGCGATTAGTCGCACCGCTTTTTTTTTGCAAGATCATCAGCGGTTTCAGTATAGTAGGGAAGGTTCCACCAAACACGACGATTGCGTATCTAAAATAAGCTTCAATAAATGCTTTATATAATTCTAGTTTGAATTTAGTCGTAGCAGACGAACGTATTTGACTGAGGACTGCAATGCCTTTTCGGATTTTGCGGGCGGTGTGGTCTACGTGTGAGTTCCATGTTAAATTACTGCTTATTATCACTCCAAGATATTTAATTGTGTCTGTTTTTTGTATAAATGGGCAGTTGCATGTTGTGTTTGGTATATGATTGTGTAGTTGGATTTTGTCAGGTACAGTCAGGTTGCGGCGACATTTTAAATCAAAGTGTATACATTTTGTCTTGTTGTGGTTTATTACAAGCCCGTTTGTTTTCATCCAGTTTCCTACCTGCCTCAGCCCATGTTCAACATGGTGTCGGTCGCGCTAAAGGTTTTGTCTATATACGAGTGCAGTATCGTCTGCGAACATATATTTGGTTGATCCGTCGTGTAAGCGGAAAATATCATTACAGTACAGTATGTATAGCAGTGGCCCGATCACGCTTCCCTGGGAGACCCCGAAGGGTCTTAGATCTATCTCTGAAGAATCACTATTATATGAATAAGTTTGTTTCCTGCAGTGAAGATACGTGGCGATTACGTTTAATGCTCGCGAAGTGATTCCCATATTTGACATTTATTTTAGGAGACGATTGTGCGGTAAGGTATCAAATGCACGTGAGAGATCGAGAAATACTGCCACGGGTCGGTTTCCTTTGTCCACTTCCGAGGCTATCATTTTCTGTATTGCTAATAGTGCTGATTGTGTACTCTTGCCAGTTCTAAAGCCAAACTGATTTTTGTGTAATATGTTGTTTTCATGCAGGTGCTGTTTTATCCGCTTGGCTATTAGTTTCTCAATTAACTTACCAATAGTGCTTAATAGAGATATGGGTCTAAGGTTGTCGATATATTGTTTGTTACCTTGTTTGTGTACGAGCACCAATTCCGATCGCTTTAAGGCCATTGGAAATTGCCCTTGTGAGAATATAGCGTTTGTTAGTTTCAAGATGATATATGTGAATGTCTCGTTTTGCTGTTTAATGATGTTGTTTGTTACGTAGTCGTATCCTGGTGCCTTATTAATTTTTAGGTGTTGTATTTCTCCATGTACTTCTTCCTTGGTTGCCGGTGCAAAAGAGCGCAATGGCTCGTTGAAGGTGTATGTAGGCAGGCTGTTGTTGGCTGATGTTTGTCCGGTTGACAAACTCAGACGCTCACCGACTGTAGCAAAGTGCAGGTTGACTTTTTCTACTTTCGCTTTCATTGACGGTAGGCTTTCACATACCGACAGTGTGTTTGGGTCAAGTTTGTCGGCGCGACGGTGGCCCCTTATGTATTCGTTGATAACTCGCCAGTCTTTTTTCTTGTCCCCAACAAACTTTGCCTTGAAGTAGGCATCCTTTGCGTGTCTTAGTTGTAACTTAATTTGGTTTCTAAGCCGGCAGTGTTCCTGTTTTAGGCCTGGGTTTATTTTAGTTCTTTCGAAAAGACTGTCTCTTTCTCTCATTTTTTTAGTATGCTTGATGTTATCCAAGGCTTGAGGATGGTCTTTTTTGCGCGTGTATTACCTTCTTTTGTATAGTATGTGGCTTTTTGCTGGCATGTTTGTAGTGAGGCCTGGATGATCTTACATATTGCTTCTGGGTTCTCTTCATGACCTAATAAATCGATCCACTTGATTTTCCGCACTTCATTCGCAAATTTCTTGCTGTTTATGGATTTGGGTGGTGTCCGGTTTTTTGGTTGTTTAAATGTGGTTGATGTTATGTCTAGCGTTAGCAGAATAGCACGGTGATCAGACACGCCTCTGGTACTTTGTAACTCGATATGAGCAACATCGATTGATCTCGTTTTTGTCAGTACATGATCGATTGTAGTGGCGCTATCTGCCGTAACTCTTGTGTGGTCTGTTTTTTGTAGTATAAAACCTTCTTCTGACAGGGTGTCCATGTACGTCGTGCTGATTTCTGATGATTTGCTAACATCAATGTTTGAATCTGTAAGAATTATTGTGTTTTGTGAATTGTCTGATTTGCACATCATTTGTAGTTCTTGAATGAACAGTTCTGGTGAAGAAAAGCTTTTGTTGGGTGACCTGTAGATGCCTATTAGTAGTAATGTTGTGTCTGTTATTGTTATTTTCACAGAGCATATATCTGCGTTTTGCATTTGTACTGCTACCTGTGTCGTATCGTATTTGTCGTTTATAAATAATGCGACTCCTCCTGCTCTGCTTTTGCTCTCAGGTGAAAAAAAGCTCTTGTAACCATCTATATGTATGCTGTTTAGGGAGTCTTCTCTCCCCCAGGTCTTCGTGAGGACCAGTGCATCGTGTGCTGTTTTCGTTGATAACATTCCCAGGAGGAGGTCAAGATTCGCTAAAATACTTCTGATATTCAATAAATAAACTCTAAATGATTTATTGGCTTCCTTATTTATACCTACACTATTACTAAATGGATATTGTTGACATGAAACGCTTTCTTCCATGCATGTGCTATTTCCCCGAATATGTGGTTATATCAAATTGTCGGAACGTGAATACACTTGGTTGAGAAAAAAAGAAGACATGTATTGTCATAGATTTTACAGTCTCTGTAATAGTCTGTCGTGGTGCTTAATTTGTCTTCTCAGCATTCAATCTCTTGGGGTCTGAATTTTTGGTAGGTGTGGTTTCAAGTGATCTTTTTTCTCCGTTTTTCTCTGCGGTTGTGTTTTCCCGTTTTTTTTCTAAATCATTTGTATAATCTCGTAATCCAGCCAGTGATTTGATCTGCGTCTCCTCTCCAGACTCATGTTTAATATAGATAGAGCAGTTGTGTATGTTTGTTCTGGTGTGTATGTTATATTTGCTCTTCAGTTTATTGCATGCCACTTTTAGTTGGTATAGTTGCGGGGCGATGTTAGAGCTGGCTGTGATGGTGTTTTGAGCTGTTCCGCTGCTACAGCTGCCGCCGGTGGATTCATTGTTGTTGTTTAAGGTTCCTGGTGCGGTTTGGTAGACCCCGCTAAGGGTAAGTGGTCTGGCCCTGTCTCCAATACGGTTTATGAATTCGCGGGCATTTTCTTCAGTGTCGAGTGTGGCTACTATAGCGCTGTTGGCTTTTACGTAGCTTCTCCTCCTCGCCTTTACTAACGAAATGTTGTCAACAACAGCAACACTGATCAGCTGTTTGATTAGGCTAGCAGTCGTGGCGGACGACTCCTTGGCGGGAGCGGGGATGTTGTGTATAACAACATCCCGCAGTAACTGTGACTGTTCGAGTTTCAAAAGCCCCTGGCTGTCAGCGCTTTCCATTGTTTGGCTGCTTTCCACTTTGTCAAGCCGCTCTGTTAGTCTCTGCAAGTCTTTTTGAATGGTGTCAATTTGTTTCACTTTAGCAGTCATTTCTGCCATTTTTGTTGTAATTGCTGCAATATCATCGTGCATTTTGGGAACAGTTGCAACGGCGTTTTTTATCTCCGACAGTTGATTGTGGATGGATGCTAGTGCCGCGGTAGTGGATTTTTGAGATGGTGATTGTGCGGTGCCCTCGCATACTTCGCAGAGCCACTTCCCTCGTGGTTTGGTCTCTGTAGGCAGGCCCCAGCACGTTGGATGTACAGTGGTCTTACATACCCTTCAAACCATGAGCATATTGTCGGTGGAGCTTTTCTCGCAGCACAACTCGCACTTAAGCACCATTTTTGTAGGTGATTTGTGTCATTTAAGGTGTCAAGAAACTTGATTTTTCACTTTTTTCGGGGAGCCGGTGTGGTAGCGACCTACTCCGACATGTGTGAATGGATGAATGAATGAATAAAATTTTGTTACGGCATTTTCAGTCGATTTCTAGCTACTTCTACAACAGGTAGGCCCTCTGACAGTTTCGCGCGCTAATTTTAAAGCACAAAACTTGTTTCATATAAAGTGCAAAACAGTGCTATAGAAAATTACTAATCAGAAGGTCCCACACTTTGTCGAGGCTCTTCACTAGCTTTGGAAGAGTCTTAACGATATAGAGCCAAGTCGCCGCAACCAGAGACCGTCATAGGCGTTTTCCACCTCCCTGTAGAGAGGGGATAGGGTTTACCGAATCGTTTCTTGGACATGTTCAGTAAAGACGATTCCAATTTAATGAACTTGTATACCAAGATGCGGCAGTGAGTTTACGAACTTTATCACATCGGCAGCGGCCAAACAACCTCTTCACTTCAATGCATTGGTTTTCTTGGCATTTATCTCAGAGGAGATTGGCTAAAAACCAATTAAAAAGATGCAACTCAACGAATTACTCTGGAACCGCCAACGTTTAGTCGGAGCTCCAACTGTCCATTGCAATATAGATCATATTTATTCACCATAGTTGTTGGTAGTAGGATTGACACACATGGTTTGTTACGAAAATATACCGATCGTTCTCCGATACATCTCGTTACCACGCTTTTGTAATAAGTACGAGTCAGATGCCTGACATATTAGAACGCGATAGTGACAGATGTTGGGCTCACCACAGGACTTACACACACAGTTATGAATATCATAACATTCACCTTTGAGGCACATATGATAGTGATAGCCGTGTCATGTTACTCTGCACACTAATGATTGGTTACTTTGAAAGGCACGTTTCCACTTCACTGAGCGCAATGCAGGCCCATCTGTATCGTTACACATTGCGGAATTTACGTTTCGGTCTTGTCTGTATGTTCTGCACTTATCGTGTGTAAATGTACAACTGGTCGGAAATATATCTAGCACTAAGTCTTCTTTTTGCGCATCTCATCAAGCAGTCAGGGGGCGAGTCTACTACTCCTGGCGGGTGTGTTGCCTGGGAGTCACGGGGAGGGGGCGTTTTAGGTGGCTTTAAAGGCTTTAGCTCAGGTAAGTTAAAAGCCTGCAAATTCATTAGAAGCGGTAGGGGTGCGCGCTGCTCCGCCCATGCTGGACACCTCAGTGCGGTGTGATCTGGGGTGCCTTCCGGTCCACCGCCGCAGTGGATGCGGCGGTGATTTAGGGCTGGCAATCTTCCCGGTCCTGAACAGCTAGGACTGAAAGTCGCCAAGGCCTTTCAGAATCTGGCTCGTGTAAATGGTGACTTCGTCCTAGCACTAAGTCTTCTACTAGAGTGTGCTCTCCGCATAGCTCTAGGGTTAGGGTAGTCGACGCGTTCTTGGGTAATCCCAGTACACGTTTCATAAAGCACGTCTTTACATGGTCCAAATGTTTGAGATCATGTCATGTTAGGTGCGGCGCAGTTACTGGGAGAGAGAGGAGTTAATCGGGAAAATTCTCATCTTGAATATTTTCATTGCTGTTTCAAGATCCACATCTCGAATGCCTCCGAGTAGCATAATCGCGGTCGTGCCCTTTGCTCGCAGTTGTGTCTGCGAAATATCAGTCGCGGTGCCAGAGTTACGCTGAGAAACGAGAAGTGGTTGACCAGCTCAAGGAAAGTTTTGTTGATCTTGACGCGATGATCGGCAACGGCGTATAAGCCGCCGCGACTGAAGCAATGCTCATTGAGAATAGATGATAAACCACATACCGCTGAGAGTCAGCGGCCATGCTGTCATAAAAACTGTTTGGAAAACCCTAGACACCTCAACATACCCGGCCCTCGGCGCATTGACGTTATGCTTCACAACGGTTCCAAGCCCGTAGAGGATGGAGGATACTCGCTCCTAAAAAAATGTACGTGATCCCGGGATTTGGCTAAGATGACAAGGTCGTCCGCGTAGAAGGCATGCGGCGCTTTTATTGTGCGCAAAAGGTTTGCTTAGCCAGCAATGTATAGTATAAAGAGCAATAGATTGCAGAGTCGCCCTGCGCTACTTCAGTCTTCTGTGTAACTGGCTCGTTTACATAGTGGCTTTCGTTTTTATTGGTTATAAAATTGTGGCTCAGCATGTCTCGAGTTAAATTGAATAGTTGGGCTTTAATGTCGAACGTCTCTCGAAGGGTTTCGAGAAGGCGGTCCCTAGGCACACTGTCGAACGCAGGTTGGAAGTCGACAAAGGCCGCATATTTTTGTCTCGTTGGCGTTCATTTACGTGTTCAATTACGAACAGTACCGCGTCTGCTGTTGACCTTTCTGGTAGAAATGCGAACTGTTCACAGGGCAGATCATTCACCGTGCTTTCATATATCCTCTTCAATCTGAGCGATGCAAGCAATTTGTATAGGACTCTAGATAGGGCAATTCCTCGATAGTTTTTCGAGTAGGATTCCCTTTCTTTTTGTAAATGAGCTGCAAGAAATATTTCTCCTCTCGTTGGATATTCTGCCTTGTTGAGCGCATTTGTTAAAAAGTCTAGTCAGATACGGGCCTATAGTTTGCACGTCAGCTTTTAAACGTCCGTATACAATAGGATCCGACCCGGCTGATTAGCCATTTTGTCTCGATATTATTGCACCTATGACTTCATCATCTGTAAACACATGAGTCTCGTCTAAGTCATCTCTGAACTGGGTGTAAATTTGTTTCTTAAAATTTTTTTAAGTGTCCGATCCACAAGGACTTGTTTGTGCTTGTACGGTCTTTTTTCTCTTGTAAGCGATGATAGGTGTATAGCCCAGCGGAGGGCCTCTCTCTGCAGACTATGTCATCGAGATTTTGCATCGATTGCATCGCTTGTATCAGCATGTAGGGGTCTAGCGACCGGCTTATTCTACAACTAGATACTGAGGGCGCTATAATTGTCTGGGCGCGAGGTAAGTCGATTGTTACCATACAGTGTTTGCGGAAAGCTGAGGCCGACCGAAGGCTATGGATTATGACCCCTGGCTGCGATGCTGAGGACAATACAATATCGCCTGCGCTAGCGCCGTTCCAGCTCATGAATGTTACTTCTGTATACTTATTTTCAATTTGCAGTCTTAGTTCTTGTGCACTTCCGGACTACCGAGCTACGAAGGCAGCTCGGCGGCTACACTGCTTTGTCGCAATTGGTGTCTGCGCCAATTATAATGTATGTTTCTGGCCTAGTACAAAGTTTAAGACGCAGCTCGGCGTCTACATTGCTTTGTCATGTCGTAATTGGCGTAGTAGTCTAGGATATCTATTACAACGTACCGAGCTGTGGTACGCAATAGCTGGGCTCATTCAGTAGCTCTTATTGCAGTTCATACCTCCCCCCCCCACTTGGGTCTTTCTCAGCCATTTTGTCTTTACGGCTAGGCCATGGAATACTTTCTGGTAATACGTGATCTATGCGTTACGAACATTTCCGGTAATAACAGTATGTTATAGTCGTTGAATTCGTTTTTCCTGAATATTTCCATAGCGATTCTAGCGATTCGACTTTCTACAGAAGACATTTAATTGCACGTTATTAAATAACGATAACGTGCGTTCATCTACTTTGCTGTGCGCGGGTTCAACGGCCAGTCATTTGGGCGTGCTTGATATCGAGTTTTCGTCGGTTGGTTTGCTTCGTTTTTCACCTCTGAATGTATGTTTGTTTATCCCATACATTCGGTATGTTTTGAGCTGGCCGCAAAAAGGGTAAACGCGGATACCGGCCGGCAACACGTTTGGGTCTAACAGGTCGTTGAAAACGTCAGCCTTCACAGGCGCGTGAAACCTGTGGTAATATGCTTGGTATAAGCATGTTAGCTTTGTGACTTTCACGTCGGCCTCTGTTCCTACAATTCGAGCGATGTACTCTTTAAGCACGTCAGCAGTGTGCGATAGCTGTAGCCGGCTGACAAAGAGCAATTTCCTTTCTGGTACATCGTAATATTTTACAGCTTTTAGATCTGTCATCTTGTTCGTGCCTTTATTGGCGTGCATCACTCGGCCACGCTTTTCCATTGTCTGCCAGTTGTTGTTACCACGTTGTCGAATACGTCCTTTCGGTGTATGCACGTCACGGTTCTGATCGGTAGGTTTAAAGCGGAGACGTCGGGGTTTGCAGCAGTGGTGGTGGGTACCCGCTGGTCTGTACAGGTATAGGTTACCGCTCTGGGTGTCTCAGTTGCTGCTGCTGTTGTGATGACTGTTGGTTTTGGTGCTTCTCAGCTGCTTTTGCAAGACCATTCATCGCAGTGATCTCTTTGTGAGTTTGTCGATTTTTTCCTTAGTGCCTGTAGCTCGGTAGCACAGGTACAGGACTGTTTGGCCGTCGTGTTATTGGCAACAAAGATGGACACTTCTTTCCAAAAGCACGACTTGCAGCTGGTAGAACAGTTATCGAGGTTCTACAAGGCGCAATGAGTGTGCACTAGTTTGTTACAGCGTTCGCAAATGGTCCGTTCCTTGATCTGCTGGAATTGACCCCCGCAGGTCGCACATGTAAATCCTGGATTGAGTTCGATGTCACTCCCTAGTAGTAGCTAGAGTACAAGTGTTAAGGACCGCAGCAGCTGTGGCTTCCAGAGACGGAGTTGGGGTTGGTGCGTGTAGGCGTCCGCCACGTTTTCGAGGATTGTTTTAGTACTTACTTGGACTCCAGACGGGTACTTATGTCGTCTTCTGGCTTGCAGTTGTGGATCTGCTCTATTCTTAGATTGGTGCAAGTTTTATGTAGGTACAAACTGAGTAGCTTAAATAAGAAACATTCGTCTTTCGACGATCAATAAACGCGTTGACTAGGGCCGCTAACCGATGCACAGCCGTCGATACGCGGCTATCAGCCAACTATCCAACGATCAAAGTAGCGCTTGCCCTTGTTGTAAGTGTGTTGGTGGCCACTTACCGGGTAAAAGGTGTGCCCCTCGCGGGTGCCAGCATCCACCGGATAAAGGTCGATCACTTTCTCGGCTCTCCATGAGCAGTTGGCTAAACAAAGCTCCGACAACGACACTCCCACTATCCAGTCGGGCGACGGGTTCATCCTGCAGCAAATAAACCAAACATTTAATACATACACGCACACATTGACGCAGATCATACTACGTTAAGTGCAAGTAGAGTCACAAAGCGATCTAAAACAATATTATGAATAATCACCTAATTATCTGTATGATAGTAATGATTATGATCATGATGATTCTTAAATTTATTGATGAAGATAACCTTGATTATCTTCTTTTTGGAGCGGAAGATACGTTCAGATTATCTGCCTAAACGCATTTCATCTATTCAGCGTACCTGGATAGAAGGCTGACGAGATGATTCTTGCGGTCAACGCGAAATACGGCGGTCGTTTTCCTCGTCAGATTTGGGTGAACCAATCCTTGCGCCTTAATCACCGTTCGAATCCTGTCCGACTACAAAACGCAGCATAAAGCGATCAGGCAAAATTTACCCGTACCGCCGACCCATTTAGGTCGTATTTCAGGTTAAGCTGGTGTGTTATGCTCATTGTGAGCACTATTCAGTACATGCGTACACTAATGTTCACACAGAAGCTACGAGCTGTAGAACGCTACAAATGACTTAGTTGCGTAAATCGTGTGATCTTCATAGAGCAGATTATATGTGCATGCATTCTTATACAAGTGCCCATAATGTAATCAATACGTATAAATATATATATATATATATATAAATATATGTATATATATATATATATATATATATATATATATATATATATATATATATATATATTGCTGTTAAACAGCGTTACAGTTTTAAGGTCTGAACGTATTATTGTATATTAACATTATATTTTTAATTATATATACTTTTATATACAGGGCCTCACAGGATTCGGTGCTCATGCACCGATACGGAATGGCTATACTGACACTATGTAAGGCGCTACAATCGTATACTGGTATACCGACCTTATTTTTAAGCTCCGCCTCGAGCTTAGTTGTCAAGCCAGTCTCTGCTAACTGCTTTACGCCTTCCGAGGCGAAGCCGATGTAATCCCAGATTGAATAAAAAGTTGAGTGGGATGCTCCGGTAAGGCTGGAGAAATGAACGTCTGTCTCATCTTTAATGCGCAATGATGGACAACAATTTCAACAGCGTTAAGAAAAGGCGGCCTTGCAACTATTAGTTAGTCGCTTCCAACCTTCTTGCTTTGCTATCATGTGATATAACGCACTATGTAACATTGTTACTTGTAAATAAACAAGAATTAAAAGAAATGGTAGGTCACTTGTCCGTCGATTACTTTACAAACTGACAACATCTAACGTTCGGTAATAAAGCGTACAATGATGGCAATCGGGCGACAAGAGCGGCTGGAGGAGACAGAAGTTTGTGTTAAACGAATTGCTGATGATTTGCCGAATATACGCACTTTCAGGATACGCCGTAGGGTGTGTATCGCGCGACCAGAGACTCTCGAATGCCACTTCGTAGTCGGCCTCATCGCAGGCACAACAGTGCTCCCGAAGATCGAACAGAGCTCTGTTCTGGTAGTCCTGACAGATCTCACGCGATAGCTGGCCATCGTCGGCGTACCAGTGATGCCCCTCTCCGACCACGGATGCCCTGTGTTAAATTGCGCAAAGTAAACCTTGCCGACGTTAGTGTTGCTACTGACCTAATCCTTGAATCACCGTCTAGTTTTTGCTAGCCGATTTTGAGGCCACGTTTTAACTAAAGTGGCGTGTCAAAAATGTAACTCTCGGGCCTCACTGATTGATTATTCGCTTGGTGTGTATACCTAGAAATACATGTCACCCGTTTGTATCAGAAGCTATGAACACTATGAACAAACTACTTAATACTGCGCGTATACGGGTGCAAACAACTACAACTGCAGCCGCCTTCATCACTAATCCTTTGACTTTTTGTTTTCACAAGACTTGCGTTCCCACGTGATACACTTTGCTGTTGATGTTGTGGGTGTTGTTTAAATACAAGTTTTGTTGCTAAATGTCAGTGTTGAAATATATATATATATATATATATATATATATATATATATATATATATATATATACGAACCTGAAAATCATGCAGCCAGAACCTGACGGTGGCGCCACCCAGCGAACTGAGACTCGAGACTTCTGCACAGCCGACGTGGACGTGACGGAATTTGGACAATCCTCAGAGAATCGGCTTAGTTGATCGTCTATGAGCTAGGCACAAGAAAAAGAAAACACAGGGAGACCGTCAAAGTAAACGAGAAAAATTAAGAAATTTTAAGTATAAGCCGAGAAAAACTCGCTTTTCTATTGATTTTTCTATTATATTTATTAAGACATCATTTGAGCTTTCCAGGCTCTCTGCGGTAAGCCACTACAGTGTTTGCCGCCAAAGTTTTGATAGCACTGTAAAATATATCTGCCACGCACAGACTGAAAAATCGTTTCGCTTGGTGACGCAGACAAAGACCCAACAGCCTAAGTGTTTAGAGCACACTATTTGTACGCAGTTTCGATGCCCGTGGCCTTACAAATGGAATCCTGATACCAAACACATCGTCGACATTCTACAGATCAACTAAATGCTATAGCTGTGGTTCTGTAGCGTAGCGCTGAGCGGAATAAAGTTGTCTGTTATCGATATTAGATTTGTCAATTTATTCATGTTTTCAATTTTGTTTATTTTATTCAACTTGAGAGGGTACAGTACACTCATAGTATAGGGTTGACCTCATAATCCGTTATCTTTCTTCACACTGCCTGCGAGCGAAGTAGTGCAACGTCTTATGCCCTTGTGCTGCGCATTCTACTGCACTGGTACTTGGCTCACCTCTGCAGGTGCAAAACCGGCACGTTCACAATTCGTACTTGTCGTAAGGTGGCCATTGAATACATATTAGGTAATGATAGCCATGCACTTTGTACTTGATGTATACGAAGCGACGGTTGCATGCAGGACCATACTAAAGATCTAGATTTCTAAGATCTAAGTGCCCGTATAGGCCGTATAGGTAAGTAGGATATTGCAGTACTCTCATATATATATATATATATATATATATATATATATATATATATATATATATATATATATATATATATATATACATTAATAAATCAAATGATTTGAAATGTAATTATTAACACTTTAGCTAGCTGTTCGCCGAGTTGCTTGCCTTAGTTCTTGGTCCAGGAAGCGGGTTGTGTGCGCATGATGATTATGGAGATGGCGTCGATGGCGATCGCTGCTACTGCTGATTATGCTGACGACGGCAATGATGTCTATAGTCTTCTTTTCCGTTTGCTGATCGGTTACGTCAGTGCCGCCAACCACAGTATCGGATAACAACAGCATGAATGAAAACAATTTTTTTTGTGTTTTGTTTAGCGTTTGCCCCGTGCTAAGCTGTTCTCGCACGCGTTTGTCGTTCTCCGTCGTTTCTCCTTGTCCAGCGGCCTGGATCTGCATCTGCGCATCTATTTCTACTGTTCGTCTTCGACCCTCGTGGGGGGGTAGATATGGGCGAAAAATGACCTGATACTGCCAGATGGTCTCAAGGTCGATGATGTTTAAGGTGGTGGCGGTGGCGGCGGCTACAGACCAACACAGTCTCGGCAGTGGTTGTTCTAGATTCTTCGATATTCGTCCGCCAACCGATTATGGATGCTTGACACCTTTATGCTACTGCTGTTGCTGCTTGATTGGCTGGGGATAACCGAGCGGCATCTCACAACGGCGATGAGCCTCGACCACTGAACAAAAACACCGCGCAGGCGCGCAGACTAAAGCAATCGTAGCCAAGTCTATCAGATGAGATAGGAAAGAAAACTAGTTGGGGACCCATTTAGAACTGTAGACATGATCACTTTGTTGACGTTCGTCGAAACATCGCGAATTCCGTCAAAAACAGACTTGACGCTTGCTACTAAACAGGCCCACAGAGAAACGTGTTTCTACTGCACATGAGGAGCTGGATGAATGTTAAAAACATCTTCTGCGACCGTTATGAACAATCTAGGAATTTTCCGAAAATTAAGAGATTATTGTTATCAGCGCTCTGAATGCCTTTCAATACATTTGGATGTGTAGAAAACAATAAAATCTTGCATCAAAATCATTCCATGAAGCAACGAAAAATACCTTCTTGGTCGGCGTTTATGGCACTGATAAAGGCTAAGAGTAAAATTTACAATTTTAAAAAAATATTATCCAATAACAGGGGCGGATATTGGTGAGTATCCGTAGAACTTTAACATGGACGAGCTAATATGTTTTCCATATTTTCAGGGGAAAAAAAACAGTTACCCTTGGAACGCACAAACAAATGGCAGGGACTTATTTTGATGGATCCATTTCATCATACGCCAGACAAAAACACGACTGGTCCGCTTTGTGCCAAGCGGACAAGAGATTGAGAATCACCGAATGATAATTTCGTAGGCCGTTTGATGTGATATTCAAAAAGTTGGAAATTAAGTGAACCCGCTGAAGTTACGATAGAGCTCCGTTGTTTTGGTACATCAGAAACTCGGCAATTATAGCAATATTTACGGGTTTTTTGGGCAGATGTTTAACACGGGAAATCAGCACTTCACCGACTGCAAGTGGTTCGCTAACACCTCAATGACTGCGAGTGATTAGCTAAAACAGAGCAGCTTTTGGTACCCGTATAACATGACATTAAATTTTAAGATCAATTGTACCTTGGACTTCCAAGTCCCGTACAGCGGTTATCGAGGATGTATGTAGGCATGTAAACCCATGTTGCGCAGGATCAAGGTGATGGTTACATTTTAAAAAGGGATGCGCGTGCAGGGTTATTTTAAAGACACCGCAAGCAGCTGAGCATTTAAAAAAGGGACGGTGGTTTGCAACGTCTGTTTTGTTGTCGCTCTTTTACCATTTCTTTCTTGTTGTTATTCTTGTGAACTTGATTCTGCTTGCCTGAGTTACTCGGGGACACTTGCAACGTTACAGGACGTTTATAGAGACTAAACTAGAAGAGGACTAATCTGTCGTAAAATGCCCAAGAGATCGCGTCTACGGTATAATTGCATTTTCTTTGAAGTTTTAATTAATGTTAATATCAATTATTTACTTAAATTAAAAAAAAATACTGACTTGAAATGTCTATATTTGTAACAAAATAGATTATATTGAATATTTAGGTTTTTTAAACATTAAAATCCAGAAAAAGTCATAGGCATGTTTATTAAATGAAAAACAGCCATATAAAGTACAAGAGGGAAGATTATTTTGCAGTTTCGGATGCGTTGCTCCATATAGATCTGGGTCGTCTAGAAGATATTTCCCACATTATGCAGGCTATTTATATTATAATAAGTTAATACTTATCTATTACTGACATTTATGTATAACACACGTACGAGTGAACATGTAGATAAGCACAGACTTGCTGTCGCTGTGTTTTAAGATATTAACAAGTAATATCAACATTGCTCCCGGCACTCCCGTTTTTGCCAGCTATTCAACTATCTTATGCTATCCTTTAAATCCACAAGTACAGCATATAAACGACTCCTCGGTCTGGATAGCTTATACCAGATTGCTCCAAGCAGCTCCCTAACTGCTAAGTGAGTTGGCCTTCCCATCCTAAACCCGTGCCGCTTTTCAGGTATAACCCCCTCTCCGCCAAGAAAGACCCCAGTCGTTTTGCTACTACTTCTGAGAATATCCCGTACGGTCAGCTTTTCTTTCGTCGGAAACAACCCCGAAAATAGCGCAAGATACGAAGACCAGTAAGATCAGACGACGGAGAAATGAGAGCCTGGATAATAAGAGTGATCTCACTCAGGGAGTTGATGAAGGCAATCGACATTTGAGTACCACGGGGCAAATGCATTATGTTTTTTTGTCTGTAGGTATGTCTCTGGCGTCTCATGGATTGACAATGCCCTTTCGGTTACGTTATATCACATGCCGATTGACTTACGATTCTCTTCTGTAGGTACGAAACACCTAACTATTTTTTGAGCAATAATCAATTTATTTATATATTATACACAATATAATTATAATACATATTCAGATCAACCCCGGTAAACCACTGCCCATTTGCAGCGGACCTAGATCTGTGGCCACATTTCCACGTTGCACATCAATTGATATTCTCTGCAGCAAACTCCCCCGCCTTTTTCTTATCATTTTCACTTGCCGCTTTTTTCCAATCTCTCTCGAAAATCTTACAGTACATTCGACTATGGCATACCAATGATTATAAATATATATACAGGGTCATTCATATTGTTGTGCACGCATTTCTAGGTTTGATAGAACTCGGCAAGAAAATAAGTTTTCCTTATGGAGGGAAGACGTGGAAACGTCTTGTTTAGGAGAGAGAGTGAAGTTTATAAAAGTAGTTTTTCTGCCTTTTTTCCTACATAGTTGTGCGAAATCTCTGTTTGCGGGAGAACCAGTCAACGCATGAAGGAACCAATTACACCGGCGTGTTCGGAGCACAACGGAAGACACTTCACTAGCTTGCGTAGCAAAAAGCTAATACCAGATTAAGGAAAGTCATGAAAAGTCGATATTTTACGTTAACGCCTTTTCATGAAAAATCGTAAAATTTTCCATTGCGACCAAAAATGTGCGTCCGAAAGACCACTCTCACGCAATAGCAAATTTAATGCCCATCATTTTCGTATCAAGGTGATGGTGCTGCGTTACGTAGTTGTCAAGTCACTAAGCTTTTTCGATAGCCATATCGAAAGCGAAGGCATGCATATTTCCATAGGGCGTATGAGAAAGTTAGGTACATATTTTGAGGTTTGGTAGAACTCAACAAGAGAATAAATTTTCCTAGTAGAAGGAGGGGGCGGAAACGTCTTGGAAAATTTTTACGGTTCTGAACGTGAAAACTTGCACGTAAAACATAACAACTATGACTGTCGAAAAAGCTTAGTGGCTTGACAACTACGTAACGCAGCACCATCACCTTGATACGAAATTGATGGGCATTAAATTTGCTATTGCGTGAGAGTGGTCTTTCGGACGTACATTTTTGGTCGCAATGGAAAAATTTTACGATTTTTCATGAAAAGGCGTTAACGTAAAATATCGACTCTTCATGACTTTCCGTAATCTGGGTATTAGTTTTTTTGCTACGCAAGCTAGTGTCTTCCTTAGTTGTGCAGAATTTTCCTCCGAACACGCCGGTGTAATCGGTTCCTTCATGCGTTGACTGGTTCTCCCGCAAATAGAGATTTCGCACAACTATGTAGGAAAAAAAGGCAGAAAAACTACTTTTATAAACTTCACTCTCTCTCCTAAACAAGACGTTTCCACGTCTTCCCTCCATAGGGAAAACTTATTTTCTTGCCGAGTTCTATCAAACCTCGAAATGCGTGCACAACAATATGAATGACCCTGTATATATATATATATATATATATATATATATATATATATATATATATATATATATATGTATATATATATATATATATATATATGTATATATATATATATGTATATATATATATATATATGTATATATTGCGCATTGTTGCCAGCTGCGGCGAGGAGATGTTTTGAAGCCATTTAGCGCTTGATTCGTTAAAAGCTGCTAATAGGCGCGCCTTGCCAAGTGTATTGGCCGTGCTATCCAAAACTCCAGGAATTTATGTTGAGTGGCTTTGACGACGACAGCATCCAGGACAGACTGGCGCGTGTCATCAAGCACCACGTGGTGACGGGCGGCAAGCTCCTCTTTCTTGGATTCCCCAAGCCGTTCTAGGAATGACTTGGCGGTCGGAGGAGCTATCGATGAAATCTACTCTCAAAGAGTGATGATTACACCCAATAATGCAACCGGGGCCAGATCTGTTGCACGTTAAATTCCTAGACTTCCAGCTAAGGTGGAAAGAGTAGCCCGGGCCCAACTTATACCATTCAAATTCAGATTTAGCCCTCGCTTCACGGACTGACTTAGCTTTTCGTGAAAACTTTGCAGAATGCGCCTCTGACCAGACGCGTCAATGCAGCAAATTATATGAATTAGTCGTAGTATAGCTAGTGTGCACCACGTATGGTTCGAAGTGTGCATCCAGGGATTCCAACCTAAAACACTAGATATTCGCACTTCCTGCCAGTTTTGCGGCGGCTATTTTGAGGTAAGCTCCAAGAAGCCGACGTTTTCGGTGCATAGCTTGATGTCAGGAAAAAGACCCCGCGCCCGGCGCAAGCACTCGTCACGAAAGACGTAGTCGGTGACAAGACGTGCATGTCACATTTTGAAGCATTATGTTATAATCAAGAGATGACGTCAAAAGCAATTACTTTTTTACATCACAAAGGGCGGAATCACAAGTAATGCCAAATGTTCTATCATCTAAGAATCGCAGCTTAAATTCCAGAGCCAAGAGTAATTAAAAAATCGCTGAGCAGAAAAGGGCTCCGCTTGCGGTACCCCACATTTGAAGAGTACGACTCCTTCCCCTTCAAAAGAAATTGGAAGGGCTTCTGTTCGTCTGGTGGAATGCGGGGTACGAGATGCGTTCAAAAAGTATCGCGACTTTTGAATTTTCGCGGGTTACGTATATTCGAATTTCGATTTTTTGTGGCGTTATGTTGGTACTCATGTCTCTCACTCTCGGCATAGACAAGCTCGGCCATTTTGAATGTTCACTTAATTGTTGACAGCTGCTTTGCTTGCACGTGTTTTGGATCGTCTTCGATTTTTACCTATTAAAAAAAATGGATCAAAGAACCTGTATCAAATTTTGTGTGAAAAACGAAATTAAGTGCGCGGATGCATTCCGAATGTTGACTGTGGCATACGGAGAAGCTACCTTGGACCGAAGCAACGTTTATCGGTGGTACAAAATGTTCTCAGAAGGCCGAGAAGATGTGAACGACGAAGAGCGTGCCGGACGCCCGAGCACTTCAACAACAGACGAAAAAATTAATGAAGTGGAGAAAATGGTATTGGCCAATCGCCGAATCACCGTTAGAGAAGTTGCTGAGGACCTAAACATATCGATTGGCTCGTGCCATTCGATTTTTATCAATGATTTGGGCATGAGACGGGTCGCCGCGAAATTCGTACCAAAATTGCTCAATTGCGACCAAAAACAGCATCGCATGAACATTGCTAATGAGATGTTGGACTCTGTCCGCGACGACCCAAATTTGCTCCAGAGGGTCATAACTGGTGACGAATCGTGGGTTTATGGTTATGACGTGGAAACCGAAGCTCAATCATCTCAATGGAAGCTGCCGCACGAACCAAGACCGAAAAAAGCGCGCCAAGTTCGGTCGAATGTGAAAGTTTTGCTGACAGTTTTCTTCGATTGCAGGGGCGTGGTGCATCATGAGTTCTTGCCACAGGGTAGAACGGTCAATAAGGAATATTACCTGCAAGTTATGCGCAATTTGCGCGAAGCAATCCGCCAGAAACGCCCTGATTTGTGGAAGAACAAAAATTGGCTTTCGCACCACGATAACGCCCCTGCTCACACATCGTTGCTTGTGCGCGAGTTTTTGGCCAAAAACAACACACTAATGATGCCGCAGCCACCGTATTCCCCAGATCTGGCCCCTTTTGACTTTTTCTTGTTCCCTAAACTGAAGA
Source organism: Dermanyssus gallinae (assembly GCA_003439945.1). Taxonomy (NCBI): domain Eukaryota; kingdom Metazoa; phylum Arthropoda; class Arachnida; order Mesostigmata; family Dermanyssidae; genus Dermanyssus; species Dermanyssus gallinae. Next base: position 346,768 of record QVRM01002502.1, on the reverse strand, counting down.
GGCCCATGAAAGGACGACGTTACGCTACGCTTGACGAGATAAAGACGGCATCGAAGGAGGAGCTGAACAAGATAAAAAAAAAATGGTTTTTTGAAGTGCTTCGAAGATTGGAAAAATCGTTGGCACAAGTGTATAATATCTCATGGGGATTACTTTGAAGGGGACAAAATAGATATTCATGAATAAATGAATAATTTTTGAAAAACACAAAAGTCGCGATACTTTTTGAACACACCTCGTACATTGAATAACAGCGTCAAGAATTGCATCTCTCCTCAGGGCATTTTTAAAATCGAGTTGAAACCCTGGTAGGCGGCCATTTTTGACAAGGTTGCATAAGTCCGTCAGAGCAAGGAGAAGAGGGCAGATCTGATTACCCTTTCCGATATGATCGTATATCCGATATGGCCGTCAGAGCCTCCACTTCAGCTACTTGGATTGTTGCTCAGACTTTATTGGAGGTAATGTTGACTTCATCGTCTGAGTGAACGTTTTGCGGAGCGGATTGCCGATGTTTCTGGCACTTCCTAGTATTTTTTGCTGAGTGTGCGATGCGAGTTGGAGTCTTGTGGGGCCATCGAATCCGTCGAAATAAGAATGCGGGCTGCTGCAGAAAGACCCCTCTGGGCTGGCTTGACCTGTGCCACCCAAGCTCTTTGTCTATCATCGTTTCTGCTAGTCTTCGACGTCGCGCAATTATTGGGATTGATGGCGGCATCGAGTGCGGCATGACTCCTAAATCGACTAATGTTGTCTCAAACAAATGGACTCAGAGATTTTCTTTTCGCCTTTTGCCGGGGAATGATGAGGATAGTCGACTTTCAAAACGCCTTCAACATGCTTCGTCAAGATCACTTACTTAATGCTGTGAGAAGATCGATACCCGCTATTTACCTAGATGTATAGACTGTCTGCTAATCTTCTGTGGCAAGAAGAGACGCTCAAGTCAATGTGTGGGGTACAACAAGGCAACCCGTGTGGACCAGCTCCCTTCTGTATTGCTATCGCTGAACTACATGCGAAGCTTCGATCCGAGTTTCGACCGTGGTATCTTGATGACGCAACATTGCCAGGAGATCTGGCAACGATCCAAGCATACATCAAGGCGGTGCAGGAATTTCAAGCGTGCTCCGGCTAACACTCAACGCAAACAAATGCGAGCTCTTTCTACTGTCGGAGGAGCATCGCGACGAGTCTGTTTCGAGTTTGCAGGCAATACTGCCCGACATTCGATTAGCAGCCGAGGACAATATCGAGCGCCCTTACCGATGCGGCGCTGAAGGGTGTACTGCGCAGAAAACTCGTTTAAGTCAGTCGATGGTGCGACAGACTTCAAACTCTAGATGCCCACCCGGCGTTATACCTTTTGCCACAAAGTATCTCCACTCCTCGCCGGATGTACCTCTTGCGTTGTTCACTTTCTTTTAAAAGGACCGACGACATTCTCCGTACAGGACTACAACGGCTACTCAACGTTAACTTGGAATCTGCATCCTGGGCCCAGGCATCACTCCCTGTGAGCGCGGGGGGCTTGGGGATTCGCAGTGCTAGAGATTTGTCATTCTCTTGTTACTTGGGACCCTTGACAACGTTGAAGGATTTAATAGTTTTGATTGGAGTTGAAAATATCCCCGTTCAGCTGGCCAGGGCCTCCGATGAAGTCCTGAGGGAAATTCGAGTTTACTGGGGAGAGCCCGACGAGCGAAGAACTCAGGGTGCGCTGGACCACTTGGTGGTAAAAAAGAGACAAGAGGCGCTTCTAACACAAACCCGAGACTTGAAAGGAAAAGCTCGCTTGAAGGCTTGTTTTGATTCAATGAGCGGAAAGTAGCTACAAGCCCTCGCCTCGCCGCAACTGGGGACGATGCTAGACAATAACGCACTCCGCATCGTCTTGGGCCTGCGGCTTGGGGAGGCTGTATGCGCAGAGCACATTTATAACCTATGCCGGTCCAAAGTTACCGTTACGGCGGAACACGCGCTGTCCTGCCGGTTCAGTGCCGGTCGTCATCCAAGACATTTCGCCATCAACGATGTCGTACACCGTGCTCTGCTGAGTGCCCAGATTCCTTCAGTGAAAGAGCCCCTCGGTATGTGCACCAACAGTCTCCTACGCCCAGATGGAAAAACCCTAACACCATGGGAACGGGGTTGTCTGCTAGTATGGGACGCGACAGTTGCACGTACACTTGCCAGCAGTTACATTGCGCGCACAAGTCGGAAAGCTGGCGCGAGCGCACGTCTTGCTGAAAATCGCAAATTGTCGAAGTACAGGCAGTTGTCGCTGCAATACATAATTCAGCCGATCGCCATTGAAACGTTAGGGCCAATGGGTGAGGCAACCGTCAAGTTCCTCAAGGAGCTCGGAAAGAGGGTAACTGCTGTGACGAAGAACGCGCGAGTCGGAGAATACCGGCTGCAGCGTATCTCCATGGAAGTAGTGGGGCCGCTTTCATCGCCGGGGGAAGGACTGCCAGGCATGCCGTAACAGTAACAACTAGTATTTGACTATTAACAAATGAAACATTAAATAAACTACTCGTACTCTCGTTCTGAGTGCGATACCCGTGAAAAAAATTAGGATAGTTATTAAAAATAAGCCAGGCGAGACCACAAGTCCAGGTCCGTCGCTGAGCAAATCGACTTGATCGTGCTGATCAGTTCGGCAGCGACTGGGGGCTTTACACTAAGCCGTCACAATATAAGTAGTTTGTGGAGCGGCTTGCTGTGTTGCTCCTGCGGCAGAGGCATGAAGGAAGGCGAAGAACTTGTTCGACGCCCCTTTGACACTCAAGACAGCCAAGGAAACTGCCAGGCGGGAGAGGTTTGAGCGGGTCTCTCGGGAGAGTGGTCGAGACGAGGAGCCGAAGGAGGGGGCAGAGGGTGGGGAGCAGCCAGGCCCTCATGGTCTCGACGCACCCTCACAACACGGATTACAAAATGGCATCCCCCTATCCAACCGCAGGTAGACACGCGGGATGATATTCAGGGATAGAGCTGATTGAAGGAGAACGGCAGAGACGCCTCTCCCACGGCTTCGAAGTAATGCCAAAGTAATACCGAGCCGGGGGGTAGAAATCCGGGTTTTGTGGGTTGGCGAGTCTTACACTAGTCACGCAGGCTGCTAGTGGCGCATGTGCATCATGCATTCCCGAAACCTCCTAGAACAAAAAAAGGCTGTGTTGCTCCGTCATGCTCGTCTTAAGTGCTGAGCAGAGAGTCAGTTCTAGCTGACAGCGCAAACCGTCCAAGGACGCTTCGAAGAACGTCGGTTAGAGTTGGTAGTATCTTCTTCGTGACACATTGCACCGCCTTGTCAATGCTGTTAGCTTGAGGGACGTCATCGGTGATCTGCTTTGGCTCTTTAATCAACGTAGTAGCAGGGGGCCGAGCCTTGAGTGTCGCCACGGTATCTTTACCCCGTTCTGAACAATAGCAGAGAAGCACCGTTTTAAAAATGAAAATTACGGCTTCGACATTCTCAAATTTTAAACGGTCTTTATTTTTTTTCATTTTTTGAAACGAGGCATGTCGGCAACAGGTGCACTGATTTTGGCTGGTATGGCCTTAGGCTTTCCCTGTATTACTCAGGCTACTCCGTACGTCGAACTCAATGCGGGCAGCTGCCGTAAGAGGCTTCATGGTTTGATTTACATAAACAACGCTTTGCCGCTTGGTTGCAGTCTTTACGAATATGGTTCGTGGAAACACAGCGGCGATAACGAGGCATGAGCCTGTGTTTTTAGGCCAAGATAAACTTCCGTCGGGATAACAATTCAGCAAAAAATAGAATTTCTTTATCAGAAAATTCAAGCAAAAAATAGAATTTCTTTATCAATGGCCATAACTAGGCCAGTTCGCACGTCCTTCGCTCTGACTCGACGAGCTTCAGTGACACCTAGTGACTCCTAACGCTTGGGGTCACCAGGTGTCATGTGGCTATACTCATATCTTATCGCTATACTCAGCGATACAATAGCTGTATCGCTGAGTGACGGATGCACACATGCATCATTTTCCCTTTACTGTTGATCTTTGGCCGCTCACTTCAGACTGAACCGGAATACCTCCGACTGAGATTAAGCTCAGCAATGTTGTCCTGGATTCGGCTTCCTCGACGGAAATAACAAGTTTACCGGCTTGTGTGAAAGAAGGTTCCTCAACTTTCCCTTTAAGATGTCTAGCGACGTCAACGCAAACAACTTTCAACTGGTCTCCGGCAAATGAATATTTGCGACAAAAATAATTGCCTCGGGTCGTTCACTTATTTAAACCTTTGGTGTTGCCAACTTTCGTATAACTTTGCCACCCGCACCGACTACATTCCAGCCGTCGACGTGTTCTTCTTCGGGAGCCTCACCGAAGTCACTGGTTGGTCGCAGTGTGATTTCGCTCTTCATGGCTTCCCTTTCAGCGGTTTCGTTATTGGCACCAGATGGTTTCGCTAAAACTGTCCGCTTTGCGCCGCCCTCTTGTGCCGCTTTCGTCTTGACTGTTTTTTTTTCCGTAGCGGTGGACTTGTGGCCTGCTGTTTGATAGACGCCGCTATTGCTGCGGTATCGAGGCCATCGGCGCCATCTCCTCCACTAGCTGTTCGTTGCGACTGCTTTCTCTTAACCTCCTGTCATTGCATGCAGCATTTCGAACATCTCCCGATAGTGTCGTGTCTGCAATAGAGGCGGATCATGGTTGCCGCTTGCCGCTTTTAGTGGCGACATTGTTGTTGTTGTTGTTGTTGTTATTGTTGCTGTTGTCGTCGTTGATGACCCAGGTTGATAAACCTGCCGTTATGCTGTTGCCGTCATTGGTGAACCTATCACTCCCACCTCGATGTCACTCCATCATTCAACTGTTAACTAAGTGTTGAAGTGATTGCCAGACGAAAGACAGCACTGAGCTGGTTCACAAAATCCACCAAATTACGGCTTTTTACAGAGTTCGATGACAGTCGACAAGATAGCGTTAGAAAAGGCTATTTTACGTGCTGACCGTTTTGTTTTCAGGAATTTACAGGCCTTTAAAATAAAATGCCATATATGTATATATATATATATATATATATATATATATATATATATATATATTGATTGATTGATTGATTGATTTATTCGCTTGATAGATGTGTGTACACATATCACCCTTTTATATCAGGGGCGCATAACGCTGCAGCTATTAATTATCTATGTTGTAGTCCGCCGATTGTCGCCTTTATGTGCTGAGCACCTTCCATCGGGATAGTCTCTGCTTTGTAATCTCTACCTGTGCTTTTTCTGCATCCTTACCTAATCCTAGCGCTTCCCCTAATTTTAGATCCCTAACCCCTCCTAATTGCTCACACTCCCTAACCAGATGATCTATCGTTTCTTCTCTTTTACCGCATATCCGACATATCGTTGTTTCTAATTTCTCGTAGCAATTTCGCTGCACCCTCGTGTCTAACATACCGGCTCTCGCATCCGCTAACAGCCCGCTGCCTCTTGTATTATCATATAACCATGCTACTTCACCCCTTTCCGATTTTATATTCCCGTATACTTCCTTTAAACTAGTTTTCTGCATAAGTGCTGTCCGCCACTTCTCTGTGTATGCTGTTTTTACCCTACTTTTAATTTGCCCACTGGACATAACAGTGTCTGCCCATTGTTTACTACTGAGTCCTATTTGTCTTGCCGCAAATTCCACCCTCCTGTCCCATTTTGTTTTAACTCCCATTGCCCCTTTTACCCATTGTATCTGTTTAACCCATCGTTCGTTATTCAATGCCCTAATTCTACTACAGTACCTCAGCTTACTTTGCACTTCTCTTTCAATGAATTTGGACATACCGCCTTCCCCTTCGAGAAACTCTCTGCTACAATTAAAGCGGCATCCCAATGAGAATCGAATTACTTCTCTTTGAATCCCCTCTAACTTTCTCCATAAACCCGAGCTATGCACTAGAACAGCGTTTCCAAAAGTCAGCCCTGGAACATACATTGCCTTCCAAATGTCTCTTGTAACTACATATCTATTGAACCCCCATAGACTCTTGCACCTTACCGAATCCCTACCCCTGTCTGCTTTCTTTATTCTCAATATTTCTTCCTCCTTCATTAATTCTCCCTTGGACGCTATAGTTACACCTAAATATTTATATTGATCCCGATACCCTAACTCCTTTCCCTGCAACCTTAGCTTCCGCTCCATTGTAACCCCCGAAAACACTAAAACAGCGCTCTTCTTTTCGTTAAATATCATATCTAGCTCATCTGCTGCCTTCCCACAGGCATCAAGCATTCCTTGAACCTCTTCTACGCTCCTTGCTAAAATAACCATATCATCCGCAAACAACAAAAGAGGAATTCTGATGAAGGTTTCTTTTTCACCGATCTGCCACCCCAACCCGGTGTTATTTACCTTTCTAGCGATTCTTTCTATATATATTAGACAAAGAACTGATGATAAAGGGCATCCCTGTCTCACTCCTTTAGCAACACTATATTCACTCGATTCCCCCTCCTTTCGTTTAATCATTACTGTGTTTTCCCTATAAATTTCCTCCAGTAAGCCTATCCAACTTACGTCAAATCCTTCTTCTGCCATAAATTTGTACAGTGTATCTCTATTAACCATATCATAAGCTTTCTTTAGATCCAAAAAGCCCCCAATACAACCCAGTCCCCTGATCCTGGATATTTCAACTATTTGATTCAGTAGAAAAATATGGTCGTCTAACCTATATCCTTTTCTAAACCCACATTGCCATTCCCCAATTTTACCATTCGCTTCTAACTTTTCTTGTATCCGGCACTTAAAAATTTGCATGAAAATACGGTACGTAATCGGTGTAATAGTTATGGGTCGTCTATTTCTCAAATCATTGTTATCGACGCCATCCTTTGGCAGCAAAGATACCCTTCCCTTACGCCAACTTCTCGGGATGCTACCTCCGGCAAAGATGTTATTATAAACTTTGGATAAATAACTTATGTAGTTCTCTCCCAACGCATTTACAATCTCCATTGTTATTCCGTCTAACCCGCATGCCGTCTTCCCTTTCATTCTTCTAATAACTTGTTCTATTTCTTCTACCCCTGTGATTATACCTGTATTTATTTTTGACCTTCCTTCACTAACTCTATTACTAATAAAAAATAGTGCTTTTACCGCCGCATTCATCTCTTCTTTTGTGAACACTTTTTCATTCTCAAGGTTAGTCATGCTTTTCCCTGCATTGACTACATATGCCCAGAATCGCTTTACCCGTTGTCCCCTTGGAGCTCCTAATATACTATTAAATTCCTGTTCGTCTTGCCGCTTTATTCCTTCTTGTACCAAATACTGAACCTTTGCCTTTGCCTGCATATATCGTTGCCAGTATTCCTCGCCCTTACCCGGGTCTCTATTTACTATCTTCCTGTGCTCCCTGCTCCACTTTTTTCTTTCCAATATAGCCTCCTCAATCTCCTTATTCCACCAGCCCTTCTCTCCCCCTCTTACGCCCTTAACTAATTTATAGCATTCATCATATTTACCTCGTACTATTGTATGTATTTTGTCTAGATCCATCTCTATGGTGTCCCCTAAAAGTTGTTTAATTTCATCTATTTTATGTGCCCAATTCTGCTTGTCTATTATCTTTTTGTCTAGTTTCAACTTATTAGTAGCTCTTCCCCGTCCCGTAACTTCCACCCAATTATGGTCACTGCCAATGTTCCATTCCTTTTCTTCATCAACAATCATCTCTCCCACCCATTCCCGTATTTTTCCTTTGATCATTATATAATCTACACATGATTTCCTATTTCCTTGGCTATACGTATATTTTCCAACCACTACTTTATCTAAATTAAGTATATTTAGCCCTGCCGTTGATACCCATTGTAATAGCATTTTCCCTTCCATATCCTCTCTCCCGTCTAACTGATGAATGTGGGCGTTCATATCTCCAAGGCACATAGTTCCCATCCCCCCACTATTTGCGACCGCCTCTGTTAATCCACTGTACAGTTTTTTACTTTCCTCTAACGTATTACTCGGCGCTCTTATATATACATATATATATATATATATATATATATATATATATATATATATATATATATATATATATATATATATATATATAGTGATTCAAAATGATGCACTTCGCGCCATCTTCTCTAGGCGGCGCTACGAGTCAGTTAGTGATCTGTTCGCTGCTCATGACCTTTTACCAGTCTCAAAAATATATTTTCTTAGAGTGGCCACGCTTGACTACAAAACCTCTCGTGGTTTACTACCGGCGAATATAGTATTTCCCTTGGTACCTAGGCGGAGAAGGCAACTGCGTAGAGCGACAGTATTTGTGATACCGCGGATCAAAAAGAAACTTAGGTCTCATTCCCTATTGTTTCGGCTGCCGCATGTTTGGAGCGCTTTACCAGGACGCATACGATCTCTCTCCTCTGTGAGCATATTTGTGCGGGAATTGAAAAAGTATCTTGGTACCGGCTCTGGTATAACAGATCGGTGAGGGTATTAGCAGGCGTTATGAAGTGAAGAGCTGTGGAGATGGAAATTGATTCATGAGTTATAGGAGCCACCATACAAAGGGTCGGCAATACTGTTGAGACGAGCGTATTTTCTTGCTACAATGTTGAATCACACCGATGAACTGATCACCGGTTTACTTTGTACACATCTGTATATATAAACAAGTGACTGTGTAAATCACTCTATTTTATGAAATGTAATTTTTTTCGAAAACTTAAACATTTGTAATGCAGTTTCGCAAATAAACCACGTTCTGAATCTGAATATATATATATATATATATATATATATATATATATATATATATATATATATATATATATATATATATATATATATATATATATATATATATATATATATATATATATATATATATATATTAATATATATAAATATATATATATATATATATATATGCCCGCGCAACATTGCACAAACGATCGTTTCTCGATAGACTGCCATTAAATCTTTGTGATACCTTTACCATACCTTGAAAACTCCTGCGTCCTCTCGGACCTGGCTCGAGGGATGGACGGACAATACGAAGTCGGTAAAGTTGTGTAGGGCTGACGTTTGCCCCACAGGTTTGCCCGCGATCGCCACTGCAAATGGCCAGTTCTGTCAGTATTTCAACGTTTGTGTGGTCTATACATTAAGCATGCTGGAACGTCAAAACTATATTACGTGGTGTCAATGGGATTTGCTGCTTGCGCCTGATCAGCGCGAATTCACGTAAACGATATTATCAGAGTATTTTCTTTGTGTCAGTTGTAGCATTCGGTAGCAAATTAGCAAACGTTTGTCGTAATAAAAATACCACTGTTAACATTTACACTTAATTGCACTGCTGTGTAACGTTACCCTTCGTGATCATTCAATTTGTCATCAGAGTGGTGGGATGACAGATAGAACCATACATATGTCACTTAATTAAAATACAGTTATTTCTCAACAACCTATGATTTCTGTACGCTGGCGCTGTAGTAGATGTAACTAGTTTGCTGCGTTGTGTATGGCATCGGAAATAACTTAAGAACACCAGGAATAGCTAAATAGTGCAACTGATTTCTATTGTATTCAAATTATGATTTAAAACCTAAATCTGTACAAATAAGCGGACAATAGGCGAGCCTGTCAATTATAGGCCAAGGTCATCACGACAGCAACTTCAAACATCACCAGTGGAGTCCGGAGCAACGGAGTCCGGCCATATATAGAAGTACAGTAGTATGAAAAATAAACGCGCCGCTTCTCCGCTTACCTTCGTACGTTTCACCTGCAACGTATTGTTTCAGGTCGCCTTCGAATTCGATATGGAAGCCATGGGAGCTGTCCAGTTCGCTGGTCGAAACTTCCGGAGGTGCCATTGGACAGACTGCTTTAGGTTCTTGGCGAGTGCTAAAAATCAGAGAGGGAAGGTTTCAACGGCCGGGATCTCTTAGTCAGATCATTCGGCATAATGCCTAGGGCATTGATCGCTATTGTTGCTATTGTTGTTTGTTTGTTTCTTGGTCATCATTAGTACCACCTATATATCAATTTATAGATGCTTAATTGAAGACTATAAGATAGTTTAGTGGTTCGAATTATATTTATAAATATTTGTGAATTTCTTTTTATGTAACTACAACCCGCCGCCGTGCTGATAAATCAGCTTGGAGTAGGCATCTATAAAAGAAATTCACAACATGAAGCCGCGGCTAATGCCTACTGGAGTAAACACGAGTGAAAACTAACTAAGATGTCAAAAATAACACAAATATTACAGTACAAACAATACAAGAATCCTTTACTTGCAAAAAAACGTTTAATATGTTTACAAAGCCCTGCCGTTCCCTATGCGCAGACATTAATCGCTACAGCTAGTCTCGAATGGCTAAATAAAAACATTGTTACTCAAAACTATTAATTAATCGGAACGTAAAACAACTCGTTTTAAGACAATTACCTGTAATAGCTCTTGGAACTTTCGGAGGAGAATTTTGCTCGTAAGTGTCAGCAATCACGCTTTCTCAAATTATCGATTTTGACCTCACGCGCACCTCACTGCTAAACGTTCTACAAATTGTCTTCTAACTTTTTTTAACAGCTTTACGACTCTGCAATGAAAATATAATCACATCTGAAAACAGTAGTACATGTAGTAAATACGTATGTAGACTGCACAAGAGTCGAGCCCGGTGGCGTAGTGGATTAAGTCTCCGCCTCGCAACCGGAGGAGACACATAGGTGCGCGGGTTCGAACCCCATTGCTGCACATTTGTATTTATGGGGGTCCGTCTATGAAACAATGTGAAAAACAGTTCCGTGGACGTTAAATCTTGGCTGAGTGTCAGCCCGAAAACTTTACTAGACTGCACAAGAGTCTATAGTACTGTACAAAGTATATACATCTATAGGTTTTAGTAAGGTGGGATATACCAAAATATAGAACGCTTCTTATTGTGCAGTCGACCAGATAGACTTGACATATATATATATATATATATATATATATATATATATATATATATAAATATATATATATATGGGTCTGTTTGAAGAGTCAAGCAATTGAACCTCTCGATGAATTAAATATGCATGTCGTTTAAGTCAGGGATTTTCAAATCTCACCTAATGCTTTTCAGTCTTTTTTCAAGTTTTACTTTATTATTTTAAGCATGAAATCGTGACAAAAACCCAAGTCAGGTAATTAAGAATGTTGGGACAAAGTTGAGATCTAGTTTGTTTTGCAAATAACAGCTGCAAGGGGCAGACTAGTGCATTGTTGTAATGCAGAATCCAGACCGGGTTCTTGCAGTTGTGATTTCTTGCGGAGATGCCAATTGAAAACGATCAGGGACATCCTGGCATTAAATCCGCCATGGACGGCCGGCTAGAAAAAGAGCCATCATTGATATCTACTCATTGCTCCTTTACTTTACATTCCGAAACTTTGTCGAAGTTTTGAGGTTTATTAGTCACTGCCTCGTTGCCGGGCGCTATAACAAATGAACACAGTGGTCCGTAGAGATGTCTCAACCTAAAATAGATTGTATGTATCAGTAACACAACTCGATTTCTACTTAAACTGAATTTAAAATTTAGTTTTTACTTATGGAAGTTCTTAGGAGTCCCCGGATACACAATAGCATTGAGATCCGATTGAATAAAATCGATAATCAGGACGGCCATTCTGAGGTTCAAAGTGCTATGATAATCTGAATATACCTGTTAATAACAGCTGTCGATTTACATAAACTAAATGTATTGAATCAACAAAATAAATGGAATATGTTTTAGTGCTAACATTGCAAGTAATGAACGAAACGTTTAATATTAAGTGTCGCTGTTGTGCCGGATCAAGTGGTCACGTTTTGGCCCAACGTGCTAGGGATCTTAATCCAGCTTCAACAGTAGTGGTCAGGCATATCAATTTGCCACTGCGCTTACGCTATATATCTATAGGTGAATGAACTCCCTACCTTCTCGAGGGCAGGTCGGTGCCGTGCGGCTGAGGGAGTTCAGCAGCTGCATTGTCAATGAAACACAGCGTCATCAGCACGAGGAAGATGAGCGCGTGCACCTTCCGTTTTTGCCGTACTCTCGAAAACATCTCGAGCGGATGCGTTACACGACCCACGCCTACCATTTTCACTCACGCGGTCGATCGAGGTTGCGCTTTACCGATTCTTTATTCCTCCGGCTAGGCTCACGTTACAGACTAATGAAAAACGAAAACAAACGTATATAAAAAGTATATAGCTTAGGCTTTGGCATTTATGCTCAATACTAGACTACAATTTGTGCTAGCTTTAGTAACGCTCATACTTGTACTCTTAATACAGTGTACTGTGTACATCGATATTAGGTAAGTCAAAAAGTTCGTCGGCTTTCTGGGACCACATTTTTTAAATTCCCGCGCTCTGCAGAAGGGCCGCCTGAGAGTGCGGCTGGGTGTTTACATTCAGGAGCAAACCCGCTTCAAAGCTGGAAACTTCAATCTCGAAGATGAACCGAGGTCAGGACGACCCAATGTTGTGGAGACCGACGAAGTCATAAGCCTGGTTACTTCGAACCTAGGCTTGACCATAAAATAAATTGAAGATGTAACGGGAGCCTCCCACGGAACCGTTTGGAATCGCCTCCATGATGCAGGTTTCTCGTGCAAGCGGAATATCTGGCTACCACACGACCTCAATGATAGGCAGCTTGAAGGGCGAGTCGATACCTGTCACGCACTCCTCCGGAAGAACTCGAATGAGCCATTTCTGAGGAGATTGATAACGGGCGATGAAAAATGGATACTCCATAGAAACGTAACACAGAAAAGAAGTTGGGTCCCCAGAGGTTCTCAGGCCGCAGCTATCCCTAAACCCGAAATCCATCAGAAGAAGGTTATGCTGTGCTGCTGGTGGGACTGTAAGGGCGTTGTGTATTTTGAGCTGCTTCCAATGGGTCAGGCGATCAACTCCGTCGTCTACTGCAGACAACTCGAAGATTTGAAGGCTGCAGTAGCAACGAAGCGCCCGGAATTGTCAAACAGGTGAAGCGTCACTTTTCAACATGATAAGGCGACACCACACAAAAGTTTGGCCACCCGGCAAAAATTGGCGGAGTTTGACTGGCATGTGCTGCCGCACCCAGCTTATAGTCCCGACCTCGCACCATCTGATTATCACTTGTTCAGGTCTCTCCAGAACTCCCTTGATGGCACAACATTTGAATCTTTGGAGGCTATAAAAAATCACCTCACTCAGTATTTCGACGAGAAGGACAAGACGTTCTGGGAGAAAGGAATCATGGATCTACCGAGGCGATGGGCGAAGGTTATCGAACAAAACGGTCAATATATCATTGAATAAAAATACTGTTGTCTGCATAATAAGGCTCTTTAAAATCGGGTAAAAAAGCCGACAAACTTTTTGACTTACCTAATATATATATATACAGATAGTTCAACAAGTTTTTAAAATAAAAACCAAGAATTTTCCAAATCTTGTTTTTAATTTTTTCTTATTTGACATACTCCCCGAGAAGCTCAATACACTTTTTGCACCGAGATTTCAGAGCATGTATACCTCTTGAGTAGAATTCCGCGTCTTTATAGGCATTGACAGCAGCGTTAACCTCTTCATTGCTGGAAAAACGCTTCCCACCGAGACTATTCTTCAAATTTCCGAAGAGGAATAATCAGAGGGGGCCAGGTATGGAGAATAGGAAGGTTGTTCAATAAGTTCGAACCTCAGTTGGGCCAGTTTTGCCGATGCTTGCCGCAACTTGTGTGCAGGAGCATTGTTCTGGTGAAATAGGACAACCTTCTTCTGCAAAGCGGGCCGTTTCACGATGAATTCTTGCTTCAGGCAGCCCAACAGTCTTGCATAATATTCTCCCGTGATCGTTTTACCGCTCTCAAGGTAGTCGACCAGAATTATTCCACGTTGGTCCCAAAAAACCGTAGCCATCATCTTTCCGGCCGATGCCGTTGTCCGCACCCTCTTCGGAGGTCCTTCACCAGGTGCACACCATTGGCAAGATGCTTCTTGGGTCTCTTGAGTGTAATGTAATCCGACGGATTTTTCGACATCTTGGCCAAATTTCGCTTAAAGCGGAAACACGCGCGTCTTTTTGGCCTTGAATGAGCAAATGCGGCACCCATTTTGCTCTGAGCTTTTTCATCTTCAAGTTATCGTGCAGGATGAAATCCACACTACCCAAACTGATCCAAAAGGCCTCCGCTATCTTCCTAATGTTCACTCGGTTATCTGCGGCAATGATTTTCCGCACTTTTTCCACGTTTTCCTCATCAGTTGCCGTTTTTGGGCGTCCTGGACGTAGTTCATCCTCGGTGCTCCTGCGTCCTCTTTTTACTGACTCAGTAATCCAGTTGGAAACAGTGGCAAAACATGGCGCAGAGTCACCGTACACCTCGTCTAACTCAGTTTCCACTTGGGTCGCATTCCAACCTTTGAAATAAAAATGCTTGATAACCACTCGAAACTCTTTTTTTCTCAATTTTTTAAAATCACGCCGATACGTGGCACGGAAAAAGCGACCAAACGAAATCGCAAGGGCCAATCACCATAATAGTTTTACTGCTAGCAGTCGAAAAGTTGCCGTTTCCATTAGCGGTGAAAGCGCGCCCAAATTCGAATTCTGAAAAGTTCATTTTAAGAACCTGTTGAACTACCTGTATATATATATATATATATATATATATATATTTATATGTCGATGCACCACCTAAACCAAGACAAACTGCTGCCTCTAATAAAATCGCCATATTTTTGCTATTAGGGCACCTAGAATTATGAGTTTGGAGTCGTTGCGTTCAACTTCTTAAGGCTCTGTTTATTCAATGTATCTGCCGTAGTCCGCATGCAGGCCCGCTAGACCATGTTCCGGGATAATTTCTTAATTGTTGACAAAAACGGCAGTGCACAGTGATGAATTCTTAGGGTGTGGAGACTTGTTAGAGCCTTGCTCGACTACGCCTCACACAAATAAATTCGGAAGACTAAAATCTGGACTGTCTGGTGGAATAATTTCGGCCGAAACATGTCCGAAGAAGTGTGGAAGCCTAATGTTTCCCTCAATTGACATTACACTTAACACTTACACTCCGGCCGGAAACCTAGTCGTTCCTGTAACAGGCACCTCGCCACGCTAATGGGCGAGCCGCCGATCATCTCTCTTGTTCATTTTAGTGTTAACCGTAAAAATGTTTTTATCTGAGAAGAATCGAGGACGTTCGCCAGCCTCATGTTTAGGCGAACACAAGAGCAACTCACAGCGAGCTACTCTAATGACTTTGGTTTCATCAGACAACATTTGTCGAACTTTTTGGTTGGCATACAACACGTAGTGCAAATCCGCCTTTGCAATCCGACGCACTATGCCGCCACTCACGGCTACTAGATCCTCGTGTTTCCTCGCCAAAGTTTCGGGATCATCAGAAATCAGCGTTTTGGCACGTTTCACGACCTCGGGAATCCTCACTAACCTTGGCCGGTCGTGAATTTTCCTAAGTGCGCTCCTAGAGGCTTCGTTCGAACTTCTGTGCATCGTTGTATCTCTTGGCAATGGTGTACACAGTGCTTCTCGGATAACTAAAGAAGGAAATAATTTCGTCCACGCGATTTTACCGCTTCCACTGTTTGCTCCAATTCAAATGTGATCTACAGGTTCTGACGAACACAATGATACCAAAGACATCGCCAGGGCAAACGACTTTTGTGGTCTGCTTGTGGCACACAAGTATGTCATGATTTAGCTGGCATATATGTATATCAGGCACGTAACAATAAGAGTGAGATGCCGTGCTGTATCTCTCTAGGAGCCACACCCAGCTCATATTTACACTCTCAGAACAATTTATAACGATGTAAATATACACTATGCTCTAGGTGTATCAATATGAAACCGGAATTTATCTGTTCAGGGTGCTACTGTCAGTGTCGTCGGTGTCATTCTGTTTTTCTGGAGCCTGGCAGCGGTTTCCAACCCAGAAACATTCAAGTTTTGCCGGACAGCATAGTTCAAATCATAGGTGACCATGTCCACATTTGTGCAAGATTAGCGCAACTCCTTGGTTTTCTTTCTTCTGGAAAATTGCGACACAAGCGCGCGAAATACTGGAGGGATCTTACGGAGACTATGCCCTTGGCTGTAGCCAGTGTTTTGAGTGGTTCAAAAAAATCAAAAACTGTGATTTTGGAACCCAGACCAAACCACGCAGAAGGCCCCAAGAGTTTTTAAAGGTCATAAAGTGACAGCCTTGTTGGATGAGGATACCAGCCATACGCAACAACAGCTCGCGTCTCAACTCGGCTCTTCCAACAAAGCATTCCCATGCGACTGAAGACATTAAATTAATCCTGAAGTAAGTTTGTGAAATGGGCTGACCGGGCAAAAGCAAGATAACTGAAAACCCACAAATAAGATGCTTCTAAGCACAAAAATAAATCGCCTTTCTATCGAATCGTGACCGGATATGAGAAGTTGATTTACTTCGAAAATCCTAGGTCTAAAAACTGGGGCGGAACGCGGCATTCCAGCCCCATCAAATGCACGACCAAATTGTTTTGAAAAAGTGACAATGCCCTGTGTTTGATGGGACCAGACAGGCATGACCACTCTGAGCTGCTAAAAGCCGATCGTTGCTGCGGCTCATTACCAGCAGCAAATGATTGATTTGATTCGAGTCCTATTCAGAACGCGACTAAAATGGCGACAAAACAGTTCTGCTCCATGGCTATGCCTCGTCTCACTCATCAAGGGCGGCGGTAAAAGAAGCCATATGCAGACACGGATGAGAAACACTTTTCTACGCACCGTACTCGCCGGAGCCTTTGCTCCATCCAATAAGTATCTACTCGCATTAGTGGGATACGCTCTGGCAACGCTTTTCTTACTTAGTTGTCGAAATCTAGCTCGATAATTAGTTCGCCACGAAAGATACACATTCCTTCAGGCGAGGATAATCATTTACACTAAATGTGGGAGGCGTGTATAGCTAGAGATGAGCAATACATAGAATGAAACCGTTGCTACGGCTTGTGTGTAATAAAAACATGATGGTGTTGAAAAAATGCCGGTTTTATATCGGTACACCTAGTATGCTCTGCTTTGACTCACGCCCTGGGTCGTTGATCTACCTCGCAGAGTGGTGTGCCGCACCCGGACACTGCCGGGTCGGTGGTTCGACTCGAAAAGAGTCGAAAGAGTGTCTGCCTATATGGCAGCAACTGCTTAAATACTATCCTCGACTAACCCGTCCCTACACGGCAACCCTCGCCACCATAACGCTGACATCCAATAGCACCATTGTCTGTTTTAAGTATGTGGTTCTCTCTAACTATCTGTAACATTTTGTCTCCTACGGGGGATGGAGTCGCCCCAAAATAGCACTGACGGTAGCTCAACAAACATCGTAATCACTCACGCCATTTATATATCTATGCAATACTACATACGTCGGTTCACAGCAACCTTGCAAGCCGTCCCGCTGGTCGACTGACGTCCCTCGCCGAGATGAACACGATAAACAAGCGGCTCTTCCATGTTGAGCCTCTTCTATAAAGCCGAGTCACCAAAATGCTCGTGGAAGTACTTCGTCCTCCAGTATGACCCTCCTTTAAAACGTCGTTTCACTCTCCCCAGAGTCGCACAGCTGTTCTCAACACAAGCATGTATTCAATTGGCCACCGCTTACAAAACGAATTTAGTAATCTCTTTTGCCACTTCCGCGATATTTCCTCCATAAGGGACGTACAGGCTGCGCGCAGACACCCATGAGCGTGCGTCATACGGGTGGTGCTAATGCCGCGAACTCCAAATACCACTCGGATGAATTGTGAGCGTATCAGTTTCCTGGTTTTAACCCACAAGCTTCATCCAAAATTTCTACCACCTCACGCCACAACCGCTCCGCCTCGCCTGAGAACTCTGCGCCCGTTAGCATGTCAACTTAAATAACGGACACGGCAACAAATTTGGAGTATTGTCGCTGTAGTCGCTGAATGACAATTGAGCCATAGTTGCAGTCTATTTTTTCGGACTGACCCTCAGCCAAGATTTAACGTTCACGCGACTGCTTTTCGCATTGCCTTATAGACGGACCCCAATGAATACAAGTGTGCCACGGTGGGGCTCGAACCCGCGCACCTATGTGTCTCCTCCGGGCGCGAGGTAGGCAGGTGAATGCACCACGCCACCGGCAATAGCCGCAGTCGATGCATTAAATACGGGCCGTACTTTTTGTATGATAAATTGCTAGGCTGTATAACAGTCAAATGAAGCATAACATCTATCGATGGCTCATCGCAAACTCTGGCTCGATGAACTAGTGGATTTCTCGTTTGTTGTCCGTCTTTAACTCCGGATCTCGTCGTAACCTCTTTGCTAATCGTTCTAATAGCATCTCGGACACCTTTTCGTTGCTGTCGATCTTCGATTATCGACATTAGGTTAAAAATTGAGTCGATATTGGTGGCGTTCGTCGGTAGGCTGCCCCAAGACCGATAGAAAATGTTCCGCCGCAGCAAGTGAGCTCTTTTATTTCGTAGGACTGTACGCCAGTAGACTTTAGTTATTCAAACTTGTCTAAGTCTGTTGCCACCACTACCGCCGCAACTGCTACCTTGTACTTCGCCGGTCGTCTTCGAAGCAAGGACGAGCCCGAAGCTAGTTTCGAGGCCGATGGTCCGGGTATCGAGACGCTGTGGTCCGCTCTCCATGACGCTGGACGAGTTGTTTGCATCTATCAACAAATTAACGGTCACCGGAAAGCCAGACCGCTCCGCAAGGTTGCGCTCGTACGTCGACCGAAGTCTTGGCGACGGGCTGGTTAAGTGGGCTGCAATGATCGTCTCCACTACCTTTGCGGTAAGCGCCACTCTGTTGCTCCTAAACTTTTCGCGCTGACTCTCAGCCAAGATTTAAAGTCTACTGGACGGCTGTTCTCATTGCTTCATAGACGGACCTCCATAAATACAAATGCACAACGGTGTGGTTCGAACCCGCGCACCTATGTGTTTCTTTCGGTTGCGAGGCGCAGGCGAATGCACCACAAAGCTCTGTCGCCCCTATGTTGCATTAAGTGCAGCTGTACCATCGGAAATTGCTTGGCCGGCCGAAGTCTGTCGAGGTCGAAAACATGCACATAGGTGAATTTGCTGCCGATGGCCTTTGCCTGCAAGGAATTAGCGAGACGGCGGGTAGCGATAGTTCGCTGTGAGCCGCTACCTAACAAAAACCCATTCATAACACAGTCACCATTTTCATTCATAACATGGTCGTGTTCCGTCAACAACGGATTTGCCTCGACTGCTGATAATACAAGCTTGCTTGATACAGCTTGTCTACGTATTACGGGTGCATGCGGACCTTTACATTGCTTAAATGTAATCTTCTTACTGGTGTGCGAACCCAGTGACCCGCATTCGAACACTTCTGGAATACTTTGGACTTTATTACTCAATTATGCTTTTCATCCGTCGACATCGTAGTCAAACATCTAGCCGCCTTGTGCCTACCACCGCAAAATAAACAGCCGCCTGCACGTTGTGTCTTGCAATGGCATGGTGCACAATTATAAGACATATCACCTCCTTGCTTGCTATTATAATTGGTATCAATACTATGGTTAGTACCGGGTTGCGGCTTCAGGTGCGCTTGGTACACTTGTGCCAAATCACCTCGCGAAGCCTCGACTGCCGGTTTCGGACGTCTCAGCTACGCGCGCGGCGCAGTACCCGAAAAAAGTTTGCCATCTATTTCTCTTGTTAACAGTTTTTGTCACCCTCGAGACGTTATTTTGGTAATAAAAAATGCATCAGCTCCTAAAATCGTGCTCTAAGTTTATCTAATAAGAGCCGCCTCTACCGAGCTAATATATCGTAGTACCGTGACAAGCAAGCGCTGGAATTGCTCCAGACCAATTTACAGTAAAGTTGTAAACGGTACTGCACGCTATGATCTCGCAGCGCAAGTTCCCTGGCGGAGCAGATACCATTTTCCTAATCGTGACCAACTCTAGACGCGGCGAAGGCGACAGTATTAGAGAGCTCGAAGGAGGGAAAACTATGTAGGACACCTGTCCAGCGTTAACATGTTTCAGATACCGCAGTACTAGGGTGAGCTCTGAGTGACGTTGGCGTTGTTGGTCTCCATTGCCGCTTCGTCGTTGAAATTGCCTTACACCCACGTAAGCCTGCAAGTTCGACAAATTGCAACGCTGATACTTTAGACCGCACGTGATCGTAGTGAAAGTGACCAGACCTATCACAAGCACAGTTGAGCCGTAACCAAGACAGCCAGCACCTCCGGACCCCGAGCAGCAAGGCAAGTCATCCACGCATTCAAGCTTATTCATTAAATTACCCATTAAGCTGTTCATTCCAGACTAGAAGCCTACCCAACCGAGCGATTTTTCAAGTCAACAACAACAACCCTTAAACCACCAATAATACCGCCGTATTCAGGGTCAAGCCCGTCATTCACACTTACCACTCTAACCAATCAAGCGAGATGATACCAAGTGATACCAACGCTCCTGCACTTACCAACACAACGACCTCCACAAACAATTATCAACTCACTGGACTGTACAATATTGCTCCAACTACGCACTATACTGTGTACGCCCTATGGGGCGAGTCAAACCGATCCTAACCGATCACGTTCAATGGCTGCACTACAATGCCGCAGCCCTCCGCGCCAAAGCCCCAACGTCCTCAACTTTCGCAACGATCACCGGCCGATGAAGACACGTCTCAACCGGCCAATCAGTGGGGGAGCACCGACTGAAGAATGATGGTGACATTGCAACTTTTGATACCATCTGCCTTTTTGCCTAGGCAATCAATAGGTGTGCTTTGATGACTAACTACAAACTTGCATAAGCAGAACGGCCTATACATCACCAGGTGCCCCGTGTCTCAAATACTTCATATCAAAGTAAATATTAGAAAAAAAAGGACAAACATATCTTTCTGCTCCGCAATGGTAGTAAGAGCCGACATCGAAATATCAAAAAGTGACGTCGCTATTAACGCGTGGCCGCTACGGGCCAGCTATCCTAAAAACAAAATGATCGAGGGACCACGCTTTCACGCTCTACACTTGCACTGAACACTAAGATTAATCCAGCTCTTTGCTCTATACGTGATTTCTGTTCTCGCTGAACTGGCCTTAGGACACCTGTTTTATTTTTGACAGATGTAGCAACCCAGTCAAATTACTTACCTTACTCTGACCTCGATATAGATCACACAAATACCTGTGATTTTGTCTGAAACATGGAAAGGCCATATTTACCTAATTGAAAAGTAAAGAAACAAAAGAAGTACTGATATTTTATTGATGACAAGTCTCCCACCTATGCTACTCCTCCTATATCTCTTCTTAAAATCAGACTGAAGTCAAGCTCAAGGGTCTTCTTTTCGCGCCGTTTAATCCAAGCCCGTTCGCTTGGCTATGGTTTCGCTAGACAGTAGATAGGGGCAGCGGGAATATTGTTAATCCAATCATGCGCGTCACTTATTTGGCGACGAGGCTATTAAAAAATGAAAGTGTGCTATTATATATGACTTTTATTTATAGAATTTCACTATGTTAGCACTTTGGATTGGACAATTGTCTCCGTGCGAACGTGTGATCACGGGTTCTCTAACCCAGGGTTAGCCCAGTTCAACAATGTGCCCCGAACAGACGCTGCGTTCCCTCGTTGAATGTCGAGCGACAGTCTCTGACGCAAGAATTCGGATGCCCTCGTGTCTCCTGTCGAAAGATTAGGACTTTCACCGACCCGCTGAATCAGCTTGAGCGTAAGGGGGCCTGCAGCTCCCATAGTCTCGAACGCCAACGGACAAAATTCGTGCGGATAATCGACGCTTGAGTATTTTCTGCATTTATTAGCCTCAGCTAACCTAGAGGCATGACCTGCTCGGTCCGCACCTGCACCGACCATCGAAGGGGCTAATGAGTCGGTGCTATGTCGGTGTATGCTATTACTAAAACTCTCTCTCCCTCTATATATATATATATATAATACCATTTATTCAATGTAATCAATCATTCAGGGTGGGAACATGACATTTGAGTCCCTGCGAACGAAGGCAAAGGGATACTACTTGTACGGGTACCCGATGTTCTGGTACTTTCTAACCTTGTTTGCCTCGGCGAGAGCCGAAGCATGACTAGCCCGGGCCGCGCCAGCACTGACCATTGAAGGGGCTAATGAGTCAGTAACTGTCGCGTCCCAAACCAGCATGCATCCGCTTTCGAACGGAGTTAAGGTCAGCCCGTCAGGTCTCTTGCCGCCCTCCCTGTCTAGCCCGACGGGTTCAAGGACGCACGGCAGACCACTGGATCGTAAAGCTCGACTGAAGGTTTCATTCAGGGCTTGGTGTCTTGCTATATATATATATATATATATATTTATAGATTTACTGGGACAGTAGATTTACTGGGTACCCTTGTGACGATGCAATCGACTTCACCTCGCGGCGGTCCTTCAGAATGGTGCTTCTACCAACTGCTGACTAAGTAGGCTACCACTAAAAGAAATACACGGTATTCCCGGGGGAAATATACGCTCCCGGGTCGTAGTGGCTAGTGGCAGTAGACGTGGGTGGATGGCCGCCGCACTGGCGCAGTTCGCTCGGAGCTGTTACCATCCCGACTCTGTGACGTCTAGCCAGCGAATGCCGACCTGGTGGACCGTGTTCGCTCTAATTACCGCTGGGATCCCGGAGAGCGCATTATGGTTTATTTCACATTCACTGCACATTACATTTGTATCGTTTTGTTTATATGCACGTTGCTGCCTTGTAGGAGCCAAATTGGCGCGCTCACTGAAGTAATACCACAAGTATGCCGGTCATGTAGGTTAGGGGGTCACCAGGTTTTTAGTGGGTTAGAGAGTCCTACGCTGCCCAGACCAAAGGGTGTGCTTTATGCATTTTTTATTCCTGGCCCCTGTTAAAAAAAGCCAAATTGGCGCCAAATATCAGATTAAACGCGAATTACGCGTGGTAGCCAGTCCGTCACAGATGCGATGAAGAATTACGCTGTGAATCGGCGTCTCCACCTTTGGGGAACATCGAGCCACCTGAAACGACAAACGTCTCTTCACTGACAGTCGTTTGCCATCACTGCTAATTGATCGACGGTTACGCAAGTGTCTCTGTGCGGATATATATATATACGAGGTGTGTTCAAAAAGTATCGCGACTTTTGAATTTTCGCGGGTTACGTATATTCGAATTTCGATTTTTTGTGGCGTTATGTTGGTACTCATGTCTCTCACTTATGCCGACAAGCTCGGCCATTTTGAATGTTCACTTAATTGTTGACAGCTGCTTTGCTTGCACGTGTTTTGGATCGTCTTCGATTTTTACCTATTCAAAAAAATGGATCAAAGAACCTGTATCAAATTTTGTGTGAAAAACGAAATTAAGTGCGCGGATGCATTCCGAATGTTGACTGTGGCATACGGAGAAGCTACCTTGGACCGAAGCAACGTTTATCGGTGGTACAAAATGTTCTCAGAAGGCCGAGAAGATGTGAACGACGAAGAGCGTGCCGGACGCCCGAGCACTTCAACAACAGACGAAAAAATTAATGAAGTGGAGAAAATGGTATTGGCCAATCGTCGAATCACCGTTAGAGAAGTTGCTGAGGACCTAAACATATCGATTGGCTCGTGCCATTCGATTTTTATCAATGATTTGGGCATGAGACGGGTCGCCGCGAAATTCGTACCAAAATTGCTCAATTGCGACCAAAAACAGCATCGCATGAACATTGCTAATGAGATGTTGGACTCTGTCCGCGACGACCCAAATTTGCTCCAGAGGGTCATAACTGGTGACGAATCGTGGGTTTATGGTTATGACGTGGAAACCAAAGCTCAATCATCTCAATGGAAGCTGCCGCACGAACCAAGACCGAAAAAAGCGCGCCAAGTTCGGTCGAATGTGAAAGTTTTGCTGACATATTTCTTCGATTGCAGGGGCGTGGTGCATCATGAGTTCTTGCCACAGGGTAGAACGGTCAATAAGGAATATTACCTGCAAGTTATGCGCAATTTGCGCGAAGCAATCCGCCAGAAACGCCCGGATTTGTGGAAGAACAAAAATTGGCTTTTGCACCACGATAACGCCCCTGCTCACACATCGTTGCTTGTGCGCGAGTTTTTGGCCAAAAACAACATACTAATGATGCCGCAGCCACCGTATTCCCCAGATCTGGCCCCCTGTGACTTTTTCTTGTTCCCTAAACTGAAGAGGCCCATGAAAGGACGACGTTACGCTACGCTTGACGAGATAAAGACGGCATCGAAGGAGGAGCTGAACAAGATTAAAAAAAAATGGTTTTTTGAAGTGCTTCGAAGATTGGAAAAACCGTTGGCACAAGTGTATAATATCTCATGGGGATTACTTTGAAGGGGACAAAATAGATATTCATGAATAAATGAATAATTTAAAAAAAAACACAAAAGTCGCGATACTTTTTGAACACACCTCGTATAGGTAGTACACGTACACATACATTTTACACAAAAAAGTTATCCCTAAAGGCTTTGGTTTACTATCATGCTTAATGTGTATAAAAAGTGCAAAGCAAAGCGGTGTGAATACAAACCGATTGGATCGAGGCTACCGCGAGGCAGTCTTATCGACGCAGTCGTCACCACGGCAAGATTTCTCCTTTTTCAGTTGAACAAGGCATCGGTGCCGGTAGGCCTCATGTTCGTTAAGATACGACCTGTGTAACGCAGTGGACAACCACGTCACAAATTCGGTTCAGTTAATGACACCCAGCATACCTCCGCCAACATAATTTTTCGGAAAGCGTGTGGCACCTAAGAGAAGAACTACCTATTTGTAACCGTGAGCGTAACATTCGCGACCTATTTAGAGGCGTTTATTATAGATCAATGGTGCAACCCGTTTAGTACTGCTTCACAATGCAGCTGTAACGGCTAATCTAGAAATTGACTTAGTGTCACTCAAGTGTAGAATGCAAAAAAAGTACGTTTAACGATCCTGGCAAAATTTACATATTAGCAATTTTTCTAGGAAATACATATTAACTTATATTTTTAATGTAAACATTTCTATTTAGAAAAATTCCAACAAGAAACCTAGTTTATATTCTTTCCATCATTTTAGTTTCCGCCTAAATGCTAAAATTTGATATAGGTGTTGCACAGAATGTCCGTAGAACAGTCACAATCAGAACAGTCGTATTATATAATAATAATTCAGTACCCATCAAACTAAAGACTTCTAATACAGGTTTGCGCCGCAAGCTACGCGATGACTCTGAAGGGATTAAAGCGGAAACAAGACCTTAGTTTATAGAGTACGCCTTTGGCAGGGCAGACATTCAAAAGCTAGTACATGACCCCCGGAATGATTTCATGATTTTAGCGCAACCGCTGCCATTCGTTATTTTAAGAGGCCAGCCGAGATACTGTATCGTGAAGTTGAAGTTAGTGAAGAATAATACAAACTCTGCTGTGCCAATCATGTTGTTTTCTGACACAATGAGACCGTATGACTTCCATCCCAAGAATGGCCTAAGGAACACACCCCTGGTCTTCTCTGTAAAACACTCTTCATCTAATCACGGATTTAAACGGATTTTAACGGACTACAACTTCTTACGTGAGGTCAAAATCAGAAGCTAACTATGCACTTGTAATCTCATAGAAAATATCTAACCTAAGTGTCATGTACGGCGACCTACTCATCAAAAATACAGCATAGTGTGAACGACGGATGACAGCGATGCAAAGGAGGCACATATTTACGCAAAAAGCAACTGTCTAGTTGTTCTTATAGAAAAAAAATCGTATTTAAAAAAAATGTTGTCGTTGTAATGTTAAGCTTATTTTGGTCGTAGGCGTTAACATAGAATCAACTTAAGGTAAGCATGGAACTACCGAAATTGACAGAATACAGTGCACGCATGTGATATCTATTGAAGGTTATGGAAGAACAATAAATCCAGACAAAGAACGGGACTGAGCATCACGTAAGGAAAATAAGAAAAACGGGAAAGACATAAGATGAAGCGTGACCAGCACCTGGTTCGTGTCGTGGTTCCCTCGCCGCAGGAAGCTGTGCAGGGCGACCATTCCGACCACCCCGTCACGCCACACCCCGGGCGCGTCTGAAATAGCATTCCACCACGATTTCGATCAGCGAATCCGTTTCGCGTATTAATATTACCCCGCTGGATGAACTGCGTTATATGTATATATATATATATATATATCTATTTGTGTTTGCAATATAGCACTGCAATATATATACTCTAAAAAATCTAGCGTGGGGTACAGATAGACAGCAAATTACTGTACCACACACTCTGCATATATAGAGCAGCGTGTAGATATAATGCATTATATATTACGCATTGTATATCGCAGTATTGTATCACATAGTCTATACATGTAGTATATTATATATAATAGTATTGCACCCAACTGTATATATTTACACTTGTATGTTTATGTATTTATGTGGAATATTTTGAGAAGGGCTGATCGGATTCGACTTCTGCATACATCAAAAAAGGGAAAAAACAGGAAATATGGACCCGTTTAGAAGTCCAGGCGAGTCCCCGTATGGAGACCTTTCTGGACGGGACAGCAGGTAGAGGCAGCCAAAAAACCTAGAGGCAGTTACAGAACACCTTAAGGCTCTAAAATATAAGCGCAAAACCACCCAGGTGGAAATTAAGGCAGCCATCATCCGCCTAGATAAGACGGTATGGGAACTGAAGACATTCAAAAAGAAAACGGGGGAGGAAAAAGCAACTCTCCGAAAGCAGCTCGACGAGTACGCAGCACGTACTCAAGACCTTACAAAAGAAGCTGAGAGTTGGAAGGAAAAGGCCGCGCCTCTCGCCTTAGAAATGCAGAGACTAGCCACCCAGAGAGGCACGGCCCTCACTGAGCCCCCCATCCGCGGAAGACTTACGATGCAAAGCCTGTCAACGCTAGAAAAGGAGCAGATTAAAATGGTCAAGACGAAACACCTCGAGGAACAGATGGCCGAAACGGCACAACTCGAAGCCTAAAGAACTTACTAAGGAGGAGTGGCCGCTGTCTATGTACAAGACCTCTGGTGTTACTACGGACAGCATTACTTCCTCGCGTAAAATCAGGGTAATGCTTATTACAAAAGGCCCCGAAAAAAACAAGGCTCTGCTCAATAAACTTACAGGACAATTCCCAATGGCGGGAAAAGCGGCCAGCTAGAGCTAGAAAGCCCAGATGAAACCGAACTTGAGGAGAAGCATAACGTTAAGGCGTCTGCTACATGGACAAGCATACTTGAGGTGGGTGCTGTCGGCCTGGAGGAAACGCCACTTGGCTTCTACCAGCTCTCTACAGAACGCTGGAAAAATGGACACAGCACTGGCTCCCAGAACCCAATGGCTTTAAACATTTCTCCACAATGGGGAGGATCCACCATAAGAAATGCAGTGAAGACATGCTGCAGAAAGATAGGGTGTATAGTTGCCCCGGAAGACATGCCGGAGGTTACGTTAGATGAGGTCAAGCAAGAAAAAGGTTGAAACACGGAAAGGCACCCGGCCCGGATGGAGTTCCCCCAGAAGCAGCAAAGCTGATAGTGAAGCGCTGGCCAGTTGTCTTTCAAACCCTGGCCAACAGACTTCTCAGAGAGCGGCGTTTTCCGAGGCTGTGGAAAAGAATAACCTGCTCCTAGTCCCGAAAGGGGAAAAGGATGTCCCCGCAGGAAGACCTGCCTACCGTCCCATATGTCTTCTTAACACCATGCGGAGAATGTGCTGGTTGACCGGCTGGACGCCGAGATTGAAGCCAAAGGGGCTCTATCAGAAGCACAGTATGGCTTTCAGAAGGGACGGTCCACTCCTCCTCCACATTCTCCTAGACGTCAAAAACGCCTTTTTTTTTTTTAGATTTTCCGTAAGGCAATTGCCCGTGTACGGTTTATTCATGTCATGGCTAATTTTAATCCACTCCGGCATTTACCTTGTCTAAATTGGAAACCATGCAAACCAATTTAAGGGTGGCCGGTCTGGGTCTCGAACCCAGTCCTCCCGAATGCAAGATAAAGGCTTTTGCCACTAAGCCGTCTTGCTCGGTCTTGCCTTCAACTCGATAAGCTGGAAAGTGGCAATGCATACGATGTATCGCAAGGGCATCTCATCTTACCTCCGTCGAATTATAGCATCGTACCTGTTGGAGAGAGGCCTGCTGGCCAGCGATCAGAGCTGCGCAGTTACTGCAGGGACCCGCACGGATCGGATCTGGGACTTCTGTGGAACCTCGCCTATGATGGGGTTCTCGAACTGCAGAGTCTGCCTAGGGGTGTCGAGATGGTCGGTTATGCCGACGACTTGGCCCTCCTGGTCACAGCTTGTACTGCGGGAGCACTAGAGTCGGCCGCCTGATGGGCGGCGGAAAAATGAGGCCTTGCTGATGGTGACAGAGTGGATGGAAGACCATTTCTTAATACTGGCACCGCACAAGACTGAGGCGCTGTACCTCACAGGCACAAAAAGAACCAAATACATACAGGTACAGGTCGATGTCGGAGGTCACCCAATTATTTTGGGAAAGAGGCAAAGTATCTCGGGGTCATACTTGACAAAGGACTGACCAGCGCTGCACATATACAGCACGTGTCAGCAAAGCCCGAAAGGTGGCCAGCAACCTGACGCACCTGATGCCAAGAGTCGGAGGAGTTGGAGAAGAAAAGCGCTGCTTCTTGGCAACTGCTGCAGAATCCGTTGCCCTTTATGGAGCACCGGTGTGGGCAGACAGGGCGCTTAGGAAAACATGCAACAGGAGGAAGCTGATGTCAACGCAACGGCTGTGGCTATAAGGGTCTGCCGCGCATTCCGTTCCGTGTCGACTCAGGTACTACTTGTCGTGTCTAAGATGCTGCCATGGGACAACCAGACGGGGTTCCCCCCGAGGCAATGAAACTTGTCTTCACGGAGCACCCTGAGATAGAAGTCGTCCTCATTCCTAAGGGGAACGGGGGATACCGGCCGATATGCCTGCTGAGTGCGCTGACAAAAGGATACAAGGCCATAATTAAGGAAAACCTCAGACCCTTCGCAGAGGAACACAGCATGTTATCGGACACACGTTACGACTTCCGCAAAAACCGATCCGTCCTAACTGCAATACATTGCGTAGCAAATAAAACGAATTTGCTACGCAGTTCCACCATACAGGCAATACAGCTCCCCTAGGTTGCTCTTCTAGACATTAAGAACGCCTTCAACAGCCTACCATGAAAGACCATTGTGGACAGACTGATACAAAACAGGTCCCCTCGTATTTGGTAAAAGTCATTTCCGGCTAAACGGCAGCGAACGGTCGGGTCAGCTTCCAAATGACAGCGGGGGTCTATACTTGGCCCACTTTTCTGGAACTTGGCTTAAGACGACGTCCCCCGTCTGACGGGCCTTCCCAAAGAAATAGCCACAGTGGTCTATGCCGACGACCTGGCAATACTCGTGCAGGCTAAAACTGCCGACGAGCTTGAATTGAATATAAATAAAGCTGTTTACCTGACGTCAGAGTGGATGGACGCGGCGGGTAGCAGCCCTGAGAGTAATCCAGGGGTATCGCACATTCAGCACGAATGCTGCTTTGGTGCTGGCAGGATTGATCCCCTGGGAGCTCACGGCACTCGAAAGGAAGCGATTATGGGACTTACATGCTCCTACGCAGACCGAAAAAGACAGGGAAAGGATTGCCACAATTGAGGCATGGCAGGCGGAGTGGGACGCCATCCCCCCGGGGGTCCTGGAGGACTCTGCGCGTATTACTGCCAGATATTTAAGCATGGATAGAGAAGCCAGGGGCGACCTCACCTATCACCTCACTATGTTCATCAGAGGAAGCAGAATTTTCTGTAGAGGAGGAATGGTTGCCTGGCAATTGCACATTTTGTGCTCCTATGTCGGGCAAAAACACTAGTGTCACAAATTGTACTCATTTCACTCTCAATCCGAAACAACACTTCTCAAAGACCATGTTTCATTAGAAAAAATATTTGTCTTAGCGAGCTCTACAATTCCTTATATCGCTCTCGAAAACGTTCTGGGAAACACTGTATATATATATATGCTTACAACGTCTTCTGCGCAATCAGGTACAACGACATGGCACAGCGTTTTCTCCATCAAATTTCGCGAGCAATTCTGTAAGAACAGTCAGATGGGATTTATACGTACAACGCATTTGTTTATGTATTTGACTTAGGTTTTTTGTTACGTTATCACTATTTTTTACTTAAATATTATAAACTTTTTTTTCGAATATATATATATATATATATATATATATATATATATTTCCCGCTTGTCAAATCGAATGTGATGTTGCACGCATTAATTGATCGTTAGGCTCATTGACGCTACAGAGTCTTTTTTGTTTCCGGATTGACTGTATTTTGGAAAGAAACGGCAATGGCTACACACGACTGTTCTGTCGAAGAGCTACGAGCTATATTCTAAACAACCAGCACTGAGAGTTATAAAAGGTATCTTGTTGGTGACCGAAAATATCAGCAAGCGAGTAGATTCAAAAATTGAGACCAACTAGAAATGAATTTATTCTTAGTTGAAATGCTACCGCTGATAAATTGGTTATTTCTTGTTTCGTTTCTCCTCCAACACTGGCCGAGGAGACTAGGCCCCATACGTACCTCCTTAGCCTGGCTGTTTTTGTAACGTCGATGACGAGTTCGCCAGCCGCGACCGCACGTGACGCTGCACTCTCCCCATGAAGACCATGGCGTCATCCCGCATGTTCTGAAAACGAAAACTTATTTTTATGAAATTGAACTAAGTCATGTTGTTTATGACAATTGTCAGTCAAGTATCACGCCGTATACGCAGTAAATGTCAAAACAAGAAAAAGAGAAAGAGGACACAAAGTTAATTCGTTTGGTTAGAGCTGGGTGGTATGTGGTTGAGTGCATCCCCGACAGCACGATTGTATATTTGCTATGTTTGCATACCTACGGTTCCCACATCCCATGCTTTGTAATCTCCCGGAAAACCCATGGTGAGGGCAGGGAAAGATTTGTTCAGCTGACGCGACGAAGATTTTATCATTTTTCTACGTCGGGAGCTTCTGTGAGGCTAAAACAATGCTCTGGTAGCAGGATAATGAAACCATATATATATATATATATATATATATATTTACGAGAAAGCTGCAGGGAAAATGGGGAAAAGTGATTATATAAGAACATTATTTCTTTAAAGCTATAAATGATTTTGTACGGCTCAAAGTTGTCCCCCGGATTAAGTGTATATATATATATATATATATATATATATATATATATATATATATATATATATATATATATATATATATATATATGAGAAAGCTGCTGGGTAAAAACGAGGCTAGTATTAATACATGAATATTATTTCTTTAATGCATAAAATGATGCCTGATGCAGTGTAACGTGCATTTTATATATATCACATATTGCAATATATAAAGTGTTATGTCACATAACATTTTGAGATACGACACTGCTTACATATGGCAATAATTGCAATAAAAATATGTTTTTGTATTAAGTACTACATATCAATATTTGTAAATTACTTATACATAAGGGAATATAATCTGTACTGACAAGTATAAATATCACTAACATGAGCGCATCTGCACTCAATTCCCACCACTCACCCGCAGTCCTCGCAGATTTCAACGTTAACAAGTGTGGTCTGGCAGTTAGCCCTCCGAGCTCTTTCGCGGGACTGTAACGCATAAGAATAAATTACGTCCCCCCTACAGATGGCCAAAAACATATTATGCCTCAAAAACTTAGCTTCGTGTAAATCGATTGTTATTATTACTACTGGTAGTATTTGATTTTACTAGTAAGTAAGGTAAGCTGTTGTACCTAGCCAGTCCCGCCACATTGAACCAGCAATTATGATAGTGCATTTCTGTCACGTCGTACTTTTTATTCAGTCATTTGATATTTGCTTGCTTCGGATAGTTGCGCAAATCCCACCCACCGTTGCCGCTCAGTTAAACCGTACACGAATATAAATGTTCTGACATCTCAAGTCAATATCAATTTTAAATTGCAACACTAACAGAAGTTAGGGAAAAGGCTACAAAAGCAAATGCGCTGATTTCTTTATCGTATGCGATGTTGCATATATATTTCAATTCAATTCAGACATGGTTTATTTACGGAACTGCATACATTCACATGCTTAAGTTCTCGTTATGAAAGTGGCACAAGGGTTTGGGGATAAAAGGGAAAGAGAAGATAATAAAAACAGAAGTTAATAATATGCCATATGATTGGCTATATATATATGCATGTAATGCTGTTTTTCGTTAAACAAGTTTATTCAATTGTGTTCACGTACGTGATAAGCTCGCGTCCGAACCCGCCTGCAGTTTGCGTCGCATGGTTCAAATGCGGTCCATTCCCCTGTGGCACACTCATCTGAAAAAAAACACACAAGAAAACGTTTATGCAGTCCGAAGCGTTTCGTAAATGTCTAGTTAAACACTAATATTAAGTAAAAAAAAACAACGAAAACAAATAAATGTGCTGTATATCGTCGTTTTTTTTATGAACAATACGTTAGTGATGGTTATGACTACCACAAAATAAAATGGTTTGTAATGTTCTACTTTTCTGACGCATCTAGGAACATGGGGTGATGAAACACCTTTGGTTTCGTCAGATTAGCCAAACCCACCTCTCAGATCGTCAATGGGATCGCCCACTTTCCGTGAAAGCTTGTCCTCATCCGGTGGGCACAGCTTCTCGACCAAGCGTTTTCTGTTGCAAGCAAAATCCTCACAGTTTGAGTTGGCGGGCGTGGGTGTATTATTAATATTATTATTATTACTGTTGTAGTAACTCGTGCAAGTGCTACTGTTACTGTGGAGCACCTGAAAATCGGGGTCTTCGACGGAGCCTTAAAATGCATCTACGGGTATTCAACCTGAGAAACTTGCCTTTTTATCCCACGAACATATTTACACATTTTAATACATTTCTCAAGCCACTAACACAGCCACAACTGACGACGTCCGTTGAGACGGACGCGAAATGACACCGTATGAGACATGCGGATAGATGCAGCACCTACAGAGGGCAATTAGCAAGAAGTTTCTAGACGCTACAGGTGAATAGACAACGGACAGTTTGCGAGGTGTTGCAGAGGTGTGGCTGTCATGAAGGACTGCTGGAAGTCGCTAGATCTGGCGGTCAAAAAGACAGTGAGAAGAATTGAGCGTTGAATGCGTAGGAACGAGAGGGGTCGAGCGCCTGAGCAGTTCAAACAATGCAAACCGTAATGTGTTTTTTTATTTTTATGGGACTATTCTCCGAACAGCACATTCATTTAAATTCAGTAATTCTTCATTGAGCTTAAAATTTCCATAATTACGCATTTTCAACAAATGTAATAATTAAGGGCATTTTGCGGAAAAGCCTATCGCTCATGTCTGCAGTATTTATTACTGTTATTAGTACAGTCTATGTTTTCGTGTACTGCCTATCGCATCATCGTTTTATAGTGAAAAATTTGTTTTTCAATTCATTTATGGTAGATACGGCGGCTGTGAGAATAAACAGCAGAAAGACAGTAGGCCACGCAATAGGTACATGGGAAACAAGGAATGGCAACGTGCGTGTTACGAATAGGAGAGAGTAGGATTCTGGGAGAGGTGTTTGTAGTAACTATTGGGAAATCGATCTTTTAGAAAAGATGCACTGAAGAGGTTGACGATATGAATAGATATGTAGAAAGGAGCATGTGCAGTAGAGGAGACCGGAAGAACCCGGGGGTGCAGCTAAAGCTGTATGGGCTTAGACGACGTTCGTTCATAATTAGAGAGGCGCTTAGGAAGGACTTGGAAGTTACAACAGGCAGGGTGGAATCATAAACGTAGATCTTGGATGTGGTAGCAGCGATGAACAAGACGTAATAGTATAAAATAAATAAATAATATAGACGATTATGTGGATCTAAGACAAATCAACAAGGCCATATTGACCGCCGTGTTTCCGTATTTAGAGGATCTCCTGGCTCAGCTTAGGGCGGACGGGCAGGCCTTCTAGCGCTTTTTTCAAGTCAGAAGATCATAGTGCCAATGGGCTATGGTCCTGGAGCATTATTGCTTCAGGAAATAGGAAAGCTAGAGCAATAGACAGTTTAGACGGAAGATGGATCACTAGACGCTGGTATTCATGGAACCACAAAAACAGGCTGAGTACCTCTGAGAATAGTTTTATGGCTGTAAAGGCTATGGAACTATACGCTTGATTATAAATACAAAGCGGAGGTCTAAAATGGGGTACTGGCATAAAATATGGGCTGCAATGGAAAGAGGTGATATAAATAAACAAATCAAATCTATTAGTTATTACAAGAAGAAAACCACAGGTATTTACTATAGTAAGACGAGGTAGCGGAGGTCACGGTCGAGATGTAGAGAGTGCAGAAGTAACTGGTTACAATGGTACAACAGGTAAAGGGGTCTGCGTCGGTGATGCATGCAATCTCAGAGCTTAAAAGAGCCTTATGAAGGAGGACGAGGTAGCGCTCTCCGTCAGGAAGCTCAGACCGCATGGCGCTACGTTGATATTAGCTATCTCCTATTCTGTTTTCCGCATTTCATTTTGATCTATTCAACTATAATACAGCCATGACTCACCTAGTCAGCCGACAGTTTTCTCACAGATTGCGCATTGATTTATATGAATGCACGTATCTTATAGTACACCCTTGCTATCCCTATAATGGCGACCATGCGCAATCGGTAGGCGATCTCCAGTTTATCCCTAATTGATGGTAGATCGTGAAACGATGACTCTTCATTTGTGGACTTATTATGTCCACACATTACTCCTAAAGTATTTACCTGGAAATAGTTAACCGAGCGACCGGCTTTATTGGCGCGCCGGTTTTGTCGTGGAACGGCGAGTCCGGTGAGTTCTTTGAGGTAAGCCTTTTGATCCTCTGAGGTGGCTCCGACTGCTCGATGGTGTCCTGCCACATATCAAACAAGAAACGACGTCGTCCATTTTGTCAACAAAACTACAAAAATTAATGAATAAATCAATAAAACTCAACACAATACACAACAGCAATACGCCACTGTCTGCGAACTGCCGGTTTAACTGGGTGCTCAATTTTAAAAACAGCTTTGCTCGTGTTCTCTTTCGTGTTTGACTTGCCAATAGTTAACCATGGTTGAGCTCCTTTACGAACAAATTTGACGAGTCCAGCGATAGCAGTATTGAACTGAGAATGTGCTCTACGCCGTGTTCTTCAGCGCTCCAGCGAAAGAGATAATGGTGTGAATGGATCTCTTTCGCTGGAGCTCTCTTTAGACCTTTGCCTTGCAGCTGACCATGGATTGTCTAGTTGGCTCGACGGCTTTTTCAGTCGATTTCTAGCCACTTCTGCAATAGTTAGGCCGTCTGACGGTTTTGCGCGCTAATTTTAAAGCGCGATACCCGCTTTATATAAAGTGCAAAAACACTGCTCTAGAAAATTACTAGTCAGAAGGTTCCACACTCTGTCGAGGCCATCCACCAGCTTTGCAAGAGTCTTAACGATAAAGAGCCAAGTCGCCGCAACCAGAGACCGTCATAGGCGTTTTCCACCTCCCTGTAGAGATGCGGCAATGTGAGCTTACAAACTTTATCACATCAGCAGCGGCCAAACAGCCTCTTCACTTCAATGCGTTGGTTTTCTTGGCATGTATCTTAAATGAGATTGGCTAAAAATCAATTGCAAGGTATGCAGCTCAACGAATCACTCTGAAGACGCCAACGCTTTGTCTGAGCTCCAACTGCCCATTGCAATATAGACTGCGTACAAATGCCCTCAAGGTCGTACAGCCTCTGGAGTGCATAGGCTGCGTCACAGGTATTCATTCCTCGCGTCAGGCTTACCACGTGAGCGTCCGCTCAGATGCACTACCCCTAGAGAAGCTAGGCTAGTCTCTGTTGACACTGAAAGTAATTTTTAAATACGCTATAGTGTATTTGGCTCTTGAAAGTGACAGAAGCTCCTCGTCTCGTGTGTAGTCCAGTTTGAGATCGCAGCAGAACCTCTAAATAGACTCTCCTGGATCTGAAGTACTTGCGTCGTCTCCTGGATTGCAGTTGTCGATCTGCTTTATTCTTAGCTTTGTGCACATTTTGCATATTTAAGTACAATACTTTTCGGGTTGAACCTCAGCCAAGATTTAACGTCCACGGGACTGCTTTTTCGCATTGCTTCACAGACGGACCCCATACATACAAATGTGCAACGGTGGGGCTCGAACCCGCGCACCTATGTGTCCTCTCCGGTCGCGAAGCGCAGGCGGAATGCACCCACCACGCCACCGGGCTGGACACATAAGTACACAAACTAGGTAGCTTAGATAAGAAACATTCGTTTTGCGACGATCAACAAACGCATTGACTAAGGCCGCTAACCGATGCGCAGCTGTCGATACGCGGCTATCAGCCAACTGCCCAAAGATCAAAGTAGCGTTTTTCCTTGTTGTAAGTGTGTTCGTGGCCACTTACGGAATAAAAGGTGTGCCCCTCGCGAGTGCCAGCATCCGCCGGATAAAGGTCGATCACCTGCTTGGCTGTCCATGAGCAGTTGGCCAAGCAGAGCTCCGCCATCGACACTCCCACTATCCAGTCGGGCGACGGGTTCATCCTGCAGCAAAGAAACCAAACATTTAGCATACCCGCACGCATTCCCGCAAATCATACTGCCGTTAAGTGAAAGTAGGGTCACAAAACGACTTAAAAGAATATTAATAATTACGTCATTAGCTCTATGATAGTGATGATGATTCTTATAAATATTAGTGAAGATAACCTTAATTATCTTCTTTTCGAGACGGAAGATACTTAAAAAACCGTCTGCCTAAACTCCTTTCATCTATTCAGCGTACCTGGATAGAAAGCTGACGAGGTGATTTTTGCGGTCCACGCGGAATACGGCGGTCGTTTTCTTCGTCAGATTTGGGTAAACCAAGCCTTTCGCCTGAATCACCATTCGAATTTCGTCCGACTACAAATCACGGCATAAAGCAATCAACCAATTCTTACCTGTACCACTTTTTTTTATTTTTTATTTATTTTTTTATAACCTGAGGTTGAAGGTAAATCTTGCATAAGACACCGGGCGATACGTTGGGTATTCGCCGCGGTAGTGTCAGATTCTTACTGACTAAACCCCCAACCGGTAACTATCTTGGGGATGCCATTCCGTACTAAAGTAGCACCCTTGCAGGGACCAGCATTACCTGTACCACTGTACCACGTGTGTGGTACACAAGCTGATGCATGCCTTTATTAGCGTACGACTCAGCTAACATTGCGTACGAAATTTCCGTCTCTGCGGGCGCTCATGCGCAGATACGATGTGGCTATGCTGACACGATGCAAAACGTTACAACGTGGTATACTGACCTGATTTGTAAGCTCCGTCTCGAGTTTAGTTGTCAAGCCGGTCTCTGCCAACTGCTTTACCCCTTCCGAGGCGTAGCCGATGTAATCCCAGACTAAATAGTTATTTGAATGGGATGCTCCGATAAGGTTGGAGAATTGAACGTCTGTCTCATCTATAAAGCGCAATGATGGACAACAGTTTCAACAGCGTTAAGAGAAGGTGGCTTTGCAACTATTAGTTAGTCGTTTCCAACCTTCTTGCTTTCCTCTCTCTATGCGAATATATATATATATATATATATATATATATATATATATATATATATACGTACTATGTAATATTGCTACTTGTAAATAAACAATATTAAAAATAAAAGGTAGGTCTGTATTTACTTATCCGTCGATGAACATACTCTAACGTTCGATAATTAAGCGTACAATGGGTTACAATGGATGGCAATCGGACGACAAGAGCGGCTCGAGGAGACAGAAGTTTGTGCTAAACGAATTGCTGGTGATTTGCCAAAAATACGCACTTTCAGGATACGCCTTAGGGTGTGTATCGCGCGACCAGAGACCCTCGAACGCCACTTCGTACTCGGCCTCATCGCAGGCACAACAGTGCTCCTGGATATCGAACAGTTCATCTGTGTTCCCGTAGTTCTGACAGATCTCACGCGATAGCTGGCCGTCGTCGGCGTACCAGTGATGCCCCTCTCCGACCACGGATGCCCTGTGTTAAATTGCGCCAATTAAACGTTGTCGACGTTTGTATCGTCACTGACTAAATCCTTAAATTACCATTTGGTTTTTGTTTGCCGATTTTGAGACTAAGTTTTGGCTAGAAAGACATGTCAAGAATATAACTATCAAGCCTCATTATAAACAAACGCCTTCATGCTGCGCATAAACGGGCGCAAGCAAATACAACTGCAATCGCCTCCATCACTAAGCCCTGACCTGCGTTCCCACATAATACACGTTGCTGTTGGTGTTGTAGGTGTTGTTTAAATAGAAGTTTTGCGGCTAAATATCAGTGTTAAAATATATAGACGAACCTGAAAATTATGCAGCCGGAACCTGACCGTGGCGCTACCCATCGAACTGAGACCCGAGACTTCTGCACAGCCGACGTTGACGTGACGGAATTTGGGCAATCCTCGGAGAATCGGGTTAGTTGACCGTCTATGAGCTAGGCACAGAGAAAAGGAAACACAGGGAGACCGTCAATGTGGAAGAGAAATAATAAGAAGTAAGAAAAAAAGAGTAAAGCTAAAACTCTATTTTCTATTTTTTTTATATTATGTGTATTTATTAAGATATGATTTGCTTTCCAGGCTTTCTACGGTAAGTCACTACATTATCTCCCGCCAACGTTCTGATGGTACCGTAAAAGATATCTGCCACGCACGGACTATTTATACACATTCACGGTGCCTTAAAAAAAAAATCGGCCCCAAATATAATCCTGATACCATTCACATCTTCAAGATTTTGCAGATCAAAAACATACTTTAGCTGTGTCTCTGTAGCGTAGCGCTAAGCGGAATAAAGTCGTCTGTTATCAATTGTAGATTTGCCAATTTATAATGTTTATCAATTCTGTTCATTTTACTCAAATTGAGAGAGTACAACACACTTAAAATATAAAGTTGTTCTCATAATCCTTAATCTACTTTCGCCCTGCCGGCAAGAGAAGTAGTGCAATGTCTTATGCCCCAGTGGTCCGCATTATTATTAGGTAAAGTAATAATAATAATAATAATAATAATAAATATAATAGTAAGTTTTTTTTTAATACCAAATATTCAGATTTGACCTAAGGGGCCGTATAGGTAAGCTTGCAGGATATATTCTTTGCTACACGACAGCTCAAGACGGGCAGGTGAGCGGTGCTGATACGTGGCTGCGCTGAATCATATGTGTGCGTTAACAAACAACAGCGACGAATCGAATTTCTTCCCTACATTAGTCAACATGCAATCCTCAACAGGAATCAACACCTTAGCTAGCTGTTCGGACAATTGCTTTTCTCAGTACTTAGTCAAGGCAGCGGGCGGTATGCGTATGATGATTATGAAGATGGCGATACTGATGATGATGATAATGATCATGCAATTGCAACCGTCCGTCGTCAGGCAATGATGTTCATAGCCTCCTTTTTCTTATTTGTTTGTTGTCTTTTTTTTTTCGGGGAACCACAGTGTCGGATAACAACAGCATGAATGAAGATATAC
Source organism: Dermanyssus gallinae (assembly GCA_003439945.1). Lineage (NCBI taxonomy): Eukaryota > Metazoa > Arthropoda > Arachnida > Mesostigmata > Dermanyssidae > Dermanyssus > Dermanyssus gallinae. The sequence continues at coordinate 307,047 of QVRM01002502.1, read as the reverse complement.
TTGTTATTGTGTTTAACGTTTGCCCCCTTCCCCACCCCGCAATCTGTTTTCGCACGCATTCGTTGGGGGTAGTGTTTCCCCGTGTATTCTTGTCCAGCGACCTATCTGCATCTGCGCATCTATTTCTCTTTGTCTTTGACCTTCGTGGGGGGGGGGGGGGGCGGTAGATATGGGCGAAAAATGACCTGATACTACCAGACTGCCTCAATGCCGATTATGTTTACGGCACTAGCGGCGGCAGTGGAGCTGGTGACTATAGACTGCAGCCAAGGCTGTGGGCGTTCTAGACTTTCCGATATTCGGCTCCCGGCCGATTATGGATGCTTGACCTTTATGCTGCCGCTGCCGCTTCTGCAGCAGCAGTTTGATTAGCTGGGAGCCGACGAGCCATCTCACAACTCGACAATGAGCCTCGACAACGGAACAAAAACACTGCGCAGGCACGCAGACTGAAGCAATCAAGCGTTCAAAGTCTATCAGATGAGATAGGAAAGTAAACTAGTTGGGCACCCATCTAGAACTATAGACACGACCGCGTTGTTGATGTTGTTCATCAAAACACCGCGAATTCCGAAAAAAAAACACTTTGACGCATGCTTCTAAACAGGCTCACAGAGAAATATGTTTCTACTGCTCACGAGGAGCTGCATGAATGTTGAAAAGATCTTCTTCGACGGTTATGAAAAAAATCTATTATTTTTCTGAGAATCAAGGGATAATTTGTATAAGCGCTCATAATACCTTTCAATACATTCGGATGTAAATACTAGATTATTGCAATAAAGTCTTGCATGAAGCAACAAAACATACTATCTTAGTCGGCGTTTATGACACTGATGAAAATTAAGAATATAATGGAAACAAAATTATTAACCAATAAGGGGGGGGCGGTATTGGTGAATATCCGTAGAACTTTAACACGAACAAGCTAATATGTTCTTCATATTTACAGAATAACATTTACCCCTTGAAACGCACCAATGGCAGAAACTTATTTTGATGGATCCATTTTGCCATACGCCAGACAAAACACGACTGATACGCTTCGTGCTCACAATAGATTGAGAATCACCGAATAATAACTTTATAGGCCGTTTTATGTGATGTTAAAAAGTTGTGGGCTAGGTTAGCCCGCTGAAGTTAAGATAGAGCTCCGTTGTTTTGGTGCATCCGAAGCTCGACATAAATAGCAATATCTTTGTCGGACGTACTAATGATACACTTCCAGCGAAGTCTTGTTAGAAAATGCTTTCCACATTTTTAATTAAGTTCATGTTTTTTTTGACAGATGTATTATACGGGAGATCAGCACCTTACAGACTGCAAGTGGTTGGCTAACACGTCACTGACCAAGTGATTGGCTAAAATAAAACAGTTTTAGTAGCCCGTATAACATGACACTAAATTTTAAGATCAACTGTACCTTGGACTTCCAAGTCCCGTACAGCGGTTTTCGAGGATACTTCATCAGAGTGTTTGGCATACGTCAAGGTTTTCATGTTTAATGACGACGTCATTTTAGGTAGAGCCACGCACACCAGAGCCAAAAATTGAATTCTGCTTAGTGTGCAGCACCTTATTTGACACCGAGTTAATATTTACAAAGGAACTTGAGGCGTGGACAGCAACCTCGCAGCCCCTTTCAACTCCACAGCCCAGTTGAACGCTGAAAGGACCAATTTTGTCGGCAATAGACGCCATGACTATGCGGATTATATTTGCACACTAGCCGCCGCAGGCTATTCCCGACTGCTAACGGGAGGAAACCGTCGTCTTTTTTTTAAAACTAAAAGGTTAACGCTATAGAAATTACTGAACGCGAAACCTGGTAGGCGGCCATTCATTACAAGGTTGCAGAAAACCGTCAGAACAGGGAGAAGAGGGCAGATCTGACCACCCTTTCCAATAAAATATTTTAGATGTCTGAGCTTGAGGCCGTCAGGGCCTCCACTTCAGCAATTTGGAAAATTCTAGATTGCTGGTCGGACTTCACTGAAGGTAATGTTGATTTCATCGGCGGATTGAACGTCTCGAGGCGGTGGCGGATTTGCCAATGTATCTCTGGCATATCCGGGTGTTTTTCGCTGACTATGCGATGCGTGTTGAAGTCTTGCGGGGCCATCAAATCCGTCGAAATAAGAATGCGGGCTGCTGTAGAAGTACCCCTCCGAGCCAGCGTTGCCCGTATCACCCGATCATTGTTTCTGTTAGTCTTCAACGCCGCGCAGTCATTGGCATTGATGGCGGCATCGAGTGGGGTATGACGCCTATATCGACTAAAGTTGTCCCGAACAAGTAAACGCAGAGATTTTCTGTTCGCCTTTTGCCGAGAAATAATAGGCACAGTTGCCTCACGGGCCGGAACGATCCAGAGCATACTAAGATTTTGGCGGACACTAGACAGTCATTCAACAGTGCAAGTAAGGGCAGTTGATGGCGAAATCGACGCCGGAGTTTGTATTGCCGACGTCGAGGTTAATGGCACTGCGATGTTGTTGTACGTCATCGGCGTTATCCACTGACGAATGTCTAGTTTTCTATTCATTACTAGGATCAAGAGAAGACGACGTCGTAGTGACATCAGCTGCTCCACAACCAGTGTTAGTGTCAAATGTGACGATGCCTGAAGTGCATGGAGGGACAGCGTCCAATATAAAAGGGTGACTTCCCGTGTGTGTGTTTAGGACCAGATAAACTTCCGTCGGAAAATTAATTTCGGCAAAAGTTAGGATAACTTGATCGATGGCCATAACTAGACCAGTTCCGATGTTCTTCGATCTGACTCGTGACTAGTGAAATTTAGTGACCCCTAATGCTTGGGATCACTAGGTGTCATGTGGCTATCCTTACATCATATCGATTTACTCAGCGATACAATAGTTGTATCGCCGAGTGACGGATATACACATGCATAATTTCCTCTTCACGATTGATATTTGGTCGCTCACTCGAGACTGAACCGGAATACCTCCGGCTGAGGTCAAACTCAGCAGTGTTGGCCTGGGTTCGACTTCCTCGACGACGATAACAAGTTTACCGGTTTGTGTAAAAAGAGGTTCCTCAACTTTCCCATTAAGATGTCTAGCGACGTCAACGCAAACGTCGTCAAAAATGGTCTCCAGCAAACTATTATCCGCGGCAAAATAATTGCCTCAGGTCGTTCATTTGGGTTAACCCTTGGTGTTGCCTTCTTTCGCATGACTTTGCCACCCGCACCAACTACATTCCAGCCATCGGTGTTTTCTTCTTCGTACGCTTCACCGGAATCACCAGTTGGCCGCACTGTGGCCTCGCTCTCCATGGCTTCCCTTTCGGCGCTCCCGTTACTGGAACCAGAGGATTTCGCTAAAGTTGGCACCAGAGAATGTCGCAGCGATGTCGAGGCCGACGCCATCTCATCCACCAGCTGTCCGTTGCGACTGCTTTCTCTTCACATCGTTCCATTGCTTGCAGCATTTTGAAAATCTCCCGACAGTTTCGAGTCTGCGATAGAAGGCGGAACATGGTTGCCGCTTGCGACATCTAGTGGGGACATTGTTGTTGTTGTTGTCATCATCGTTGATGACCCAGGTTGATAAACCTGCCCAGATGTTGTTGCCGGATTTGGTGAACCTATCACTCTTATCTCGATGTCAATCCACCATTCAAGTGTTCACTGGATGTTGAAATTATGGCATGACAAAAGACAGCACTGGACAAAAAAGCACAAAATGCACAGCTTTTCACAGAGTTCGATGAACGTCGACTGCATGACAACGTTAGAAAAGGCTATCTTACGTGCCACCGTGATACATCAAATTTTGTTCTCAAGAATTGGCAGGCCTTTATAATGCAAGACTGATATGCATGTATGTATGTATATATATATATATACTTATATGTATGTATGTATGTATATATATATATATATATATCCTCGTGCGAGTTTGCAGAGACATTCGTTTCTCGGTAGACTGCCGTTAAACCTTTGTGATACCTTTACCATACCTTGAAAACTCCTGCCTTATCTTGGACCTGGCTCGAAGGCTGGACGGACAATACGAAGTCGGTAAAGTTGTGTAGGGCTGACGTTTGACCTACAGGTTTGCCCACAATTGCCACTGCAAATGGCAAATTCTGTCAGTATTTCAACGTCTGTGTGTTCTATACATTAAGCATGCTGGAACATCAAAACTATATTAAGAGGTGTTGATGGGATTTGCTGTTTGCGCCTGATCAGCGTGAATTCACGAAAACGATATTATCAGAGTATTTTTTGAGCATTCGGTAGCAAACTAGCGAACAAAAAAACCGTTCGTCGTAATAAAATTATCACTGTTGACATTTACACTTAATTGTAATGCTGCGTAACGTTAGACCTTGTAATTATTCAATTTGTCATCAGGGTGACAGATAAAATCATACATATGTCACTTTAATAAAACACAGTAATTTCTAATATAACTCATGATTTCTATACGTTGTTTGTTGAGGACGTTGTCTTTGTAGTAGATGTAACTAGTTTGCTGCTTTGTGTATAGCATATAAAGTAACTTAACAACATCAGGTAATAGCTAAATAATGCAACTAATTTTGTTATTATTATTATTATTATTATTATTATTATTATTATTATTATTATTATTATTATTTAAAATGAAATATATATAGAAGCAAAGTAGTAGAGAAAGTAAACGCGCTGCTGTTTCGCCTACCTTCGTACGTTTCACCTGGCACGTATTCTTGGAGGTTGCCCTCGATTTCGATATGGAAGCCATGGGAACCGTCCAGTTCGCTGGTCGAAACTTTCGGAGGTTTGTTTGGACAGACTACTGCAGGTGCGTGGCGGGTGCTAAAAATCAGAGGCGGGAGGTTCCAACAGCCGAAATTTCTTAGTCAGATCATTCCGCATAACGCTTAGAGCATTAATCGCACGTTTTCCAGTCGTTTAGTAGCTTGCCATATCGTTTCTATTGTTTGTTTGTTTCTGTTCTCTTTGGCGTGGTTGTAATAACTGGTCATCATTAGTAGCATATATATATCCAATTAAATGTGATATGTATATATATATATATATATATATATATATATATGGATTTACTTTTAGTTTAATGGTTCGTATGTGTGAACTTCTGTTTAGGTAGCTATAACCCTTCGTACCTGCCGCGCTGATAAATTATAATGGAGTAGGATGGCATCTATAGGCAATTTTTTTCCACAACATGAAGCCGCGGCTAATGTAACTAGTTTTCAATTAAGCAAACTTAATTGAAAACTAGTTAAGGTATCAAAAAGAACAGACTAATATCAAAAAGAAAGGATCCCTGTATTGTATGTACAAACACTACAGTACATACAATACAGCGATCCCACGACTCTGTAATGAAAATGTAATAACATCTGAGAACTGAAATACATGTAGTAAATACGTATAAGACTATACAAGAGTCAATAGTATTGTATACATCTATGCGCTCGTACAAGTAAGGTGAGATATACCAAAATATAGAACACTTTTATTTCAAGTGCATGTTGTTTGAGCCAGAAAAATTCCTAAATCTCATTTAAGAATTTTTAGCTTTTTTGCAAGTTTTAATTTTTAAACATGAATTCGTCACAAAAACCCAAGCCAGGTAATAAAGAGGGTCGGGATAAAATGGAGATCTATTTTTCTGCAAATAACAGCTACAAAGGGAAGACTAGTCCATTGTTGTAATGCAAAATCTCGACCGGGTTTTTTAGTTGTGATTTCTTGCGGAGATGCCCGTTGAAAACGGTCAGGGACATTCTAACGTTGAATCCGCTCTGCTCAGTTTTCCTCGTGGATAATTTGTTTAGCACTACTGTAAAATAATGCCATGATCGGCCGGCTAGAACAAGTGTCACCACCGATATTTACTCATTGCTCCTTTAATTTATTTCGAAAATTTGCCGAAATCTTGAGGTTTATTTCACTCCTCGTTGCCGGGTGCTACAACAAAGAACACGTGGTCCCACCTCTTCCGTAGATATGTCTCTATCCGAAATAGATTGTACGTATCAGTAACACAATTCGATTTCTACTTAAGAAATTTCGTTTTTACTATTGGAAGTTCTTAACAGTCCTCGGATACACAATAACATTGAGATCAGATTGCAAAAACCGGGTCGTGTGGTCACGTTGTCGCCCAACGTGCTAGGATTCTTATTCCAGCGTCAATAATGGTGGTCAGGCATATCATTTTGCTAATGCGCTTACGCTATATATAGCATGTCCTGCAGTTCAGTCAATAGCTGAGCTAGCAAGAGAAGACCCAATGACGTGAAGGAAGCACTAGTTGTGTCTGATGTATATATTTTTAACCAACCTGGGTGTTAATAAAAATTACGCTATATATATATATATATATATATATATATATATATATATATATATATATATATATATATATATATATATATATATATAGGTAAATAAACTGCTTACCTTCTCGAGGGCAGGTCGGTGCTGTGCGGCTGAGGGACTAGAGCAGCTGCATTGCCAATGAAACACAGCGTCATGAGCACGAGGAGGATGAGCGCGTGCACGTTCCGTTTGTGCCGTACTCCCGCAAACATCTTGAGCAGAAGTGTCTCACGACTCACGCACACAATTTTGCACCCACGCGGTCAGTCGGGGTTGCACTTAATCGATTCCTTTTTCCTCCGGTTAGGCTTGTGCTGTTACAAACTAATGAAAAACGAAAACAAACGTATTTAAGAAACAATATAGCTTAATCTTTCGAATTTATTATCAATACTGGTCGTGCTAGCTTTGGTAGAGCTCACATTTGTAGGAGCTTACATACAATCAACTGGATATATATATATATATATATATATATATATATATATATATATATATATATATATATATATATATATATATATATATATATATATATATATATATATATATATATATGTATATATCGATGTGCCACATAAATCAAGACAAAATGTTGTCTTTAATAAAATCGTCATATGTTTGCTATTAAGGCACTTAGAATGATGAGTTAGGATTCGTTGCGTTTAACTCCTTAAGCGTCTATTTATTCAATGTATTTGCCGTAGCCCGCGCGCAGGCCCGTTACACCATGTGCCGAGATAATTTCTTAAATGTCGACTGCTTGTGGCGCGCAAGTATGTCTTGATTTAGCTGTCGGATCCAATATATATATATATATATATATATATATATATATATATATATATACAGGTAGTTCAATAAGTTCTTAGAATGAAAACCAAGAATTTTCCAAATCATGTTTTTAAATTTATTTTATTCGATATACTCCCCGAGATGCTCAATACACTTTTCCCACCAAGATTTCAGAGCTTTTATACCTCTTAAGTAGAATTCCGCGTCTTTAGACTGAAAATAGGCATTGACAGCAGCCTTAACCTCTTCATTGCTGGAAAAACGCTTTCCACCGAGACTATTCTTCAAATGTTCGTAGAGGAAATAATCAGAGGGGGCCAGGTCTGGAGAATAGGAAGGTTGTCCAATAAGTTCGAACCTCAGTTGGGCCAGTTTTGCCGTTGCTTGCCGCGACTTGTGTGCGGGAGCATTGTCCTGGTGAAACAGGACAACCTTCTTCTGCAAAGCGGGCCGTTTCACGATGAGTTCTTGCTAAAGGCAGTCCAACAGTCTTGCATAATATTCTCCTGTGATCGTTTTACCGCTTTCAAGGTAGTCGACCAGCATTATTCTACGTTGGTCTTAAAAAACTGTAGCCATCACATTTCCGGTCAATGCCGTTGTCCGCACCCTCTTCGGAGGTCCTTCATCAGGTACACACCATTGGCAAGATGCTTCTTGGGTCTCGGAAGTGTAGTGATGGACCCAGCTTTCATCGACGGTCATGAATCTGCGCCAAAAATCCGACGGATTGTTCGACATCTTGGCCAAATTTCGTTGTGAAGCGAAAACGGGCGCGTTTTTTGGCCTTGGTTGAGCAAATGCGGCAGCCATTTTTCTCTGAGCTTTTTCATCTTCAAGTTTTCGTGCAGGATGAAATGCACACTACCCAAACTGATCCCCAATGCCTCCGCTATCTCCCTAATGTTCACTCGCTTATCTGCGGCAACGATTTTCCGCACCTTTTCCACGTTTTCCTAATCAGTTGCCGTTTTTGGGCGTTTTGAACGTAGTTCATCCCGGTGCTCCTGCGACCTCTTTTTAACTCATTAATCCAGTTGGAAACAGTGGCAAAACATGGCGCAGAGTCACCGTACACCTCGTCTAACTCAGTTTTCACTTGGGTCGCATTCCAACCTTTAAAATAAAATGCTTGATAACCACTCGAAACTCTTTTTTCTTCATTTTTAAAAATCACGCCGATACGTTGCACGGGAAAAGCTATCAAACGAAATCGCAACGGCCAATCACCATAATATGTTGAGTGCTAGCAGTCGAAAAGTTGCAGTTCCTAATAGCGGTGGAAGCGCGCCAAAATTCGAATTCTAAAAAGCTCATTCTAAGAACTTATTGAACTACCTGTATATATATATATATATATATATATATATATATATATATATATATATATATATGTGTGTATACGTAACAATAATAGTGAGATACCGTGCTGCATCCCTCTTGGATCCGCACGTAGCATATATCTACACTCTTAAACCGATTTATTACGATGTATACTATGCTCTAGGTGTACCAATATGAAACCGGAATTTGTTTGTAAAGGGTGCTACTGTTAGTGTCGTCTGCCGCTAATGGTGTCATTCTGTTGTTGTAGAGTCTGGCAACGGTTTTCAACCCAGAAACAATCGAACAGCATACATCTTTGAGCTAAAAAAAAACAAGATTTGCGCAGCTCCTTGATTTTTTGTTCTTTTCTGAAAAACTGCAGCGCAAACATATGAAATACTAAAGGGATCTTACGCGTAGAAGTTAGTGCAACACGAAACAGCCAAATTGGTTCGAAAAAAAGACAATGTGTGGTGGGAGTCTGGTGGGACCAGACAGGCATGATCTACTATGAGTTGCTGAAGCCCGGTCAAGCCGTTGCTGCGGCTCGTTCCCAACAGCAAAGGATCGATTAAAGCCGAACCCTGCTCGAAAAACGACTAGAATGGCAACAGAAACAGCAAAAAACAATTCTGCTCCATGACTAGGCCTCGTCTCACTCATCAAGAGCGGTACAAGAAATCATACCTCCACCCGATTACCATCTCTTCGCATCAATAGGAAACGCTCTAGGTGACCAGCGCCGGCATCTTCTTACGAAGATGCCGAAATTTGACTCGATAATTAGCTCGCCACGAAAGATAAAAATTTCTTTAGACGAGTTTTTTACCTAAAATATGGGAGGCATGTATCGCTAGCGATGAGCAAACTCTTTAAATGAAACCGTTGCTACGGTTTGTGTGTAATAATAACACGGTGGTGCTGAACAAATGCCGGTTTCATATTGTTCGTACCTAGTAGGCTCTGCTTTGACTCACGCCGTGGATCGTTGGTCTACCACGCAGAGTAGTGTGCCGCACCCGGACGCTGCCGGGTCGGTGTCTCGACTCGAAGAGAGTCGATCGAGATAGAGTGTCTGTCAACATGGCAGCAACCGCTTAAATACCACTTTCTCGACCAGCCCGCCCCTCCACACGGCACACCTCGCCACTGCAACGGCACCAAGTTATAAATTTACACTCCGGTGGCACCATTGCCTTTGTTAAGTGTATGTAGTCCTCTCTAACTATCTGTAACATTCTTTCCACTTCGGGGGACGGAGTGTCGCCCCAAAATAGCACTGACGGTAGCTCAACAAACATCGTAATCACTCACGCCATTTATATGTCTATGCTATTCTACATACGTCGGTTCACAGCAACCTCGCAAACCGTCCCGCTGGTTGACTGACGTCCTTCGCCGAGATGAACCCGATAGAAAAGCGGCGTTTTGTCTCTTTCATGTTGAGCTTCTTCGATAAAACCGAGTCACCAAAATGCTCGTGATAATACTTTGTGTTCCAGTTTAACTACATTGTTCCTCCTTTAAAAACGTCGTTTCGCTCTCGCCAGCGTCGCTGAGCTGTTTTCAACACAAGCATGTATTCGATTGGACACTGCTTCCAAAACAAATTTAGTAATCTCTTTTGCCGCTTTCGCGATATTTCCGGAAGCCCACCTGGATGATTGTCGAGCTACGTTGGTTTGTCAGCTGGCAACCTTTGGCAGGAGAAAATGACCTGGTGCCAAGGCTCTCGGGTCTCGATCTGGAATTCGTATGATGCATCGTTAATTAATTATTGGTGCCATCTTGTACATGATTGTTATAAGATTCATAATCATCATTCAACTTGCTTTTTTCCTCGTCTTCCGTCAGGATCGTACATCCGCTCGTAGGCATCCATGAGCGTGCTAATGCCGCGAACTCCAACATACCATTCGGCTGGCTTCAACCCACACCTATTGGACAATCGGACTTGAATCTTTTCAGGATATTTCCTGCGTCACCCAGACTTTCAGCCACCTCATGCCACAACCACTCTGCCTCACCTGAGGATTCTGCGTAATTTTGTCAACGTGGACAGCGGACACGGCAACAAATTCGGCGTATCGTCGTACTTGAATGGTAAATTACCTATAGCCGCAGTTGATGCATAAGGTACGGGCCGTACCTTTTGTATGATAAATTAGGCTAGGCTGTATAACAGACAAAAATGAAGCACAATACATCTCGAAGACTCACAGCAAACTCTTCCTCGATGAACGAGTGGATTTCTCGCACGTCACTCTGTCGCCCCCCTCCTCCTTTCGGGGCTGACTCTCAGCCAAGATTTAACGTCCATGGGACTGCTTTTTGCATTGCTTCATAGACGGACCCCCATAAATACAAATGTGGGGCAACGGTGGGGCTCGAACCCGCGCACCTATGTGTCTCCTCCGGTCGCGGGGCGCAGACGCATGCCACCACGCCACCTGGCTCGACACCTGTCGCCCCCCTACATGGCACCAACTGCAGCCGTACAATCGGCAACCGCTTGGCCTGCTGAGGTCTGTTGCGGTCAAAGGCATGCGGATAGATCGCTGCCGATGGTCTTCGCTTGCAAGGCATTAGCAGACGGCGGGTAGCGAAAGTTCGCTGTGAGCTGTTTTATCTAACAAAAATACATTCGTGACACATTCACCATTATCATTCATACCACCATCGACATATTCCGTCAACAACGGATTTGCATTTACTGCTGATGATACAAGATCTTACTTGATACAGCTTGTCTACGTATTACGGGTGCACGCGGACATTTACGATATGCTTAAATTTAATCTTACTGGTGTGCGGACCCAGTGACCCAGTACATTCGAACACTTCTGGAACACTTTAGACTTTATTACTCAATTACGTTTTTCATCCGTCGACATCGTAGTCAAACATCTACCCGCCTTGTGCTTGCCACCGAAAAACAAACAGCCGCCTGCACGTTGTGTATTGCATTGGCACAATTATAAGAGATATTACCTCCTCGCTTGCTATTATAATTGTCATTGTTACTATCGGGTTGCGGTTCCACGTGCGCTTGGTACACTGCCTGAGGGGCCAAGTTACCTCGCGAAGCCTCGACTACCGGCCTTCGACGTCTCAGCTACGCTTGCGGCGCAGTACCCGGAACCAGTTTGCCATCTATGTCTCTTCGTTAACAACTTTTGTTACCCTCGATATGTTAATTCGGTAGTTATAAAATGCAACCGTTTCTGAAACCGTGCGCCAAGTTTCTCTAATAAGGTATCAGTAGCTCTACTACCCAATTCGGGTTTCACAGAGGCTAAATCTCGAGGCCCGAGCTAATATATTGTAGTACCGTGACAAGGAAACGCTGGAACGGCTCAAGACCAACTTGCAATGAAACTTTAAAAGGAAATGCACGCCAGGATCTCGCAGTGCCAGTTTCCTGGCAGAGCAGATATCATCCTAATGGTGCTCAACTCTAGACGCGGCAAAGGCGGCAGTATCAATCAGAGAGCTAGAAGGGGACCTATGTAGGACAGCTGCCTAGCGTTAAAATGTTTCGGCAGCCGCAATACCGAGGTAAGGTCTGCGTTTTTTGACAGCGAGATCTTATTCTAACTGAGTGACTTTGACGTTGTTGGTCTCCATCGCCCCTTCGTCGGTGAAATTGCCTTACTGGAGAAAAACGAAAAAATCGTTTAATAAAATTGTTCCTTGGTCAGCACGACAAATCCACAGATGGTTTAGCACAAGTTGTAGGAGACGTGGTAAACCATCGCAGTATAGGCTCATAGATTAAATTATACACCCTTACAACCCTTGCGCTCAAGTTTCCTCTGGTCGATGAAAGAGAACAGGAGCAGTTGCACAATAGTGTTGTTTCCAGTATCCCAGAAGTATTACGTTACATGTATACATATTGTTTATTTCGCAATAACTGCATTTGAAGATGGTGCATAATTACAATACAGTCGTCATTATTTACAATTTGAACCTTCAGCGACCGTCTCACCGGGCGAGAAAGCGCAAAGACCGCCGCAGCTCGCTGCCTGGTATTTAGAGCATATCTGCGAGTGGAACCGGCAACGACATTGATCGCCAACTCAGTGAAATCCTTGAGTCAAACACAATAAGTGATGATAGTCATGCACAATGTACATTGTGTACACGAGCCGGCTAGTGCATGCCATTGCATCCTAAAGCTCCCTCGCGAGGTATACATCCAACTGCGCTACCCCGCCCGAGGCTTCGGTTACTTTACCTGCTATAAGTGTATAATAAGTGACTTAACCCTGACTCTGATTGTTTCCACTACCGGTTCGCAGTCCGCTATGAGGTACACAAAGCGGTTTTGCCGCGGCAAGCAAAGAACGCGCTTCATATATATTGTAAAGCATATTTCTAGCTGCGCAAAATTTGCCGCTGAAAGATGGCCCCACACCCTGGCAAGGTTGCAGCTTAACATCTTTCTCACCTCTCACCTTTCAGAGGAGAGGGTCTCTCACCTCTGTGTGAATAGAGGCAATAGCCGCCCGCCACCTGTCGTCGATGTGCTGGGTAAGGGTATAGTGTAGTCCCGTATAGTGTAGTCTCAGATCCAAATACGGGAAGGAATTAATTAACTCCAGCAATTAAGTCTGCTGCAGCCAATCGACCCACACGGCAAAACTTAATGGCTTTCGTCTTCCGCGAATTTATTTGTAGGCTTTCTTTGTTGAAGGTAACTTTCTACGTCGCCGACAATTTGACGAATGGCACAATTCGAATACATAACGACGACGGCGTTTCTAAACTCCTTCCGCACATGGTGGGCTAGGTCTGCGATGAGCAAAGAGAAGGCCAGGCAACTGAGAGGGTCCCCTTGAGGGGTGTCTACGATTTGACTCAGTTGCAAGGTGCCTTCTCCTCTTATGTTTACTTCAAGGCGGTCTTAAACAAAGAAGCTGGAGACGACTCGTAGAAAAGAACCACCCTACGCAGTATGTCGAAATGAATCGACTAGTAAGTGACGGGGAGCTTTGTCGAAGGCCTTGACACAATCGATAAAGACGGCGTACAAGCGGGCACAGCCAGCACCCGCTCAGCTTCCAACTGGAGTAAATGGATTGCGTCCTGTGTACCTCGGCCCTCCCTGAATCCGAATTGCTTCGTAGGTAGGGCCTTCTCCACAGTTGGGAACACCCTCAAGATAATCAACTTAGCAAAGATTTTCTTACTGACGCGATACCCCGGTATGGATTTGGATCGTCCACGTTGTCACCGTATTTGCCCTTGAATAGCAGAGTAAGCCTGGCCCCGTGCCCGACCAGGGGTATGTGTCCCCCGTTGAGTATCTGATTAAACAGATCACACAGCTCCCCTGCTAAAACATCGAACGACTCAGCCCAGTGCTCGTAATAGATGCCATAAGGATTACTACTATTCGCCTTGGGCAACCCGCGCAGGATCTGCACCACGTCTCCCACCGTATACGGTCAATTCATGTAGTGGTGGTCTAGAGTGAGCGGTTGCACAATAACTGGGTTAGGCGCCGGGGCATTTGCATCGAATCGAAGGGGACTTGAGGACATCGAGTCGGGGTGTAGAGCCCGTGCTCGGCGCAGGGGCCCCAACACTCCTTGACGTTTTAGGTAGCAGGCCCGTGTAAACCAGGGCCGCGCCCGTCTTTGCCTGTACTTCTTCTGGACTACAGCTGCTTTGACAGTGGCCTTCAAAGCGTGGTTGCTTTGCTCAATGTTAGAAGTTGATCCCAGCAGTCGTAATTCGCGCATATTACGTTACAGGAAATGTTAAAACGTTACTCACAAACACTACGAGCCACGACTTGTTCAAACAGACAACTCATAGCGCGACATAAGCTTGGCTTAATAAGACGACGGTAGGACAGCCTTAAGACATCGTTCGTCAAACGAGATAGAAGCCTTTGTTGATAATGGGGTCATGTGTTTACCAAAGAACAAACACCCGAAGGTGCGATTTTGCCAGAGATCCCATTAGCATTGGAAACAATTAGAGTAACAGCTTTGCAAGCCCTTGCGGGAAGCCCTTTTCTCTACCAGTGGAAGCAGGAGCTTTTGACGTTGCAAGACCTCGTTATTCTTGAGATGCATTAATATGCATAAAAGGAGAAAGATATTGATTTGTATTGTTTACTGGTACTGTTTTGCGAAATTGTTATATATGAGTTTTATTTACCATTCCTTGTGTAATATTTTTTGAATCAGATGCGCTCGCTGTATAGTATGTCATCAGCGTGCTGCTGGAACTGGTTATATGCGGGCGCGTGCCGATCTTTGCCACTAGCATATTTTTCGTAGCTGTTGCAACTTTTGATACCATCTGCTTCTTCGTAAGCTCACATTTTCATCTGCCATGGTTCTAACAGAGTTAATTTTTTTAAGGGCGGGAACACTGGCGTGCAAAATGACGGTACGACAATGCTGATCATTTTGATTATTAAGGTGTTTAGTCTCTTCAGCAAGGGCTCTGAAGATGGACTGTTTAATCGAGCATGTCTCCTAGGTGCTGCAATCCACTTGATCCTTGAAGCGGATTACTACAATGTAAGCTCAAACACGGTCAAATTGTTCGCCTCTCGAACACGTATTTACAATGTTTTATAACAGACTGTGTGGAAAGCCTTTGCTCACTTTACACTTCCCGTTGCAACTATCGTGTCAGAAAGACTTCCCCGTGAGCTCCGAGCTGAGGATGATTGCCTTAAAGTTTGGGGACAGGTGGTAATCTTTATAAATTCAAGTGGCACATGGTACAATGGATTTATTCTGCCATAGCGTCTCCATTCGTTCGAATTAAAAGCTGGTCCATATGTTAAGTTTTAGCACTTTGGAGTGGACAATTGTCTCCGTGCGAACGTGTGATTACGGGTTCTCTAACCCAGGGTTAGCCCAGTTCAGCAATGTGCCCCGAACAGACGCTGCATTTCCTCGTTGGATGTCAAGCGACAGCCTCTGACGCAAGAATTCGGATGCTCTCGAGTCTCCTGTCGAAAGATTAAGGCTTCTGCCTACGCGTTGAATCAGTTTGAGCGTAAGGGGACCTGCAGTTCCCATAGTCTCGAACGCCAACGGACAAAATTCGTGCGGATAATCCACACTGGAATATTTTCTGCATTTGTTAGCCTCAGCTAACCTGGAAGCATGACCTGCTCGGTCCGCACCTGCACCGACCATCGAAGGGGCTAATGAGTCGGTTACAGTTGCGTCCCAAACAAGCATGCGGCCACGCTCAAAGGGCGTCAAAGTCAGGCCGTCAGGTCCTTTTCCGTCATCCCTCGATAGACCCGGGGGCTCTAAAACACATGGGAAGCCGGCAGATCGAAGTGCGCGACTAAAGGTGTCATTTAGAGCAGAGTGACGTGCTCGTCGGCCTGCACTTAACGCGCATGACAGGCCATGATGGGCCAACGCGTCTACAAAATCACCACAACGACATCGGTGGGGCACGACTAGGTCAACACCAAGCCGCAGCCCTGCGCTTATGCGCGTGGTCTTGTCGTCTAACAGAGTCCCAATTCGAGGACATGGTAAGGCGTGTAGCCAAGCCCCAGCCCCTTGACTACTAATAGCTCGAAGCCTGGCTTTATCGGCAACAGACGGTGCTCTATTAATCAAGTTTGCTAGTCGCTTTTCTTGTAAGGGGGTTGTCCAATTGCCCTGGTTAGCCCTATCGTCGGGAGGTGAATCAAATAACAACGACAATTCGTCGGTCAGTCTTTGAAGTTCCCTGTTATAGGCGTCCCACCCATCACTGTCCAATAATGCTTTAACCCTGTCCGCGGCCTGGGTCAATGACGACACGATTGCAGGTCCTGCCGTCATGACCGCGTCCGGCACACCTAGGCCGCCTAAAGAAACCGGGAGCATTACCTGTTCCCTTGCCGCAGCGGTCAGCTTAAGATTTAGTATGATCTCTAAAATGTCTAAGCTAAGTCCATTAAAAGGCTGTAAGAGCTCTTGTGATAAAAACAGGTTGCAACCTCTAAGCAGGTGTGTTAACCTCGTGGCTGAAAAACAGGATCTAAGAAGGAATAAGCCGCAGTGGGCCCCCAATTGGGGTAGTCTGCTTGCCGCGAAGTCAAGATTGTCCCTTCGACTGTCTAATGCCTTTGCAATGCCTTCTGGCAATAAAGGGACACCTAGCGGCTCCAGGTTAACCTTGTCCACTACACGACAGCCCGGAAGTAAGTCAAAAAGGTTAGTTAAATCTACAGGCTCAACTTCGTTGTAAGCTGTAACATGTACTTCACATTTAACCGGGTTCAATGTCAGACCGCTAATAGCACCAAATTCAATAACTTTCCGTATGTCGTCAAGTACGGTCGGGAGGTCCCCGCCCAGAATACCGTCATCTAAGTACCAGGCATTAAGGGGGGACTGCAGTGAGTCCACCAATTCCTTAATACACAAACAAAAAAGTGGAGGACCCAGGGGATCGCCCTGCTGAAGACCTGTCTGCGATAGCATAGTGTTGTGGGGCATTACCAGGTTGGATGGTTCTGAACCATAGGCCAGGTTCGTCTGGTGAAACAGTAATGGTGCCCACGACTTGACGGCTCGAAGCAAATGATCCCTCCGGACGCTATTGAAGGCGTTTCGGAAGTCCAGCTTGAAGTCCACCTTTTTAGGTGGTAACTTGAATTTATGAAGATACCTTAGTTTCGGTTGAAGACAGTTTCAGCAAAAGTTTGAGATATTATCTAGTTGTTGGCTTTTAAATATTTATCAATGTAAAAGAAAAATTGATGAGGTTGGCAGGTAGGACTACAAGCAACTGCGTTTGCTCCCAAAACCCTTCCTTTTGGCGGGTTTTGATGCAAAACATAGGCACCTAACCACGAAGTTCGACAAACAAAGTGTTTTTTGAAACCATACTGACGACATACGACTAAAACGTGTTCGAGTTGATGTAAAGGTTCTTCAAGCTGTCCTTTCTCGTCTGAAAGTGTTGCTAAAGCACTGCCTTCAATACGGAGCATTTTGGTCTTAAGTAAACCAGACACTTCAGGTGGCTTTTTCTATACACCCGGTGTTGCCAACGGAACCGTAGAATGAAGACAGACGAATTTGCGCGGGTTCACACACTCACTAGTCTTATTTATTATATTTCACCACACGCCAGAGAGCCATACGGCAGCGCCGGGTCTCTTCGTATTATTATTATTGTTATTGTCTAGCTAGCTCGCACAATGTCCCGGCGGTTAGCGCGAAGCAGTTTCCACCGCCGGAACTCACACAGATCACACACTGGACACTGCCGCTACAATAACTCAACTAA
Organism: Dermanyssus gallinae; assembly: GCA_003439945.1. Taxonomy (NCBI): domain Eukaryota; kingdom Metazoa; phylum Arthropoda; class Arachnida; order Mesostigmata; family Dermanyssidae; genus Dermanyssus; species Dermanyssus gallinae. Next base: position 289,286 of record QVRM01002502.1, on the reverse strand, counting down.
CAATATATATATATATATGTATATATATATCAATCTGCCTGCAACTGCCAGCCACAACACTCACCGCCCTAGTGCAGCACTGCTGCCACGCTCCCGCCGCTGTCGCTGCCAGGCCGTCGGACGTGCCGGTCGCCGCCGGACTAAGGGCTGGCAGAGTGCGCGTTACGCCGAACGCTCGAGGTAGCAAAAAGGACTGAGGAAATGGCGCGCACCCTTTTTATCCGGCCGGCGACCGGCAACGTGACAGTGCACGAACGTGCAGTGGCGGGTTGTGGCTAACACTGCAGTGGCGGGTTGTGACCAACAGTGCCGTGGCGGGTTGTGGCCGACAATGCCGTGGCGGGTTGTGGCCGACAGTGCTGTAACGGGTTGTGGCCAATCAGGCAGAGATCACCATCATCATGGCGCGCTAATACAAACTTCTATTCGCGGCCATCCAATATGCAACAGTCCTCCCCCTTTTTGAGGGCGGCGGTAGCCACTCAAAAATACCTATGTTGCATTGATTGTGTTTAACATTTATTGTGTTGCACTCTGCGAGATCAACTTTCGCTCACAACAAATTCTCTTGATGTAGCGGCCTCCACCGAGCTGCGCCCGGTAGGCACGCTTCACGCCGTCCTTGGTCGTCAGCGGCTTCTCCACACGACTTAGGTGCCAAAATGCCCGTGGCACTTCTTCTTCCAGCAGTACTACGACGGAGCCTGCGGCAAACGGCTCGACATGGGGTCTCCCCGCCGCCGCAAAGCCATCGTCAGGACCAGCAGATGCTCGGCGTGCCATCGCCTTCAAAACGAGCTGCTTCGATCGCGGCGCATGTGACTATCGCGACCCAAGTCTCCGTTTCACATCCTCGTGACACGTTCATGACCATTTCGGTCTGTGGATGCTTCAGCCTGGAATTGAGCTCGGCCGGGCCCGCGTCTTCGGGCGGCTCGCCACGAGAGGTGCTCGCGACGGCCTCCCCCAAACCCGGCTGCCGGGCCTCACGCAGCGGGTGCTGCTTCGCCCACGCGAGCTCTTCCGCCGTGAGTCGACAACTCACATCCTGCCGATGAAACCACCTTCCAGCCTGGGCGACGGTGTCGACGATTCGAGTCAGTTTGCGCAAGCTTGAACACCCCGCTGGGTCTATTAGCGGGGGTTCGCACGTTGCAACAAACACCCGACTCTCTGGAAGCTCGTCGTAGCCCTGCCCCGGCTGGAAGGCGGGGTACTGCGTCGACGGCTTCTTCAGGAACTCCGCGTCCTTGGTTACGTGATGCACGACTAACCTTGCTGCAACCACTTCCGTTCCTTTCGTGGATGAACTCTCAGATGGCTTCACTGAATGGATGGGAGAACTCTCGACCACCGTTGAACTTCTTAACTTGACAACGGGGAGCGCCGCCCCGCCCGTTGCGTTGATTTCTTGAAACGCGACTAGCCGATTTACAATCGGGCCTAGTGCTGAACTTGATTCTTGGCCACTGGGGCCAACGCGCTCTGGCAGTCTCGTCGATAACGATGCTCTTGTCTCTGCCCATCGTGGAGACATGTCCGGGGCGCTCGACGGCATGGCGGCGGCTAGATTGCTACGTCGTTTGTAGACCATAAGGCTGCCTCGGATTTGGCACAACGTATCTATGCAGTCGGAAGATCTACCTGTTTCTAGATATATCTGCTCATCGCTGAGCGTGCTGGCCATTTCGACCACAAAACGCTCGTCTAATTCATGTAATCTTCGTTCGAGCTCCTCCGCTCTCAGCAGCCAGCCGTTAACACGGTCCTTATTCCACTGCGTGAACCGCGGAGGCTCTTGGCTTTCATAACAAAACGACACAACGGTGGCGTCCAGTTTTGACACCGCCGCATACACTGAACGCCGAAGCGCCATCACACGACTGTCTGTCTCAGCCAACCTGGCTGTCGCTACGATCACTTCTACGTCCGGGCCTTTGCTACACGTCGTGCCCCACGTTGGGCGCCAATATGTGGCGCCAAACGGAACCGTAGAATGAAGACAGACGAATTTGCGCGGGTTCACACACTCACTAGTCTTATTTATTATATTTCACCACACGCCAGAGAGCCATACGGCAGCGCCGTCTCTCTTCGTATTATTATTATTGTTATTGTCTAGCTAGCGCACAATGTCCCGGCGGTTAGCGCGAAGCAGTTTCCACCGCCGGAACTCACACAGATCACACACTGGACACTGCCGCTACAATAGCTCAACTAACAATATATATATATGTATATATATATATCAATCTGCCTGCAACTGCCAGCCACAACACTCACCGCCCTAGTGCAGCACTGCTGCCACGCTCCCGCCGCTGTCGCTGCCAGGCCGTCGGACGTGCCGGTCGCCGCCGGACTAAGGGCTTGCAGAGTGTGCCGAACGCTCGAGGTAGCAAAAAGGACTGAGGAAATGGCGCGCACCCTTTTTATCCGGCCGGCGACCGGCAACGTGACAGTGCACGAACGTGCAGTGGCGGGTTGTGGCTAACACTGCAGTGGCGGGTTGTGACCAACAGTGCCGTGGCGGGTTGTGGCCGACAATGCCGTGGCGGGTTGTGGCCGACAGTGCTGTAACGGGTTGTGGCCGACAGTGCTGTAACGGGTTGTGGCCAATCAGGCAGAGATCACCATCATCATGGCGCGCTAATACAAACTTCCATTCGCGGCCATCCAATATGCAACACCCGGTGCCAGATATTTTGTTTAACTGATCCGAAACAGATACAAAATATAGTCCTAAAAGTAATATAAAGTATTCCATTATTAAAGACATACCAATATTGTAAAAACTCTCCATTTATATTCTTCTTCTTATTTTATTAGTCAATCATGCCAACTTATGTAGAAAATCCCCGCGCACTGCAGTTATATTTATACGTATATACACAATAAAGATCGACTAATTTGTTGGTTGCACATGCGCAGAGGGCCAGATGTCCCAACACCTTAAATAGAAAGAACCCTATAGTTCTTCGCTTTAATAGGTGCATCCACATCATGCACCGAAAGCTATGCAATTATTGTATCTTCTGTACTGAACATTGCAGTACTACATTGCACTTAGATTGAAAGACCTAGTAGAAAACAGTTTCCTACTTTTGCTCTACATATAGTTTCTGGTACTGCATATACATATACATATGCAGTGAAATATATGTATCATACGACCTCAAGAAGATCAACCAACGTCTGACATACTCGTATCTTCCTAATCATCGATAAGGCAGCAGTTTACTAGATTTTATCACATAGGATGTCTGCTATTTCTCGGTTCCTTTTCTTTCTCGTTTCCGCTGTGGTTTCTACTACTGTCTAAGCCGTTGTTGTCGTTTAGACCCTTCTTGCTTATTTTTGGCCTGTTAGCCTATTTCGTGGCCGCTGTTGCCTCTCTTGTTGTCGCCGTTTTTGAACTTTTTGGTTATTGTCGTTATAGACGTGCTCGGCGAATTAACGTGGGCTATTTTTATATAGAAGAACCTCTCTACAACCAGCGTCGTTGAGAGGTTCTCACGCGTAGTGTGTCGACAGATGCGTTGCCCGAAGTTACAACGTGTCGGTTTCGATCGTCCAGGGAATGGTGCAAATGCAAGCTTAAAAGCCAAATACGCCTAGGTATAAGCAAGCATATACCTATATATTTCTCTCTCACGTTCTGCGACAACTCAGCGACAAATGGGGTTATAGCTGACTGGAGCGACTCAGGTCTGCCTGAACCAGGCTTAGCACCTGCTCGGACGCTGCGATCGTTCCACCTCCACAATACTGCGAGCTGTTCTGATCAATCTGATCGAGGAAGTAGCGGTAGTTTACCATTAGCGAGCATGAGTTCGCCAGACCCCGGTGGGAGGTATCCGACAGCCAGTTGATACGCCAAAGTACGGCTCCATTTTTTAAGTGGAAATTTGCTGCAATCGAAAGAGAGAGAGAGACTTAGTCTAACTTGATTTTTTTTGTTCACCGATGTTTTGTATGCCTGTGAGATTTTCACCGTCGTATGTCGTGTAACGGCATAGTAAGTGACATAGCTACGTAGGATCAATGCTACGACACACCTGATATCACGTTAGAAAAATCGTTGAGTAAGTTCAAATATTTGTCATTTGCCGCCAAAAACTGCCCGCCTACAAGTAGCCTAGAGCATTGCTAGTGTAACGATTGTTAAAGTTCCCACCGGCGATAGTTCTAGCACTGACCACGTAAGAATAACTGACATTTTCGTACTGGAAAGAATTGTTAACATAAGGAAATTAAATTATTTACTGGAATACAACCAGAACGTAAACGTTATTTATAACCTATACGTGAATTCGTGCATATAAATAGAAACAATTGTCATATATATATATATACATAAGAGCATGTTGCCTGGTTTGCAAACAAGCTAATCTCTAGTGCCTTTCAGCTGACTAGGAAGCTAAGGACGCTTATTTCATACATGCACAACATGTTTTAATTCCAAATTGTATTTGGCTCGTAATATTCTCAAGACACGCGTTTGACATATACGAAAATATACCTAGAGCCCTGGTAACGTTTTTAAATGTTTGTATGGTAAAGTACACACAGATTTTTTAACTCCAAAAAATGCGCGGTGCCAAAATACGATTCAGAGCTCTTCCAGATGAGCGCAGTGAACAAACTTGGCAGGCAATCTGTAGTACACTTATCACTCGTCACTGTACCACCTTCTTCAATTTCGGCCATTGTCACACTTTGGCTCTTGGAGAAAAATATATGGCGATCATCACCCTGCCAGCCGAGCGTTGCCGCTTTATTTTTGCGTGTGGAGGCGCTCCAACGCTTGACTATTACGAGCGCAGGGCTTGAGTAAACAGCCATAGAAATGTAGCCAGATCTCATCACATGTGATCTGAGACAAGAATTGAAAAAAAGTCTCATAAGCAAAACACCACTCAGACATTCTCGAGCCAAGAGGACCTGGATTAGGGTGCAGCTACCGTGACACCAACTTGGTCGGGCTCGCCATTTTCTCACCCCGTTTTCTATAACGAACTACACTTGAATGTTCTACTCAAATGCTAAGAAAGGTGCTACGCTATCCATGCCAGTAGATTAAATTCTTAACTCTCCACTACGCGGAAGGACAAAGACGTTTCCAGGCCCCCACGCATATACATACATATGCGTCTAGTTATTAAGGATTCCTTCACGTAACGGTAGATCGCCTTAAAGAGTATACGACTGAGTCGGCAGTTAAGCTTACGGTATTGTTTAAAACCGCCACCGTGATCTAAATTTAACGCAAACCCGGAAAAAGCCTAAATTTTTCAAGCCGCTACTAAATCCCCCAGTCTGTCGCCTCCCAGCGTCTTAAGCAAACTACAGAAGCGGATTCATACCCACGCCGTTGAGCGCAAGACCTCTATGCTTCTCCTGATAGAGATAATGTGCGCAAAGCCTCATTAGAGGCTGTCGAAGGCGCTCCTGGAGAACATCGTTCCGATACCAGAGGTTCGTTCGAAGCATTTCGTGTATCATCGCGAGCGCTTCCTCGAAGTCTGCCTCCTCGGTGATCTCCTCCATCTCCTTCGGCGTAAAGGGGCATGCACGCGAACCGCGGGTAACCTGCCGAAATAAATCGGACAAAAATCTGATAAGATTACATGTATAAGCGCGTTCATGTACCCCTTAGTGCTTTAAGATAATATGAGACATTGACTTAGGACCGAATGTCAACACTTTAAACTCGTCCGCGTTTCTTGTCAAACAAAGCCAACATTCAGTAATCAATTTCAATAAAATTATTCGGCATCTTACTTGATTTATAGGTATGTCTCTATCGACATGAATTCTTAGAGTTACCAATGCTTGTAGGGAAGATGTTGCGTGTGGCTTAGAAATAACAATTTGTGTAAAAACAATGTCGCGTGTCGGAAGTTCTACACTAGGAGGATATATTTGACCATTCGGTGAGAGGTAATGGGCTTAATGTAGTTGAGTTAGCCGGTCGGGTGTTTCCGTTCAGTTTCTGTGCCACAAAGCATTGTACAAGTTTTGAATGGGTCGTTGACACCGCCTACTGAAGCTACCTTATAAGATCCTCAGCGCAGGTGTGCTTGCCTTTTTTGCTAAAATAGGTATTTCGCAGAACTACCATCACCCCTTAGCAGCTGTGCCACCAGATGGCTAAGCGAGCCGTTCTAATCTTCGTACTGAGGGTTCGTAAGAGCTGTGAAAGTATTGCTTCAATTGGCAAAGCGTGCTGTTCGTGGTCTCTGATCGAATAATAATAGAAACCGGTTGTTAGCTCGTCTACGCGTACGTTCCATAACCTCTTTAGTGGGCTTAGTAGGCTCCTTTGTTCCTATGCATGTTGATCAGTTGGCTTTCGAAATGCGCAGAAATAACTACCCTCACGTCAGGTTTAAGTTCATGTTAATGGTTATATATTCGGATAAAACAATAGTTCGATCTCTTTAGGGGCCTAGAAAAACCGCCGGGTCTAGGGAACGTTTACAGTTTCCTTTTTCCAGCGCTCTAATGGTCTCTTTATACGGTCGGTGTGCATATTGATTTCAAGCCTTTGGACGAAAAGTCCTTTTGCCCTTCTAGGACATTAACGCTGCCACAAGCTGGTCTTCCCTTGGGTAGGCGTCGTTGAACTGAAGTTCGCGTTTGTGTACGTCACAAATATGATCGGAGTAAAAACAATATCCCTTATCCGCACTTATGCCTTTGGCAACAAACTGTATGTCAAAATCGTTCTTTTTGGGTGTATAGTATACTAATATTTAATCACTTGTTTATATACATACGCCGCAATTTTTAACCCCATTTTGAACTGTGTTTACAAACTTTAAAAATCTTGCCCGTAACCGCGTGTCCCGTGTATACTAACCTGAACTAGATCATTGAGCAGCCATTCCCGAAAACCCGGTATAGGCGACAATGTCGAGAACGTGGTGAGAGTCGCGTGCTCGGCTTGCAAATTATGCACCGCGTTTTTAATCAGATGTTTGCCCAACTCAATGCCCTGAAGGCCCTTCTGAGTAGATGTGATGGAGTAGAAGATGGCAGCCTTCACCTGGAGCAGCATAAATTAACGCATGAACCAAGTGATATCATAATAAAGTACAAATAACAACTGTTCGAACAGAGCAGTAGCGTAACAAAATAGTTAAAAATAGCAAGAGAAGTCAAATATATGAATAGCATGGCTTTACTAAAGACAAATCCACAACAACGTAACTAGTTGAAATGGTCCATGGGTGAGCCATTTCTACTAAAAAAATGAAAGCATTTGATTGTATTTACTATTAAATTTGTAAAGCATTTGATAGAGTAAACCAGTTTAAAAACATACATATTGCTTATCCACCACTAATATATTTCTCTTTATATATATATATATATATATTCTCTTAACCGAAGTTCGACAACTAGATTGGTGTGGTTGACGTTGTTGTTGTTGTTAGCTCGTCTAAGCGTGCTCAAGTGTCAGTTTCAGTTAAAACGTTTACAGAAAGTATTTGAGTAAAATACAGACACACTGTTTCATGGATATCAAGTTATCTAACGTTTTTTGTGCGGGTCAACAAAGTTTTAGTCGGTGTAGGGTGCGTCCCTCGGGCCTGCCTCAAATATCATGTCTAGGCCCATTATTATTCTGTATATTCTCGTTAGATCTTAAAAACTTTATACCCGAAACCATTAGACACAAACTCTACGCGGATGATCTTAAACTTTACGGGCCATCATGCACAGATAACACAGCTGAAGCTAGATTTTAACGTTCACATTACGCAAACTATTCAATCTGCTAGACTTATATGTAATATGATATTTCGTTGTTTTATTATCGAAAGGCCAATGTTCCATTTCCGACTTTATAATAGTTTTGTAAATCTCAAATTAATTTACAACTGTGAAGTCTGGCGGCCGTATTTGTAGAAACTAATTTATGCAACTGAAAAAATGCAGCCTAAATTCCTTCGACGTGTTGCACTAAGATTGTTCACATTTATTAGTAATAAGTTTATTTTCCGTATAATACATTAGGTATATGTTACACACATCACAATAGACCAGCTAAGCCAATGCGACTAGTAGGCGCGCACTAAGATGTAAGATAGAGCGTAGCAATTTCTACTTAGTACCTATACCAGAACGGCACTCAAGAGCAGATTTTAAAATGTATGCACGAATCTCTCAGTCCAATAGACTTCCCATTTATTTTATTATTCGCAACAACAATATGCGCAGTACTCAAACCATATCGTCAAAAATAGTTGCACGATCTGACCGAATGAACATGTTTTCGTAGCGCATGGCGAGAATGTTGAACCATGAACTCGTACCATTACATATATCACGCAATGGTACTATTACGCGCTATTAGATGGCAAATTGTCTGCTATGCCGGATTAATTACAGGAGTTTCGTGAATAACCATGCATGTAATTATCTACCCTTTAAAAGCAAGATAGAAGCACTTGCATTGAATTGAATAAAATGGTGGCTGATATCGAAACAAGTAATCAACGAACGGAAACGATCAGATAGCTCTTGATAATAAAACTTCAAATGATAGGGTATAAGGCATACGTAGAGCCGTCGAAATAGGTGAAGAATAAAGGACAAACGAGTTTAAAATGCTGCTGAGACTACCCCATTACCTGAGCTGGATCTTCAAGGTCTTCGACGGATCCCCCAATTGAGGACACTGTCTGAAGTGCGTCGATCGTATCGTATGACCGTTGATGCCGCACGATGTCCTAAAACGATGCCGTTCCATAAAACGAAATGAATGACAACATTAAGGCACTGCAATTTTTGTTATAATCTGAGATAGGACGATAAAACTCTTGATTAAAGGGTTGATTACAGTTTAAAGTGAATCTGTGTGCAAGAATCGAGTAACGCTCCAAGGGAACATGTTGCCAAAAACACGTTCTAGCAGCATTATGTGAGTCTAAACGCCTTGGATAAGACACGGCAGCTCTACCTGCGCTAGAGGTTCGCGGCACTTCTTGACAATTTGGCGCTGGAATCTCCTTTCGTTCGTATTCGTACCAATTTTTATTAGATCAAGACTTTTCGCTCATTATGGGGAATATTTGTGATTTGCATGACAGAAAAGCAGGTAACAAGAGGTTCATTTTTAAAGTAACTAGTAGCATTAGTAATGATATATATATATATATATATATATGATTGATTTATTGTTCGCTTGGCATGTATACCTACATACACATGTCACATATTTATATATATATATATATATAAACAGGACGCAAACAACTAACACAGAAACAAAATGCAAAAACGATAACCACCTTAATACTGTCGGCAATGTGTTGCATGAGAGCAGTATGCAAAACGACCACCGGCTCCTGCGGCATTGACGAGTGGCAGAATACGAAACACCGCCGGTAGGCTCCCACACGACGCTTGAGGTCCAGCCAACCGCGAACTGGATGCACAGCCTCGTACTCCGAGATCTGAATGAGGCGCACATTCACGCAGGCACGGATGCCCAGCACTTAGCCTCTTCAACGTTATAAGCTTGGCCTCTATTCGGTTATGGTTAAAGCACACATAGTGAGTGTCCGTGAACCTGTGTGACCCTAGACGTGTCAGTCTGTTTGATGCCGCCTACATGACGCAGGGACATTTGTGTTATCTGTATCACTCAAGCTGTCGAGCCCGGTGGAGTGGTGCATTCGCCTGCGCCTAGCGATCGGAGAAGACACATAGATGCGCGGGTTCGAGCCCCACCGTTGCACATTTACATTTATGGGGGTCCGTCTATGAAGCAGTGCGAAAAGCAGTCCCGTGGACGTTAAATCTTGGCTGGGGGTCAGCCCTAAAAGTATATGCGTATCACTCAAATTGCTCCGGCGGACGTTATTGTAGAAGAGGCCACGTCATTGCATGCCTAACACTAGCAAGTGCCAAGCCAATAATCTACGCGCCTGGCTGAACGCCAAGAAAAGTTTAACTAATCACATACTCTTTTTTTAAGTACGATAAATTCATAGCTTCCTTTATGTACTAGAATCAATATAGTTGAATAGTTCGTATGGCTGAAAGCCCGCGTACGCGGCACTGTATAACTTTTTTTGCAATAACTCGTACCTAAGCTATGCCGTTGTAGCTCTTGTGCACTACGTTGGCTAACTTCGGTCTATACTTAATAAGCCCGAATAGTAGAATATATATTCCTTCAAATTGAAGACGTCACACTTATATATATATATATATATATATATATATATATATATATATATATAGATAAACACACCTCTTTGGCACGCGTTAGTAAACTAAGCTAACCTTTTGCAACATATGGCAGGGGCTTTGCCAGGTGATCCTTTCGACTTTCATAAGGCCGGCAGAGAACCAGATCGAGAGCAGGTCCTTGAGTTGGCCACTCATCGCTCGGAGGGCCGATGCTTCTATGCTAGTGCCCGAAGAAGCGCTCGCCTGCGATATTGCATCCTGCTCCGATCATGATAAACCACACCACATGCACAGCAAGTTGGAAGCGAAAATGCAAAGCAAATGGATGACACAGACGAGAACAAGTTAGATGGAATTACAGAAATTTAAAGCACACATATAACCTAAAGTATATTCAATATATATGGCTACCTTCTGTCTAAAAGAAACTATACTAAAGGTACCCATCCGTATCATATATATGCGTGTTGGTTTGAACTAGATTCCAATTGCTTATATACGCTACACGTCTAGAGCGACTTGCGCTTTTATGTAAGTTAATCGCAGTTGGGCGTTTGATGGTGTATTGTCATAAAGGCTGAGATACATTACAACAAAAAGCCGCACCTATAAAAAGAACTTGTGACTAAGACAGACATTGTTCGAGCCATTCCCCGATATATAAAATCCGCTACTAAATAGCTTGCGCGCGACATTGTCATATGTAATTCTTCTTTGACAATACTCAACAAATGTGTTTATGACACTGAATTTTCTCGCAAATGACTAGAAAAACTACATACGACATAGACGAACTAACCAAAAAACGTAACATTAGGAGAATTGGCAACAACTGATTCATCAAGTATCACACGCACGTACCATCATATGACCGCGAAGGTCGACGAGAAATTTTACGCCACCTTCAAGTTTGCCAATTTGCTGGAATAGCTCCATATAGCGCGGGGTTAGGGCGGCTCGAAGCTTTTCTTCAAAGCGAACCGACGGAATCTCCTGCACACAAAGACAACAAATTATACCGAACTGCAGACTAAAACAAATTAAGCATCCACCTCATTCACATGACATGTGCCCACGCAGAGGGGCAGTGCTGACGGATCACTCATAATTGAAATTTTCATACACAAAATCCAATTTCTCACACGACGTTTTGAAATGTACTAACTGTAACAGCATCTCACAGTGATGTGCTCATATCAAATGCATACACCTAGAATTTCGAGACTAGTATAAATTATAGGCCAGACAAGCCCACTTGCTTTCTCGTTCCTACCCACAGTTCATGAAGGCACAATACTATCTTATTTTGCTAAGGACATGAGGCAGTCGAAAACGAAATTAAATAAGAAAATTGGCAACTTTTTTGCATTCATAAAATTCTCTAAAACTTATAACTTCAGCAATATATAACTAAAATGCAGATGTGAATTTGTTTTTATTTAACTGAGGGTTTATATATTTATTTTTCGTATATTACATTATGTATGTGGGACGCATATCACGGAAATTCAGCTAAGCTACTGTGCCTGGCGGACGTGTACTGTATATATATATATATATATAGAAAGCCAGAAAATTTCAACCAACAACTAGGAAAAGTTATGCGGAAAGGTTGGAAGCGATAGCCACGATCACCACAAACACCGAACCAGAGCAAAGGCGATAGTACATCACTATTGCGTGCCGCTTCATGCCCTGGTCGTGAAAGAAAAATTCACTATTGCATGTGTGTGTGTGTGTGTGTAACGACCGGAGACAGGCACTGTAGAAGGCGATAAACAAAGACCAAACAATTTTTAATGCCATACTGTCATTACGAATAGATATTGTTTAATTGAACCATATTAATTTAAACAGAATCCAATTTCGTTTTTATTGATTACTTTGTCTTATTCTTACGGTAGACGCCAAACTGTCATCGAATGCCCGAAAGATAATGTCACGAGAGCAACGCGCATTTCTGTACATGGCTATACGAGGAAACTGCACTGCTAATGATGGCGGCGTTGATTACTCTGCTGAACCCGGAAAGTGGTACGTGGGACACCGGAGGTGGCGCGTCGACGACATACGGGGTGTAAATGATACTCGCAAGTGGAAATCAATCACTTGTGCCGATCATACTCTCAAACCACGCATATATATATATATATATATATATATATATATATCTACAAGATAAACATAGAATGGAGGAAATTTCAGCGCAATATAATTGGAACGCAATATATTGGTTGTTTTTAAACGTTCGTCTTACCTGAATATCTTTGCTACCATGATCGACGTAGGTCTGCGCGCAGGTGAGAGCCGCTCGGCGGTCGACATCGAAATCCTGGGCAAGCTTCTCAAGGAAAGAAAACTTTGCGTCTTCTGTAAGACCCTGATACCGTCGACAAAGCTCGCGAATTGGCTTCAACAGCGGTTACCGCGCAAGTCGGACATGCAAGGACGCATACATTTATATTTAGATATATCTTGGCAATGGCAAGTTTCCTTGTTACTGCTTTCTTCAGTATCAAGGATTATATATATAAAATAAATATAATATTGGCTTAGATTTATGATGCAGGTCTCATCATTTTAACGCACACACACAGTATGCGTATACACATACTTTGTGGTATTTTCTTGTGATAGCTTATAGTTGACCGACGTCCGACTGATTGAGCATCTGTCGTTTCCCATGGATACGTGCCCTACCTAACGAGGTTTAACCTACCTCTGAGCTTTGCGGGATTCGAGGATCCTTTGACGTGTCGAGCGTCTCATTGAGAAGCTGCTCGACGCTGGCCGCTACAGTTCGAGACATTGACCCGCTACGTATGCCCCTAATCCAGAGAACACGCCACCGGACCTGAAATGCATCCACAGAATCATCAGAGCGAAATCGCATATAATAACATGTTACCACTATCACAATGGCCTCGACATCATTCTTTCCAAACTGCTTCAATTCGCAGCCAATTTAAATTGTCACCAACCTTCTTTACCTTACAAGAAAAAAATAAGTTTGCTAATTCAGCACCTAATTACATACACTAGGACCATACGCTACGACATAGGCAATAGAATAAAGTAGCATTTTGACATCAAATTAGCCGCGACACATTGTCGTGGGCCATACAATGTCATAGGGCATCAAATATATATATATATATATATATATATATATATATATATATATATATATACGTAACATGTACTGTATATACAATCATTTATCTGCACTCTCAAAGGGTATATACGGTTAGTCTTTGCTATTTCAAGCGTGACCATTCCGCCGCGACAGACACTGAAGAAATTGCTCCTTCATCGTCAGACAGTTCACTGCGTAGTATTTAACGCAATTTTGTGAGCAAAACTGACAAACGCATCAAACATAGTGGTCATAAAACTGTCTGTTACAACAAAATTAGAAAGCGGATTCACCTTCACGGCCGATTGCGGCCGTAATTGACTCAGAGCCGTCATGCTTAAGAGGCAATTGGGGAAACCAGCAGTGAATTGAAAGTTGCAAGCACTTTCACATTTTGACCTGCTTTGCAAGCGAAATAGCATAGCTCGAATGGTCAGCACCGTAACAGACTGAAAACAGGGTCAAGGTTTCTAACATAGTGCCGTCCTAGACCCCGGCCTTTTCCGTTGAACACTACCCCAGCGTAAGTCGTTGGGTGGATCCCGATGTAGGGAATCTACACAGAACCCAATGCCCTCGTTAAATTCTCCCTTTACTGGTTATTTTGCGCACTGCAGCGTATCCCGCTTTTGCAAAGGACAGTACGTGTCGAGCTTGGGGGTCCAAGACTGCGACGCAATCACACAAAAGTTCGTCAGCAAGATGCATTGTACAACCCTGTTTCTGATGTTGTTTTTAGGCGCTTCTGAGTGTTCGTCTTATGCGGTTACCACCTCGCCGTTATTGCGGTTCTTGTGATGATTTTTGCAGTGATGCCATTTATTAATAACACTTCGCTATGCATTAGCACTATTAGCACTTTGACGTGAACAATTGTCTCCGCGCGAATGTGTGGTCAGCCTCTGACTTAAGAACTTGTATGCTCTCGAGTCTCCCGTCAAATGGTTAAGGCTTCCACCTACGCGCTGAATCAGCTTGGGTGTGAGGACGACCTGCAGCTCCCATAATCTTGAACGTTGACGGACAAACTTACGGATAATCAACGCTAGAGTATTTTCTGTACTTGTTAGCCTCAGCTAACCAGGAAGCATGACCTGCTCGGTGTCCGCACCTGCACCGACCATCGAAAGGGCTAATGAGTCGGTTACAGTTGCGTCCCAAACAAGCATGTGTCCACGCTCAAAGGGTGCCAGAGTCAAACCGTCAGGTTATTTTCCATCATCCCTGGATAGACCCGGGGTTTCCAGAACACACGAAAAGCCGGCAGATCTCAGTGCGCGACTAAAGATGTCATTTAAGGCGGAGTGACGTGCTCGTCGGCCTGCACTTAAGGCACATGGTAGGCCATGATGAGCCAACGCGTCCACAAAATCACCACAACGACATCGGTGAGGCACGACTAGGTCAACACCAAGCCGCAGCCCTGTGCTTATGCACGTCGCCTCGTCGTTCAAAAGGGTCCCATTTCGCGGACAGGTTTGTGTTTAACCAAGTTTAGCAGTTAATGTTTGTATCTTATACAGATATATATATATATATATATGACACGAAATTCATAATTGGACTGCAAAAATCATCATCGCAACCGCAATAACGTCGAAGTTACAACTTCTAGAAAATGAAAATGCATCAGAGCTTACAACAACAATAAAAACGACATCAGAAGACATCTGAAATAACAAAGATAGGAACAATATTGTGACAAAGTTAGACAAGACGTAGCAAACGAACAGCCAACTGCTACGTTGTCGATAACCGACGGCGCCAGTAGCATAATCAAACCCACTTTTCCTAGTGTTGGCTGGCAAACGACTACAATATGCCATTAGCCAGATTATCCCATGTTCATGCTGGACTTATTTGGGCTTTCTCCAGCAGAGAAATATAATAGTATTACAAGGATATAACGAGATATATATATATATATATATATATATATATATATATATATATATATATATATATATATACGGACACGTGTTTGAAGCCGCTTTGATTAACGTCATCACTTGTCATAGTTATAGAATCGCCAAACTTATGGCGCGTCAAGTTATTTATTAACCGCGTTTAATCATCGCTTGCTCACAAAGCAAACTCAATTAGAGGGAACAACGTCGCACAATTCACTACATCAATACATAGTAAAAGCCAAAGCCATTTTGTGATGAACTTTTACCAGAACCGCCATGCATATGTCGAAGCACTCGCACATAAATGTCCATCCATCATTAGAGGGGCCAGGCAATTGGAAAAACAACTAAGCAGTATCCGCATAAATTTGATAAAAATATAACCTGACAGATAATATGCATGCGTAAATACCCAACGTGAAAATCATGGCACATATTAATTGAACCATACTCTATCATCTCATGAAGGCTGTCACAAACATCGTCATCATCACAACAGCAATGACGGCTAGGTTAGAACATTCAAAGACGAAAATCTGCATCGGACAGCAACATATCAAACAGCACGGATAGCAACAATAATAATTAAACAAAACAGCAACAAGTAACTACGAGAGCAAAGTCGACAGCTACAACATAAAAAGCAAGGTCAACAGTAGGTAAGCCGCTCAAATACAAACAGCGGAGTCACGAAGTTGCTAGAGTCGGACGCTAAGTCCCACACAAACACTTGGCGAGGTTTTCACGCCTCATTTTTGCTAAACAATTTAACGCAGAGACAATTGTTCACTCCAATGTGCCAACATTGAAGTGAGTTAAAAAAAAATGAGAATGTCAAAAACAAAGAGACATAATCATTTTATTTGTTTTACTCAACAGTGAAAGAATACGTTCTGTTTCATAGACTGTTGTTTCAAGTCCAATAGGCGGCATTACTAATGTGACAATGAATTGGTGTACAAAACAATCGACCTCGGTATCTATCTTTATACATTACCAGTCTCGACAAAACCGCCATAGCGTACGGACGTATTTAGAATAGAATAATGCGCCTTTATTTATCGAATAACGGTGGATCTTATTGATTATTTAAATTGTTGTAATACATTTGGAATACGCTTTATTTGACTCAAACGATTATTCGTCCGCACATCAAATGTGAATTAAGGTAAGAATATTATTTAAAATTACAAGCTATGGCAGATACCCGTGCGTCTTTGTTCTTAAATAAATAGGATAGCGACAGAAGGTAAAAAGCATTCGGGTCGATGTCACATCTTCTTTTCGGGAATCTTCTCTGAAAGATCTCAATCATACCTATGTGTTTGCACAAATATGGGCTCTAGGCGGGGAAGCAATATAAAAGTTTAGATGACACAATTGATTTATACAGACGAATATATACATTTGGATATAATAATTCTAATAATAATGGATATAATAATATATTATATACAACGAAAAAGCGGGTTTACAACTACGATTATAGGTTTGACTAGATATAAGCTAGAGCTCGACGGATCTTACAAACGTAATGTCCGTCGATATTAAAATATCTAGATCCCGCGCAGCATTTACGTTTGGCAGCGTTAATCCCTTGGGCTGATAGTCCAGATTGAGATTCGGAACAGAGATCTCTATTCTTTTGTCACTGCAATAGGGGCTGATGTGTTGGCTCCAGTGTTGGCCGTTGTCGATGTTCCCGGTATTTGGCGAGACCGACATAATCCGCCGCGCTGGTCTGCAATGAGACGGATTAATCTATCTCTTTTGGACAGAGCGGTGGGCGGTCTTGAGGTTAGCCCTGACATCGATACAACCTGTGTTCAGCTGGAGAGGACGATGAGAAGTGCAGTGAAGTGGAAAAGGTTATGGCAGAAGAGATCACGCCCGTGGTACTCTCGAGCCTGCTACCTAGCCCACGTTGAAGTGCTTGAACTCCTGCGCCAAGCAAGAGCCAAAGCAACATCATCACTGCAAGCCAGGCAGGACTATTTTGAGCGTAGAAAGGCCTATATAAGACTCTGCTATGATCATAAAAGGGAACACGCGAGGCGGGAGGAACGACGGCTGCTTGAAAGAGCAGAACGAGAGCCCTCAGCTTACATCGTGCGACCTCGTAGGGCGGGGAATCCGCTTAGTGACGGACAGGTAAAGAGCCACCTAACTAATCTTTTATTCAATCGTGACGTTGCGGCCGTATCTCCAATCGTACAGCATCCGCTTACATTGGAGCAGCACAACATGAATCTGCCTTTCGGGGTGGAGGAGGTGTGCCAGGTCCTACGGTCACTCCCGAAGAGAAAGAGCTCAGGGCCCGATCAGGTCTGCTATGAGCATTGGATCCAGTCACTCCCTCTCTTGGCAGAAACTCTTTGTGATTTCTTTAATGAAATTATAAAGAGGGGGCGGATGCCTAAAGTCTGGCATGTCGCCAGGCTTTCTCTTCTGTTCAAGGGTAGGCATGGTGATGACCATCAGGATCCAAATCTCTACCGTGGAGTGGCGTCAGAACGCACATTGAAGAAGATTTTCTGTAAGTTGGTGATTCGGCGGATTGAGCACGTGGCTGAAGAGGCACTTCCACCGGAGCAATTCGGTTTTAGGAGAGGCCGAGGCACCCGTGATGCAATCCACGTTCTCCAGTCAGAAATCGAGCGAGCTGTGGCACAACCCAGAGGTCATCTGTATGCAGTCCTTATTGACTGCGTCAAGGCCTTTGACAAAGCCCCTCGCTATCTGCTGGTTGAAGCATTCCAACGAGCAGGAGTGGGTGGCTCTCTCCTGAGTGTAATAGCAAGTTTCTTTGAGGAGGACACCTTGTTGGTAGACGGTGAGCAGGGTGTATTGGAGATTAAGCAAAATGTGGGAACTCCGCAAGGAGACCCGCTGAGCTGCGTCTCGTTTACACTTCTCCTTGCTGACCTCGTCGGTTACGTCCGACAGGAGTACCAAAAAGCCGTGGTGGTGATGTATGCAGATGATATCGTGGTCGCTCATCGCGACCTAGGTGCCATCAAGCGCATTACCTCTATGATAGAGGCGTTCCTTGTCTCGAAGGGACTTGAGATAAACACCAGGAAAACCAAAGCCATGAAATTCAGGCGTGGAGGTCGATTGGCTGCCAGAGACGTTATACGTTGCTGCGGCCAACCATTGGAGTTTGTTAACTCTTTCCAGTATCTTGGCCTTCGGGTTCATTATACGGGAACGACGTTCACAGCGCATATAAACGAAACAGTACGGAAGGCAGTTGTCTCTCTTTACGGGGAAGTAGGCAATGTCCGAAGACTGTCCGTTTTCTCAGCAGTGAGGCTCTTCATGCTTAAGATTGTTCCGGGGCTGATGTATGGCCTTGACAGGGTGTGGAACCACCTCACACTGGCGAATTTTAACCAGCTTGAGAGGTGTTTCTCATTATATATGAAGCGAGTGCTTTGCTTGTCTATTCGAGCAAGGAGCCGCTTTGTGTATCTCATGTCAGGTTGTCCACCGGCTACTGAAACAATCCGACTAAGGCTGAAGATGCCGCGTACAGTACCATACGAATGTTTCATTTCTGAATGGGAAGCTAAAGTCGAACAGGCCAGACGGGAGGTGGTTTGGACGTTTTCAATGCCGTGCACCTTTGGTCTGGTCCTGCATGTGACAGTCGCCACGTATACACCAGGTACATAGTGCATGGTTATCCCTACCTGGTATGTTCAAACGCAGCCTTTCACGAGGAGTACGAGTTGTGCACCTGCCGGTTCTGCCTGAAGAGGTGTGCCAAGTACCATGCAGTGGGATGCACAGCGCTGAACAAAACATCGTTACACTACTTCTCTCGCCGAAAGCGTGGAGAAGATAGAGTATTATGAAGAAACATCGTGAACTGTATATTATACTCAATCTGAGTGAAATAAATCGAATTGGAAAAAATAGGGGCTGATGCCGCCGAGAGCGTACTGCAGCGTGATATGCGCTGAGGGAGCGTCCGGAAAAGAGTATTTGTTTTTAAGTCATCAGCGTACACAAGATATTTAACACTCGACGATAAGCTTTTATGTCGAGAGACGCAGCTCCCTCGTGAGATACAAAACTGTGCCAGTCGTGGCTTCCTAAGAGCTTCACCGCATTACTAAACTAGCAACGACCGATTGTGCACAAAAGCGACAAGCCATTTACAAGCTTGTGTATGGACCTGGAGCGTCTTCATATTGCTGATCTATGATCAATCCTATCAAAAGCACTTATCTGGTCGAAACATATACAGTGAAAGTTCTTGTTGGAGTTTATGTACAAAGAAAAAATGCTTGTAATTTCTAGCAGTTGCGTGCACGTAGAGCGTCGAGGCACATATCCGAATGTGTCAAATAGATTATTCGCAGGCATATAATTTGTTAAATGTCTAGTATTTTTTGGAAAATTGTTGCAAGCAATGGAACACACGACGAAAGTTTACAATGCGCTTAGCCCCTTAAGAAGTACCAATATTACGATATCTGTTTGAAGGTCTGGGGGTATTTTGCGAGTGCCCAGTGATAAAGCGTGATAGTGAAAGCCTGCCATTCTCTGCGGGAAACGCAACCACGCAACCCTCTGGAACGCATTCGCAGCAAGAACAACTCCTCGGATGAGAAATTTCATAGTCGTACTTTTAAGCTAACTTAGACTCCGAGTAACAAACTTGAAGTTTAAAAACTCAATTCTCTATGAGTACTCAGTACGTAGCTAGACCGGCCTTGAGAGGAAAGCTAGCTACTCCCTTAAGAGAAGAAGACTCGCTCTTATGAGCAGCTTGTACGCTTCACCTCAATATGAACAAAAAAACAATACGTCGAGACAAATATTGACCCACTCCCAGAGGCTTGTCCACTCCCGCCACCAGAAAAATTCATAGCTGCAGGGGTACAAGGTCTCCTTCTGAAACAGGAGCTACCCCAAAAACAATTCCCAGATCTCATGCAAAAAGTCTCACCCCAATTATCCGGCACACCGTTAGGAATGGAAGCTATATTCGTACGGAATCAAGATATCCTGACACTCGAGGGGGTTAAAAACACATGGCTGCTCTATGCAGGTATGATCCCTCACGTCGAAGAAACTCAAGACGGGTTTTTCAGTCAGGTCCTGAGGGAGGCCGCAACCAGTCTCTGCAGCTCTTTTGGAACACAAGGCATCCAGGCAGCGGCAATGGCCATCCCGGCAACCGCTACGATCGCTCATAGGGAGAGACATGAAGCAAGCACTCGTGCAGTATCCACGCATGACCTAGAAATTTCGCGTTAAAAGCCGTAAAAAAACGGCTGGAGTAGATGTCAAAAGAGCTTCAAAAGCAGCGATGGGCAAATACCGCCCGAGTGTGCGAGCAACTGCTACCAATGCCTGAGTATATTCCTGTAGCAAATAATGGAGAAGGCATCCCTGGACGCGACCGCCTAAAGAGCCACAAATCTCTGCGAAAACCACGGAAAATGACCAGAAACAACAACGTTCTGCTAAGACACCTTCTCAATGCATCTACAGCATACAACCTGGTGCCTCAGCTCGCAGCCGAGAATTAGGCAAAGTTCTTGTTACTCTCCAAACCCACAACAAGACAGCTTTCGCAATTTGGATCCCACACTAGCAACAATTTATCTTCAACCAAATTTTTTCCCCAAGATCATCTCCTCCGTTAGTCGGGCAAGACACACAATTTTCTTCTAGTACCAATTCCGACCTCAAGGTCTATTCAGTGTATATTTCTCTGAACTTAAATCATGAGTACCCGCGGTTATCGAAAGGCGATTGTGGGAGGGGACTTCAATGCGGCCCACACTCATTGGCGAAGCAGCCTTATTAAAGAATGAAGAGTTCTCCTGAGGTAGGCAACATCTCAACTCATTGACATTTCTTTGTGGACATCTTCGATAAGGGTTGACAAATATAAATGCTAGATAATAACGTTTGCAACAGAAGGCATGACTCATCAAATAACAGAATTGATGATCCAAGAGGAACACGAAACCTTATATTTACTTGACCTTCTCGTCAATTTAAATTCCTCTCAGCCCTTTCTGTGCATACAACGGCAACGTTTTTCCAGGCTAAATTACACCCGCTTAGAGACAATTTTCAGATAAAAAGTGCCTCATCTCTTGGGATACTCTCTAATGAAAATATCTGCATCACTAGAGAAAGCCGAATCCGAGAATCTAGCTCCCGTCCACGACCTAAAATACGCTACGGGTAAGAGAATAGCCGGCTTGCCGAAACGCAAAGGACCAGCACCGCTCGCGACAGAGCAATGCACCGGCCAGAACTTTTCTATCTATAGAAATCGTACAGAAAAAAACGAAGAACCCTATAAAAATAGCAAAGTAGACTACCAGAACTCACTGGGGGGCGAAATCCAAGAAAACCTTTGGAGCAAAGCGTACAAGACCATACTTAACAAAATGCACCACTATTCCACTAGAAGTAGCCCAATCGAGTACGATTACGCTCTTGTCGCAAAAAAAACCCGAGCCGCCGTCGGTGCTTTTGAGGAGAATACAATGCTCACTTTAGAGCCAGTCTCAATCCAAGACATCAGCATCGTGGTAGAACGTATACGTTTTATATATTATATATATAAAATGCTCGCCAATGAAAACTACTCAAGCACATTTGAGTCCTTATCCCGAAACCCGGTAAACCAACCAGCAGTGCCTAGAGCCAGCCGGCCACACATTTTCTGGGCACACCCCTAGATGCCAAAAACGCATTTAACACGCCTTTATGGGACGCCCTAAACAAAGCACTTGTGGCCTATGCAGTCACAGTCATCTAGAGGTCCGTACTGCAACTAACCTTATGGAATCTAACTTACAATAGAGTATATGTATAAAATATAAATTTATTTATATAACTTTTTATTCTAGTACTTTTTATACACATATATATATATATATATATATATATATATATATATATATATATATATATATATAAACAGCCAGAAAAATAAAATACGGTGCATTTACTGTTGCCGTAAAATGTGCTTTCTATAATAATACGCCCCCTTCGACAAGGCGAAATAAGCCACCAACAGCAACGTGGTGAGAATGTCGTGTAAAGAATCTGTAAAAACGAATGGAGACTCAAAACGTGGAAAATATAAATATAAAAAAAAGTAATTTCACTTGAGAAGCAGATGGACACAGCCCTGTATGCGTCTGCAGAGCATTAATGTCAATATGCAGTCGTTTGTTTAAACAGGATAAACAGCAATACGTGCCTAACGACAATGGAAACTAGCTGCCCAAAGGTAACGAACGATACGTCTTGCCTACTGATGCGCCTCAGTGCCCGTTAAGCATTGCGCTGCCGGCGCGCGTTATCACGATAAATAGGAACAGATACTGGTGTCCTACATACAAGTTCCATGAACAGAGCCCCTAGCTTGTCCGGCGGATGACAGTATCGTCATCGACGAATGCAGAATTCAAATGTGCTTTTCGTCGCCGTTATGTTCGTACGCTAAGATTTACGCAATGCTGCCATATCCACTGCACTACAACGCACAGCAACGGCCCTCATTCAGCAACATTTGTACTGGTTACGCAACCCAGAAAACGGCAAGTTTTAAACAATTCAAGTATATTTCATTAACCAATGCGCATATGAACAAGCGCACGAAGTATGGCATATATATATATATATATATATATATATATATATATATATATATATATATATGTATATATAAACTGCTTTGGCAGATAATCTTGGAAAGAGTCCAACCGTAAAGAATAATGTGTGCCATTCAATGCCGCAAATGTCAGCAACACGTATATATATATATATCCATTTTGCATGATAAGCGATTATTCGATTACTGGTCTCGTTCTTCTAACACGGGTGTGGGAATATAATGTAGAACTATTTGTTTTTGGTAGGTTGTTTTTAATTCTAGACCTAGACCGTGAGGCATGTCTCTAATACGTTATAAAATCATATATGCGCAGCATTACGTTTATAGGATAATATACTAATATATTAGACAAGTCAATATATATATATATATATTCTTCTAGACGAAATTGCGTTGGCTCGTCACTCAACTCTCCGACTCTCAGAGACGACAGAGCGAAGACTGAACGAGTCTTGGTCTCGGCAGCTCCAATCGACAACAGAAGTTCTGCACGCTGCAATTAACCGGTGCAGATGAGCAGAATCGTGTCAAGCTGTCAAATTTGGCCGACGTAGGCATCTCTGATAAAACAAAAAAATTCAGACAAAGCTTCAGGTGCCGGGAGGCCGAACTTTTTCGGCGCTGGACCTGCGCCATGGCGATACTGTACGCGTGAAGGCCAACGAGGCAATGGAGGTCGCTGATAATCACGCAGCGTAAAGAGCGGCCGCAGTGCAATCGCTACAGCCAATCTGTTGCTGCCTGGTAGGGCATCTACTTTTGTTCTACTATTTACGTCTACAGTACATCTACGTGCTCTTTGCAATGATGTCATACCCCACTGCACAACAAGCTATTGCGATAGACATAGCCACATCCCTCATTCAGCATTTGTACCGGTGACACAAAGCAGGAAACAGCAAATCTTAGGCAATGCATGCTCATTTTAATAACAAAAGCGCGTATGCATGTTAATGAGAACAAGCGCACGAAATATGGCATATATGTATATATACTGTGACAGATAATCTTGGAAGGAGTCCAATAGCGAAGAATATGTGTATATATATATATATATATATATATATATATATATGAACCCATATTACATCACGACGAAGCGGTTATCCGACTGCTGGGCTCTTTTAAACGTCTCCGGCGCATTTAAATAATGTGTGTCCAAAGCTACGATTAATAAGGTCGTATAATAATATATTAGACACGGCAATATATATATATATATATATATATATAAAGGCGAGCACTGCCGAGTGTGCAAACGTATTGTAAATGATTAATAAATCATCACAATATTTTCTATATATATATATATATATATATATATATATATATATATATAAGCTACGATTAATAAGGTCGTATAATAATATAATGGACACGGCTTCAACTCTCAGTGACGACAGAGCAAATTAGGAAAGAGTCTTAATCTCGACGGCCCAGAGCAAAGTGTGAATTGCAGAGTGCAGAACCGGCGGCTGATGAGCAAAAGCGTGTCAAATAGTTGGACACCGGAGACATTGAATTATTTGTATTCATTGCGAAATCGATACTTTGCTACTCGACAACGTAATGTCCCAGTGGTGCTTGCTGTTAAGCGAAAGCTCGCCACCCTGGAAAACATCTCCGTCTGTTTCCGGACCGAACCAAATTGTTCCAGTTATCTGGGCCAAGTGTGCCTATGCCGAAGTGCCAGCCAATGGCGCGTAGACTGAGCTTGCAAAAACACCGTCGCGTCGACTCTGTGAGCTTCGAGAGTCAAGCTCCGAAGTTAATTAATTATATGCCTGGTCGCCTACTTTCCCGGCTTTTAGCCACGTTCGCCGTTTCAGCGGGTCGATCGGATGTTGCTTGGCCATCAAAAACTGCACAGCGACGTCCTGCTCAGGAAGTCCGTCTAGTTATCGCCGCCATGGCGATCGATCCAAGCCACTTGGCTGGCGACGCAATCGAGTTCACCGATTGACCCGCACGAAAACGCAGCCGATTTCAGCTACCGGCTGTCTACTCCTCAAGAGTGTATAATGGCGGACGCGCTACGGAACTAGTGGGGCCAATCTGTGCGAACTCTCGAATAACGTCTACTTTGGTTCGTGCTAATTCGTGCCCGACGATTGCTGTGCGTCCGAAGAGAAATGGCCGGTACGGCAACGAGATGCACAAACTTGCAGGGTTCACAACTTCCCGTTGACAACTGCCCGCTACTCGATGCACCGACCAGTGAGCACCCGGAACGAGCCGCTGAATACGTTCAGCAGCGACGTCCCGGTATCTTTCCAGACGCGAACCCGTCGGCTTGTCGTCCAGATCCAGGACCTTAGCTCGGTCAATCGGAACCTGCGCAACTTCATCGCGAACAAGGTCCTGATGTCGGCGGCCCAAGTCTTTTCCTTCGTGCTGTACGTCTAAAACACGACGTCGTTTGGCGTCGCGTACATCTGTCGTTGAACTTCGTTTACTCAACGCCGTCCGATGAAATTAATTCCACGTCTGCGGCAACCGAGCCGAAGATGGCTTAGTGGCAAATCCTTTGCCTTGCATTCGGGAGGACTGGGTTCAAGACCCAGACCGGCCACTCTTAAATTGGTTTGCATGATTTCCAAATTAGACAAGGCAAATGCCGGAGTGGATTAAAATAGCCATGACCTGAAAAAAACCGTACACGGGCAATAGCCTTACAGAAAATCCGAAAAATATATATAGATATATCCAACGTCCCGCTGCGATTGTAAGCAAAGTGGCAAACCCTCTTCTTCTGATTCTGAGCTTGATGGGAGGTCTCGGACATCACGACCAGCAACAGCAGGCTAGAATTGGCCAATTCTAGCTAGCGAAGATTCTCCCCTGTGTCAACAGTGAGCGCCGTTAACGTTACGGGAGCACATATTGGCCACGACGACAACATCGGCAACGAAGGTAGAATAAAATGGCATAGAAGACAGCTTGAAAGCCGAGTCTCATCAAGTCGTGCGCGAATGCGAGCTCTTCTCCCACTTGCGTTATGTTACCGGTCCGGGTAAGGCGGATCAGATGTTACAACACATATGGGGGATGATAACATATAATTTAAATGCTGTATTTATATATAAATAAGCCCATATATATATATATATATATATATATATATATATATATATAGACGGGAGTCCGTCTGTGAAGCAATGTGAAAAACAGTTTCGTGGACGTTAAATCTTGGCTGAGAGTCAGCCCGAAAACTTTTTTAATATATATATATATATATATATATATATATATATATTAGCATTCTCTTGTGTCTACATCACGTCATTGCTTTGTATGTGTACGCGCCAACTTATCGGCAGATCGGACACGTTGCTTCAGACAACAGGAACGCCACTTTATGCCGAATACTTACAAAAGTTGCGAATGCGTAGGCCGACTTGACGCGAAAATGAACCGCCTGCCTATATGGCCACGCAAGCAGAGAACACTGTTACACCATCCATCTCGGGTGTCGGTTATTCCGTGTCGATGTTCCGCACTCGCACTCCATAAACCTCTCACCGTGCTTCAAGAGTCAGCTTCAAACTCAGCTTCAGAGTGCGGGCCGTGCAGCGGCCTCCAATTCGCGCACACCAAGGAATGGGCGAGGCGGCGACTGCACTCGAATTCTCGCTAATCTCGCCTTCACGATCTCTCTGTTGTTCTTTACACTTTTCGACGTTTTCACACGTCTACTACTCCTTATTAGTACCACGACCACTAAGAACGGCTGCGGTTTCTTGAAGCACTAGCTCACCAAAAAAAATAAACACAATGATAACTGCCGCGATAGCACAAGACGACTGTAGTCTGTGTGTTGATGCTGTTGTCGGATAGGATATCGGACGGTGCCGAGAAACTTGCAGCGCTAGCCAGTCAGCCACCGACGTGAACATAAACGACAGCTTGTTCGAATCGACAACAACAATCGATGCACCAGCCTGTCCGCTTGCGCTGTTGTAACAACAGCAAACAAACAACCTGTGTTACCGTCTCGTGGGGTGGCAACAGACGAAACACGAACAGTTAGTTCGGCACAGGCACACAAAACACACGAATGGCGAATCAGTGCCAAGCGTTAGTAAACCGTGAGTGCTGCTCGATACGTGTGTACATACATAGATCGATAGATATGTCCAAGTCACAAGAGATAGAGAAAAAGGAAGGACACAAGTTTACAAGAATTAACATCAAGAGCAACAACGTTCAACTACAACTACAACAACAACTACAACAACACCTACAACAACACCTACAACAACAACTACAACAACAACCACAACAACAACCACAGCAATAACCACAACAACAAGCAACGTCGCTCGGGTTGCTAGCTGACTGAAATCGATGTGGTCTGCGTGACGGGGTGACGAAACGC
This sequence comes from Dermanyssus gallinae, assembly GCA_003439945.1. Classification (NCBI taxonomy): domain Eukaryota; kingdom Metazoa; phylum Arthropoda; class Arachnida; order Mesostigmata; family Dermanyssidae; genus Dermanyssus; species Dermanyssus gallinae. The sequence continues at coordinate 261,996 of QVRM01002502.1, read as the reverse complement.
AAACGAATCAATAATGAATTGGCTCGACGGACGGATCAACAACACATTCAATTCGAGACCAATTCACAAACCAAATATCTATATATATAAACGTTGAGCTTTCGTCTTGAGTCGAATGGCCTACGTACCCTAGGATCGCTCCTCCTATCGTCCGTGCGCTATGAGTATGTAAGTGCCTTATGAAACACGTTCGCCATTGTAGGCGGGACAGGCTAACACAACAGGAACAAGATGCTCCCTCGAGCAACAAAAAAAAAAAACAAGTTACGAAATACAACAGCGGCGATTTCGACAGCAGCTCGTCTGGCTTGCGTGCTTGCTTGCTTGCTTGTTGGTGTGAAAGCGCGTACGTATACTATTAACTGGCACCTGGACTTGGTAACCAGGTAACCAGATGCTATCGGAGCAGCAGCAGCAGCAGCAACAACAACACCAACAACACCACCAATAGCAGCAACAACAACACCAGCAACAACAGCAACAATAACAACAACAACGCCAGCAATAGCAGTGGCAGCAGCAGCAGTGCAGTAACAACAACAACAACAACAACAAAATCACCAGACGTACAACAAAAGCCCGGTAAACAACAAACCGGTAAGCCGTCGATGGGTCGGTTGGTCGGTCGGTCGGTCGATTGAAGCTATGCTGGCCTATAATAATAATAATCTAAGTCGGCGACAGCAATAGAACGCCTGCAGGCCAAACAAGACACAAGGGCTGTGTCTTGCTTTGCCTCCTCACAGGGTTCGTGGCGGTACCAAGAGTAGTATTAGTAGTAGTCGTCGTCGTAGTAGTAGAAGGTGGCCGCGAGACAGCTGTCTGGGTCTGGGTGGTGGGTGATTTGGTCCGTTCTTATTGTTGTCGATGTTGTTGTTGTTGTTGCTGCTGCTGCTGATGTTGTTGTTGTTGTTGCTGCTGCTGATGTTGCTCTTGTTGTTCTTGTTGTTGCTGCCAATGTTGTTGTTGTTGTTCTTGTTGTCGTCGTCGTTTTCATCGCCACCACAGCTGCTTCCCTGATCGCTCGCTGCTGTCTAGTGTTGCCACTGGTGGTGACGCCGATGACGCCGATGACGATGATGACGACGACGACGACGTCCAAGCCGAGGGCAAACTGGGCTGTGCTGCTGTTGCTTCACAGACGCACAGAGAAAGGGACGCTAGGGTCTGGCTAGATGAATAGTGCGTGCAGTGCAGAGTGCAGCACAGCTCGGCGACCGCGCCAGCAACCGCTGAAAATAGACTGTGCCAACCAACTGTGGCCTTCTCTTTCCCCCCGCCGCCAAACATTCTTTCCCCGTCGTCGCACCCACTTTCCTACTCCTCGTCTGAGGCTGGCTGGGTGGATGGCTGACGACGCATCTGACATCGACAGCGCCGCGCTTCGTTAGTTCATTGCTGGTAGTTCGCTGTTGCCCCATAGAGACGCCGGCGGCGGCGATGCCGGCCCCGGCGTGCCTGTCGCGAGCCGTGGGCTTCTTTCCGATGGATCTTTCCGTCATAGTAACCTGCACTGCGGTGGTGGTGGTGGTGGTTGTCGAAGAAAAAGAACGAAAAAGAAGCACCGGCAGCAGCAGCAGCAGCAGCAACAACAGCAACAGTGCTAGCTGTCCCAAAAATATCGATAGGCGCAGCAACAACAACAGCAACCGCAACAATAACGCAGCAATAACAACAACAGCAACAATAATGCAGCAATACCAACGACAACAACAACAATAACGCAGCAATACCAACGACAACGACAACAACAATGCAATAACAACGACAAGCGACAATGCCGTCTAGCCGAATTAGATCATGTGAACGATCATGTTTGGGGATGTTACGAAAAAGCCCACAATCAGTGAAATGCTGACGACATATCAACATGAGCTGCTCGATGAGGCACGAAAGAGAAAGAAGGCATGATTACCGAGAGAGAGAGAGAGAGAGAGATAAATACTGAGAGAGAGAGAGAGAGAGAGAGAGAGAGAGAGAGAGAGAGAGAGAACGACGGGCCTAAATAAGACCCAGCAGTAGACCCGGCATGGCATACGGTTATCGGACAGAACAGACCAGTACCTCTTAAGCAGCTTTGTTACGTCGTTGAGTAATTATGGTAAATGACGACACTGTCATTGACCGGTGTTACTGATGGTGCAGACAACAGAAGTCAATATCAATAGCCAAAGTGTAGGATGAGAACGTCATTTAGATATTGAGCCTTTAGAAAGTCGTTTAGGCTTCTAGAGAAAGCCTTTAGGCGCGTTTAGTGAAAATGGCTCCATGCCGTGCCATATATGCAGACAAGCTAAACACCAGGTTGACCCAACCGCATTCGACATGGTTGGCCAACCTAACATTCTGGGACTCCACGGTAATCTGCAAACGTGCCTTCATTGAGCGACAGGGTGCATATTGATGGTAAGCGTAGACTTAGCTAGCCAGAAGCTTTGGCAGCTTGGCAAGACTTATAAAGCGAAATTGATTGTTTGTAATGGCGTGCTCAGAACAATGGGCGTGCTTGCGGTGCTCCAAGTTAGAAGCCTTGAACAAGGCAACTTGAACCAGAGACTTATGGCGTAACTTTTCCCGTGTGATCGCTCGACAACCGTTTGGCATGGGATACTGTACTACGGTGGTTCTGTCATAGAGGCCTAGGCGGCAAAGCTTGTGCGAGATAGCCGTAATGCGAATATGAGAGAAATGGCCGAAAACTCTCACGAAACAGAATAGTTAGATAGATAGGTTTTATTATTTTCAATAGTGGTTTACATTTGCGCACAGCTCCTCAAAGCTATCAAAGGCTAGCATGGATTATCAAAGATAACTATGATGCCCTAGGGTGCCCAGTAGGAGTACGACCACTTCCAGAGCTGGCGGCATAGTATGAATTTACATTCGACTGAAACCTCTGAACTATGCCGAGAAAATATCAAATATCAAATCCGCAAAAGTAGATCAGCATCGAAGCAGCAAGGGCAGCCAAGCTTTTGGCATTCGAGCTGTCAGAGAGTGGAACACTCTTCCGGTTAACTTGCGTTGTTTGAAACCCTTAACAACTTCAAGGAGAATTTAAAGTCACACCTATTACCCCGTCAACGCTGGGTACACTAGTCTTCCTAAATTGACTCTCGCATAGAAGTAAACAAAAGTAATTTCATTTCGGCTGCAACTTTTTACCAACACAATGGTAACTGTTGTAGGTTTAAATTACTCTAGACTCCTGGCAAATATTTGTGAATGTAAGAAACATACCATGAATGTGTATATAATAAATAAATGATCTTGTTAAAAAATGATTCCAACTCACAGTTATGAACTAATTGAAGTGTAAACGAGAACACATTCGAATTGAGACCACATTAATAAAAATTACAGCAACAATGCATGAGCAAGTTCAAAGTATAGGGACACCGAAGGAATACATGCTATCAATACAGATACCAAGGCACGAACGGAAGAGAGGATAAGGTCAAGTTCAATGGGTAGGGGCACATACACCGTCGCGCGTCGAGTCCCACACACCGGCGAAACTGAAAGCACTTTATCGGCAACCCTGACGGTGAGTCATTGCATTCACCCTCACCTCAACGACTGCAAAAATCTTCAGATGAAACTGCTGTAGCTAAATACGGAACAATATAATCACTTCGCAGAGCAGCAGTAGTAATGAAATTACCCGCAGTAACAGTCAAGGTTTACACTAGTACCAATTTACATGCAGAAGCAACAGTTACACGTTTGATATCCAATTGGCCCTTCTGCTTGCAACAGCAACTACTACATCCAAATGTTGATAAATGGCACATAAAAACCTTCTGTATATGTGAATATTCGTTAAAAGTAGAAACCCGTCTTTTGCGCCCGTCAAATACATCTCTACTATCATAGGCTAAAGCCAAGGGCCTTCCAAGTTTCTCAATTTCTATAAATATAAGTGTATATGCGTATATGCAGGGTAATTTTAATCAACACTTTATAAGAAGCAATACTGCCTCGAGTATTGCTTCTTAAGTGTTGAATGCCTGTAGCGGAAATTGACGCAGCCTTAAAAATAATAATAATAATAATAATAATAATAATAATAATAATAATAATAATAATAATGCATCACTATAATAATAATGGAGTGCAAAAACAACAGGCATGCGAACAACCCGCTTCCGTGTCAAGGATAGATGGATCTATTATTGCCCTGGCATGTATACCTAAACACACATGTCAAGCAGAATGGTCGCCGACTCTCAGCGATATATGGCTTATCATCTATTCTCGACGAGAATGATCGCTCAAAGAAAATTCGATCAATAACTTAGGAGAAAGTCGGCGGAGAACCATCTCTCCGAGACGATTGCAACCCCAAGGCTCACCTTCAGCAGCATGTTAGCAGCTCGATGTTGTCGTAGGATATTTTGAGAAAGTCGCACAAATCCTTCCTTTCGAGTGCGTATGTCGCCGTTGTTGTCTTTGGTTGGCCTGGTTCTGCTCGAGCAGGTCTGCGTGCAGGATATATATGACCAAAAGCCAGCTGCGTGCAGCTGTGTCTCCTTTCTGCGTCGTCGTCGTCGTTTCGTTCAATCTTAGTCCCCTTTATTCCTCTGAAGTGAGCCCAAGTGACCTTCTGCTTACATGGTCACAAACGAATCACGCTCCGCGTGACGCAGCACGACGAAGCTCTGTTGATGATGAAGAAGAACTCCGATAAGAGTACAGAGTTCGATGAGAGTTAGGGCTCCTTTCCTTTGAGGCTGAAGAATCAGCTTGAAAGTTATTTACGCCACGTTAATGGATTCCGCACAAGAAAACACGGGTGTATTTATTTAGACAAATACACAATCACAGCGGACAAGACACAGTCACACAGACAACACGTCTACACGCTAATACACACACACACACATTAGATAGACGCTGAACCTGCGTAGTTGTTTTCAGACGTTACTCAACCTAATAACGGTGAGCACAACATTACAACAACTTGTTGTTGGACTACAATTGGGATCATAACGATAACAGTAATAATAATAATAATAATAAATCAACCAGCCCAACCGTATGTATGTTCGTGTAATACTATGGGCGAACGGTGTTGGATGCGTATATGCGTGTGCATGTTCCTACGTAAGCACGTTGTTAATCAGTATGTTCCCATATATATATATATATATATATATATATATATACATATCTGTATAGGCACACATCGACGACGTTGGCAAGCCAGCATCCGAGACAAACAGGAACATTCAGCAAACGAGAAAGTAGACTAAACCTCTAGCCAATAAGCAATTAAATCAGTGTAAAAATTAGTGTCAACCTCTGTCGACTTTCCCCGCCGCTTCTCTCCTCCAAGAAGTCAATAACGTTGGTGTTATTGTTGTTGTTGTTGTTGTTGTTGATGATGATGATACCCATATATATGATGTCGGCCGTGTTGCATTCGGGACTATTGTCAAGTGTTAATAAGTAATGAATTGTTAGCGCTGGCTGTGGGCTGCGAGTGCTGGCAGCCTTCCTCTATCGTCTCGCCTTGCAGAAAGAGGCGACCCGAACTGTGGCAGATGACACACACACACACACACGATGTATGATGATGAGACGACGACAATCCACGCTAACGCTACGGGGAGAATCGCAGCGCAATCTGCCTATATCTGCCTAGTCACAAATAAGGCACGTCATGGAGAGGCCGCAAGCCTTCGCCTCGAGAGAGAGTGTGGAGAAAGTGAATCTGAAAGAACACTCCAAAGGCGTAGATATAATCAGGTAGGGCGCGAGCTAGGGCGATGAGAGGCAGGTGAGAAGAAAAAACAAACCCGCAAACAAAAACAAACGGGGAGGTGGGGGGAGGATTGAGAGATATCCGGACACAGGCGATCCTAAACCAAGACAACGCGTTTGTGGAAAACGTGAAGAACGTGACTAATCGAGATTAGAGCAGCGGCGGGGAAAAGCGTCGAGAAATACCGTTAATTTGGCCGGGGCTCGCTGACTCTACCAGAACAGCGACAATAGCAATCATAACAACGGCTACAGCAACAACAACAGCAACAACAACAACAACAGCAACAACAACGGCAGCAACAACAACAACGGCAGCAACAACAACAACAACATCAGCAGCAACGAAAACACATCAACGGAGCTGCAACGAAATAGCATCAACCGAGCTACTCTGCTCGTCCGACGTCCAACAGCCGGAATTGCAGCCACTATGTACAATAAATGTAACACGTATAGTGCATATGCTGTTGCTTCAGCTGTGTATGCGTCTAGATGATATGTTTATAAGCATGTGTGCACGACTAAATTACAACATTCATAACACCGACACACATTTATATATATATATATTTATATATATATATATATATATATATATAAATGTGTGCACGACTAAATTACAACATTCATAACACCGACACACATTTATATATATATATATTTATATATATATATATATATATATATATATATATATATATATAATATATATATATATATATATATATATATATAATATATATATATATATATATATATATATATATATTTATAAATTATATATATATATATTTTTTTTTCTCCTTTTATTCCCAAACCCTTGTACTACTTTTCATAACGAGAACTTAAGCATGTGAATGTATGCAGTTCCGTAAATAAACCACGTCTGAATTGAATTGAATTGAATTGAATATATATGTCTGCAGCTATGCGTTAGATGCGTTAGATACGTTAGATGGCTGGAGCAGCTTACCACGAACACCGCTCTATTTTGTCGTTATCGTTGTCGTTGCCGCTGTTCTTCATTTTCTGTCTCCAGTCTTATTGTTGTTGTTGTTGTTGTTGTTGTTGTTGTTGCTGTCGTTGCTGTTGTTGTTGTTGCTGTTCGATATCTGTACGGTACGGGCTATTTTTCCCGAACACACGATTCATTACTCTTATGCAACCACAAACACCACAAACACCACCATCACCACGACCACCCCCGCCGCCGCCAGCCAATGCATTTCGAACGGCGGGGCCTGCAATCAGCTGTAGGCGCCGGCTGCAGCTGAAAGGCCGGCCGTCTTCGATGCCCGCCGCCTTCGAGCCGACGAGCCAACGAGAGCCTATGAAGCCATAACAGCGGTGGCGCCGGCTGCTGCGACGGCGACAGCGACCCACCACAACAACACAGCTGACGCTTTAGTTCGGCTCGCCCTGCGGCCAGCCGCATCGCGCGCCAGCGCTCGTGAGCAAAACAATCATCATTGTTGTTTATGCTGTTTTGTCCTGTATCATCGAATTGTGGGTATTCATTGTGAAGAAGAACGACTTACTATTATTTTGTTTGTTATTCGTCGTGGTCGTCGTTGTTATCAGCAAGTCATCGCCACACAGCTCGTTCGACGTCACCTTGCCGCCGCTCATGGTAGACACCTCAAAGTGTTGGACTAATAATACTATGATAGTATGTCCAGCCAGATGATAGATGATATATAGACTCGTATATATATATATATATGTATGTGTGTGTGAGGGGAGTAAATGTAGAACGACTTTTGATCTGTTCTGTGCTTTTCCGGTATCAGCTGATCACTACTATTTCCGCTGTTATTATTTCTGTGAATGTCAAGTGGCGTGTAGCGTAGTTCGTTTTTTTCGTTGTTTTTTTTTTAATTCTACCGTTCATTGACATAGTAAATATCACGACCGACCACGGTGACGCACCAGAACGAACGCCCTTAAAGCACCGATAGCTTGTCTGCCTAGTGAGTGAGACGAAACGTTCGAAAACAAATATATTTATATACATATACATCTATATATATATATATATATATATATATATATATACAGACAGCAAATCACATTTAAAAATAGGTGTGCCCATAAGTAAGCAAGCCCCAGCAAACGAGGGCAGCAACGGCTAGCAATGTACCTGACATTGAAAAAGAAGCGGATGGAGATTATCTGCTTTTCAGTCTTGAATTGACCACTGACCTCGAAACAAATACATAATGCTAGAGAGGTGCTAGGAGATTGCTAGTTAAACTAACAATATATATATATATATATATATATATATATATATATATATATATATATATATATATATATATATATATTATATATATATATATATATATATATATATACTTACTGCAACGTCTGTCATTAAACGTTCAAAGAGGGAATGCCGCCTCGATTAGAGGTACCCTGGCTAGGTGGACCAGCCCTAGCCTGGACCTAATGCTTTGAGTTATGCCCCAAGCGGGCTGTGCACATGTTCTTACATCACAATTGTATATCTTATATATATATATATATATATATATATATATATATTGTCAGTGGTCTCAGTGCAGACTTGTGGTCAAAAAGTGTTCATCTTATTGCGTGCAAGTGTGTACTGCCGTGTGTAAAGAGTGTGCAGTTCTCCTCCTAGAGGCTCTTCGTCGTGTTCGAAATCAGCTGTTAATCCGTGGTCATTTGTGTCACATTATTATGAAAGATCATCGACTGAAGACAGACAGTGTGCTGCTGTTTGCAGGGAAGAGGCTGAAGGCTGTGGCCACGGGAAGGCCGACCGAGCAGCCTGTGGGATTTCGAAATTATTCTGGAAGAGCTTCTCTTTCAATGTAGCTGGATTCTGTGGAGAATAAACACCCGCCGGAGTTCCCAGCCTAAATCGTGAGTAATGATTTATTACTTCTTATGGATCATCTGTCGTTGAAAAAATGAATCCATCCTCGTAGTCGGCTATAAGAACCTCTGTCTGTCTTATGCTTGTTGTCGTTATGGCTATCTTCGATTGTCATATATATATATATATATATATATATATATATATATATATATATATATATCTTTTTTTTTGTTTTTTATGTTTCATATCTACTCGTATACATTTTGTTCTGTGTATATTTCTCATTGATCCCTGCATGTATATCTCGGCGTTTTGACATCTTGGCTCAATGTTTTACATATGTGAGTCAAGAACAATTTTAGATTGGCTATAAAATAAGGGATGGTAGTAGCTATCTTGCTAGCTTCAGCGCAGTGGCATGAAGGCCAGTTTGTTTATTTAATCTTTCCATCACAGCAGCCGTGATTGACAAGCAGAATCACTGCATTGTCCCTTTCAAGTTCACCAGAGAGATGGGGCGCCGCATTCGTTATTATTATTATTATTATTATTAAGGGAACGTTTTTACTGTTAGCAGTTAATTACATGGCGTTTATATTAGAAGCCGCGATCCCTCTAAAGCCTATATGGTGCGGATTGGAAAGTCGCAGGTAGACACGTGCACATTCTGCACGTCGGGGCAGCCGGATCATGATGACCATAGGTCTCGTTCTGCTCTGCCTTGGCCCAGGTCCACAGAAGCTCGACGTATTGCTATGCAGGGAGCCCCCGCAAGGGGCTATGGCAACTCAGCCCTATGTAGAAAGGCTCGACACATCCCCTAGGGTTTGTGAGCTGAGGACACGATGAGATCTATGAGAGCCAGTGGATCACGAGGGTTCGCTCCAACAGTCTTGAAGCTATTCCCCGCTAAAGTAATGTTGAGCCCCTAAAAAAACGTCCGTTCTCGTATTAATGTGAGTTAATCTTTGATATTCTTTGCTGGTCTAAACTTTCACAAGCGTCGCGAAAATGTGTATTCACGTAGTCTATGCGTATGGCTATTCAGTAAGTTTTCGGCATATTTGAAATACGATTATACTCGCAATATGTAGTTTACCCTTGGCGAACAAAGACTGTGCTTGCATAGACAAAGGACAGCTTGCGCGTGCATAGTTGTTAAACGTGGGCGAAGTTTGATAAGGGCCTCTCATTTTATACGACGAATCCATATGATTTTTTAACATTTGACGGGCGCTCATAAAACATCTAGGTGCCCCAGCGTGCCAGATTTTGCCCAGACCCAAGGTGCACTCTTTCGCTGCACCCTTTGCTCGTTTATGACCTCTCACAAGGTTTGTCTCAACAAGTACATTTAACGCATGTACCTAGTACCCTCGAGAGGCCGGCTAATCTGGCTCATCAGGACGTATCGGGGCCCCACTGATTGATCTGCTCGCAAGCGGGAACAGTGCCGGCCATCGTTTTCGCGCCGAAACATGCGTACTAATTTCTCGAGATCCTGGAGAGTGTGGCGCAGTCGAATTATCCGGATGCAGGGGTAACAATATAAGCCAGATCAAAAAGAGCCTTGCGACATCGGGGAACTGATCCCGCTCTCACCAAGTTATCGCCATGACCGCACTATTAACGACAAATACGTCTTATTAGATCGCAGTATGGTAACTGCTCTACTAATTACAACACTGCGATTGATAAAAGTCATTTGCAGATTGTCTTGCATCCGGGACGTATTCAAGACACTTTTGCGAGCTTGGTTTTGTGTCAAAGTTAAACTAATTAGTATTTCATGGTTTTGATCAAGCGCAGCAAAGTGGAGCGTCTTGCAAGATGCCATTTATGGCTTACCAATGAGCCAATGAGACACAATGAGTATACTTTTTTGAATCTAATTGTTACCTGTGTGTAAAAAATGGGTCGTTCACGACAATGTGAAGCATGTAAGATCCCCCAAAAGACTCTAACAAAGACGAACCCATTGTTCTGTGTTCGGTGGGATGGGCATGGCATCGTCCACCACGAATTTCTTATTAGTGGTCAAGCGATCGACATAGGTATCTACTGTGATCAGTTTGGCTTAGTTTTTGCCACTCTCCAAAGGAAGACACACAGTCTCGTGAAAGTCTCGTTGTCTCCCACAAAGACAACGAGAGGCTGCATGTAAGTTTACCCAGCTATCGCAAGATAGCAAGCTTCGATTGGGAAATTCTGCCGCATCCACCGTACTCATCGGATATTGCACTGCCAAACAACTACATGTTCAGGTGTCTGCAGAACTTTGTACAGGGAAGGAAATTCACTTCACCAGAAGCGGTGAAAACCCACGTGGAGACATTTCACGGAATGCAAAAACCGAAGTGGTTTGCCATGGGAATCGATAATAATCGATCCAGAGGTAGGCGAAAGTCGGGACTAACAAGTGAGACTACTTTTTGAACGAATAAAGTCAGATAACTCGTTCATTTTTAGATTGATTTTAAAGTTGAAACATTTCAGTTATTTTCTGTTCTACTCAGTATATACATTAATGCTTATTCTTGTTACACCACATTTCTAACGTTTTATGGACGTATGACTACGTTGGGAAACAGTTGGTCCGACGGGGATACAGCCTGGAAACGTAAGGTGTGCTTAGGCATTATGTATAGACACTGCGTTTCATAATGAGGAAAATGCATTGTTTTTGTGCAATGTCTTTTGCGCACGTACTGCTGTTTAGACTGCCTACTTAAACGGAGACACAGAAAGATGTGCCCCTGTGTTTACAAACTTTATATCATACACGATGTCTTCTGGTTACGCAGATTGTTAGAAATGGGTTTGCAACATTTCACCTATTGCGATATTCAACGTCTCTATCTAACGTGCAGTACAATATTTATATTTTACTCTGGGGGGCATCATACATGTAGTACATATCTAAGTTAGCAGCACTTAAGTAATTACGCGCCCTTCTGGCTTGCCTCGAAAATAACGTGTCTAGACTTTTGTGTAGGTTACTATTTCTAGCGAAGGAAATGTGTGTACGCACATCTCATTGTTATGAGATAGTGTGGGACTTCTGTGAGAACTGACCTGCTACCCCAGAGACGGACTAAAGTGTTATAGCTCTCTTTGTATTAGTTTGTTATACTAAACTGTCTGAAGTCAACCATCTTAAGTAACGCCCATCTACCTATCTGAGTGTGTGCTGCTACAATGAGGCTCTTGTGGCATCTCGAAGGAGAGATACTTATTTGTAAGCCATTGGGTAAGCGCGATAGTGCCGGTGGGCAGCCAATTTACTGGGAGCTCATCAGAAAAATCTAGTTAGATGTCGCCAAATACGGGACACATTGATAGATGAAAACGCATGTCGACGTTGCTAATAGCGATTGCGTTAAACGCGAATTCAGGGCGATTTGTCTTTGTCATGTGTTTTTTGCGTAGTGTAGCGGATTGTGACATCCAGAAGTTACAAAATTGTTCTGTCGAATAAATGTATTTTCTTTTTACGGCCGACCAAGCATATACTATACACATCTATTTGAGTTTTCATATTTCTCATACACCCTATGGTTAGCATACATTGCTACCCGAGTAGCTAGTTCTAAGGATGGAAACGACATTTATAACGCTGTTTATTGTGGTTGTGTCTAAGCGGTATTATTGTATTTGAGCTATTATTTCACTGATCCGACTTTTACTGTCATTCGAACAACGATCGCGGCATTGTTGCGGCTGCTTTTGGTTCTGCTAATAAAACGCTTACAATCGACACAATTATCGACGGTAGAGAGAGAGAGGATTAGAAAGAGTTAGAGAGAACTGCCGTCGAAGCAGTCCGCGACTTTTTGGCATAGGGACCGAGGGTTCGATCGGTCTGAAGCGATACATACGATTTCGATGCATTTTGATGTTTTCTAAGATGTGCAGATTTGGGCTAACGTTATGTTGAGTAAATACAAAGCTTGTACATGTCCCGGTTACCTCGCTGTTGGCCTTCAGCCAAAATGAAACATAATCATTTTGCCGTCATATTTAATTGTGGCTGATGTCTATGGCGCATGCTGCTGTTGTTGTTGTTGATAATGTCAGCATTGTCGTCATCTGCCTATCATAACAGGTACTATGGTAATTCTGTCTTCGTGTGCAGTAGCTTCTGAAAAGGATGTTTCTTTTTCCAGATTAGTTCAGTCAAAGACAGTTAACAATAGTTAGTAGTAAGCATGCGGTACTAGCGTTATAGTAGAGTTATGGCTATTGTTGTTGTTGTTGTTCTTATTGTTGTTGTTATTGCTGTTCTTGTTGTTGTTTTGTATCTTATTCCAGTGGTGGGGCTAGTCGTTGTGGTGATCTTTGTTTTTGTGGGTTGAGCTGCGAGGGCTGCGGGAAATGCGGCGCGGGGACCTTTGTTACTTGGTGACGTATGGTGTTGGCTCGGTTGGGTAGCGTGACGTATTTCGACAGAATCACGCTGAAACTTACCACGCGAGCGAAAAACGTAGTCGGGTATTATGATGCTTGTTTGGCTGACGGCCGCTCTATAGCTGCTGCAGGTATGTCTATCCTGTGTTGTGTATATATATATATATATATATATATATATTATATATATATATATATATATATATATATATATATATATATATATATATTTATATATATATATTTAATTCGATTACATCTCATGGGCGGTGTTCTAATCACAACATCTACGATTGAATGGTACTTTGCGAATATTACACCTCACGTGCTAGAGTTGTTGGTGGGACTGTTTACGAATTGATTGAGATCTTGATCACAACATGCTTGAATGGAATACTTTCATCGGATTGAAAAAAGTCAGCACCAACGTCGGGATTAGGACTCCATAGTCGTGGTTGCGGGAATATACAAAAATGTTAGTCACTGTGAGGCTGGTTAAAATCGTCAGTTATGAGAAGAATGGTTCTGATGGTTTCTACCAGACGCCCGAGATTGCCAGCGAGAGCAGGTATTAGCGATGCATCCATCGCAGTGAAGGCTCAATCGGGATGAAATAAGAATATCATCGTTCATGAAGGTTCCGGGTTTAGCCACTGATTGGGGTTTAGTAGAATATTTTTAATTTAATTTAATTTTTAATTTATTTATGAGTAAACGCCGTCGTTTATCTTCGCCTGTTAAAAAGCAAACAAGACCGGGTGCATGCTTCTGGGTGACTGCCCACGACGTCACTGTCACGCTGGGCAGGCATTTCCTTGATCATTGGTTCACCAGTGTTCCAGGTTTTCTGGTTAAAGAAACCGTAGCGTCCATGTGTGCTAGTTTTTGCCTTGCACAACGAGATGTAGTGTGTGAATAGCTTATTCTTTCAGCTACTCGCCGCTATTGAGTATGTATCTGTTCCATTGTTTGAGCTATGTGCGTGCAATGCTTTTGGCGCTTTGGCGAAATTTTAGCTGAAAGCGATTGAACTTGATCGGACTCAAGACACGTTACGGTTTGCGGGCTTATTATCCATTACTCACGGTGGTTGCTAGTCATGTTTGAATTCTGGGAACGCATCTGCCCGTGGAGTACTTCGCAATAGCCTTCGTGACTTCTCAGGTCAGGTTTTCTCTAGTGTGCTTCAGATAGCGCTGCTGAGCACAACGTGTTGAGTGGATTTAGCTGTTGTCTGTTGGAGCGAGGTGGAGAACCTCCAGATACGCGGATTTGATAACGTAATATATGCGTTTTGGACGGATTAAAAAGCACAAACGTTTATTGGTCATTAGTTCATATGTTATTTTATATTACAATGCAGTTCGCAAGGATTACAATTCTTATCCGATTTGGTAGCGCCCATATGGTATTCAGTTTATCAGTTTACTTCTTTCTAGTTTGCATATATATATATATATATATATATATATATATATATATATATATATATATATATAGGATAGTTCTACTGATGAAATGAGTTAAAATGTGACATGCATTAAGATGACTGTCAACGACGTCACTATTACGAAGCCGGCCCGGCAGTTTCTTGATAATTGCTCCAGTGTTCCAGATTTTCTGGTTGAAGAAACTGTGGACGTCCGTGACTGGTAGGTCTACGTTTACGTGAAACAAGATGTAGTGTGTGTGTGTTGTTCTAACTTTTCACCGCTATTAAATATATGTGTGCATGTATTCCATTGGCTGAAGGACGAGAGTAGAGTCGTTTATGTCGGCTGAGCGCGGTGGGACTTGACGGGACACAAACAGCTTTACGGAGGGAGACAGGTGGCCGAGTTGGGAGGTTTTGTTTTCTTTGCTGGCCAACACAAGAAATCGACGTGGCGGTTTGCTTAAATAACTCGACTGTTTGTACTCTTGTACTTGTGTGACAATGGTTTCTGCGAGACTGTTGGTTCTAGTGGTTTGTTATATTATATTATTACTATATATTAATAGACTATGATATATTAACACTTCGAGGCCAAGCAGTCTCAAGTAGAACACATTTTCTCTCGCTGCGTTTCAGACCTAGGGCGGATATTTGCATGCTTTATTTTTTGCTATCTAGCGACGAAAACGAGCAATTAGTAACAACCACAACAACAGCAGCCAATACTGTGGTGCCTGTAATCAGTGGCATGGCGTCGTTTCACTCCAGTTGCCGGCCGCGCGTAGCGTAGTTCAAATGCTAGTGATGCCGGTTGCCGAATTGTCGAATAGGCAAATCGGGGTACTGCTGTGTTCGTCTGTTGTCCGCCTGGGCCTAGCGACAAGTTGTATTACTAATAGTAATAATAAACATACTGCAATATAGTAGTAGTTAGAATAAAAATACTGTGTGTTTGTATCGCATATTCATTAATTGCTCTAACACGTAGTAAATAATAATAACAACAACAACAGGAAGAGTAGCACATACCTTGTCCTTGTCGCTGCAGTGGTGAAGGCAGTGGCTTGTAATTGGTGAAGTCTAAGTAGGCAGCCGTGATGCACCTGACCACGCAGCTATCCCGAAAAAGCGTCGAGTTCACAGACAAATCTGCGAGTGATTTTGAGTATATATTATCAACGAATGGTTATATATATATATATATATATATATATATATATATATATATATATATATATATATATATATATATACACATACATTTGCGGCAAATACGCAGCACACCTCTGCGCCAACTATCACTGGCGTTTGAGATGGGCGGACCAACCGAGTGGTGATTACCACAAAACCTCATAGAGCCAGGCATACCTGCGACAGAAAGGAAGACTCGGCAAAGCAGTCTTGCATAAGATTTGCAGATCTAGGGTAAAGTTATTATATATATATATATATATATATATATATATATATATATAATGAGCCATAGTCACTCATAGTAACATTTCGCCGAGTTAACAGTATCAGATATCAAATTTGCTATGACCCTGAGCCTCCTGGGTATACAGTTTACGTATTCCTTTACACGCAACTTTTGTGTCAGGAAGCCGTGTATATATATATATATATATATATATATATATATATATATATATATATATACAATATACACTAATATACTATATATATTGCTAAGAAATTGAATTACACCGCTATACCTATGCCATATTCACGCTTCGTCTAGCTTACTTGGTCATGGGCGATATGATGATCGTTCGCTCCGGTCTTTATCGTATATCCGACGACCGGCTACTACGGGAAAGCGTAAAGGCTATTTTGAAAGCGGCCCACGTGCGATTGCTTTGCTTGACGGCCTTCTGAATGCAACCAGATAGCTTTCACATATGACTAGCTTTGTTGCTATGGCTATTGCTGTTGTTGTTAGTGTTAGTGTTGCCGTCGTCATAATGGTTGTCGCGTTTTTATTGTTCTTGATGATGTTGTTGTTGCTGTTGTTGCTTTGTCACCAGTATTGTTGCTGTGCGGCACTGAGTGGTGTTTCTTTTGCTGTTCTTTCTTGTTGTTGTTGTTGTTATGATGATCGCCGCCGTTGTTATAGGCGTTGTTGCTTTTGTTGTTATTTTGCTAATATTGTTGCCACCGGTATTACTCCTCGATCGATTACTGTTGTTGTCGTCGTACGTATTTTGAGTCAGTTCTTATAAATGTTGTTGTCGTCGTCGTCGTCGTTAATGTCATTTGATTATTGTTAGTGTCGATCAACGTCGCTGGCTCGCTGGCTTTATTCGACTGTCACGTTATGCTTTTGGGGGGAGACAAACGCTGTTTGTCTGGCGTTAATGTGTAAGGGCTAACGACTGTTAGGCTTTCGGCGGCAACCTTGAACGTCTCGCCGTTATTTGCACACGTCTTGTAAGAACTTCTTTCACAGGTAGCAGGACCACCTGTAGCAGTCGTAGAAACGACGACGACGACAGTGGCGACATCTAGTCTCTGTTGCAGACAAACGTGTATCCAGGGCATTCTGAGTCGAGCCCGGTGGCGTGGTGGGTGCATTCCGCCTGCTCCTCGCGACCGGAGGAGACACATAGCAGGTGCGCGGGTTCGAGCCCCACCGTTGCCCCACATTTGTATTTGTATGGGGGTCCGTCTATGAAGCAATGTGAAAAACAGTTCGGTAGACGTTAAATCTTGGCTGAGGTCAGTCCGAAAACTTTACTTACTTAGGGCATCCTGACACACAACATCAGCAGCAGCGGCAGCACCAGTAGACCAAAAGGTTCCAAAAGTTCCAACCTCAGTTAGCATACAACCAAGTCTAACAAGACGGTGGTGTAGGTTATGTTGATGCATGTCAACTGGTGTTCCGGCACCGCTGGGGGCAGAACGGGCTGAGAGGAGGGAGGGGGCGCGGCGAAGTGGAGAAGGAGGAAAAACCCTTGAACCAACTGACCACAATGTCGGCGATGATTGGCGGCGTCTTCGGCGGCAAAGTTAATGACGGCGACCTCGTCGTTGTCGTCATCACTTACCCTATCATCTACTTGACGATTCGCTACTATGAGCGAACTGGATCCTTGCTGTGTCTGGCCGCGGACAGATGAAGCCCAGAAAAATACAATCAGACACAACACAATCATGCAGCGCTTACCAAGACCATTCACGGACAGACAGACAGATAGAGACAACACGCACACACAGGCCTCTAGCGCGCACACGCCGCTTCGGATTGGATTGACAATTGTTTCCCACCGGTCGTCGGATGAGAGAGATTTTTTTGTCGAGGAGAGAACGAAACACAGTGAGTCACGCACACACATGCGTTAATGCTGCTTGTTTGGTTGGCTGCTGTTGCTATTGTTGGAGTTGTTGTTGTTATTGTTGTTGTTGTTGTTGTCGTCGTCGCCGTCGTGACGCCTGTTGTCGTTGTCATCGTTGCTATAGCTGTGGACATTAGAATTGTCCAAGGCTGCTTAGATGCGCGCAGGTTTTTTTTGGTTATGGGAGATTTCGGAAATGCATAATGCACACGCGACGCCGGCAGCTAACAGCTACAACTAGTGTAAAACTCACAAATTCACAAAAAAATGATCATTAAACCCGGATTTCTCTCTGCCCGCATGGCATTACTTTGACCGCATACGGGCTACAGTGAGTGTTTTTCTGTATATCTTCTTGTATTAGTAGTATATATATATATATATATATATATATATATTGCACGATCCAGGTGTGCGATTGCTAGCGTGCTGTCTATACTATGTTGTGGGAGGCTCTAAAAGTGGTCATACTTCTATTAATAACATTTAGGACATCTGCGTCCGACAATTTACAATTCCATAGCTTGCAGTGTACACATGACGCGGTACTTCCGGCGCTTGATTCATATATATATATATATATATATATATATGTGATTCACACACATATTTATATATATATATATATATATATATATATATATATGATTCATATATATATATATATATATATAAATATATGATTCATATATATATATATATATATGAAATGGACATCACAGGTGTCTCAGTAAGGTAAAGGTGTGGCGCCAGCCATTACTTTCCTAATTATGATTTTATTACTATTATTTTTGTAGCCCGATAGATCTACTGCTTGTGTTGCAAATACGATATGACACGGGTTTAGAATAACACGCGTCGTTTCTTCGTGTCTATTACTAACTTAACACATGCATTGACAAATAGATTTACTAGAACGGACGGTCGGGCTACGCTTGGTGCTTAGCTCGCACTGTTATATTTATTATATCTTCTGTCTATATGCATTATTAGCCATTATTTTTGGCACGGTTTTCGAGGTTGCGACGCGACAGCTAAAAGCAGAGTTTCTACTAAGCCGATTCGATACAGTAATGACGGAAAACATCGAGCACGGCAACGCAATGTTGCATCACGTGATTTATGTCGGACGATTCATGGTGGTAGTGTATTGACGGCCACCGTGTAACATAACAGCACTTGCAGTGTTAATCCGCCCGTCTAATATCTGGTGGCGTTAGATCTGGACGTGAACCTCATTTTTTGCAAAGCGGGTGATAGTGTTTAAGGAAGCAAAGATTCATTGATTGACCACCGCTCATTGAAGGTGAACGAGGATCATTCTTCAACGATCAGCGGGATTTCGAACGTAGTGGCACTGGATGCTTTAAGATGATACAGTTCAATCTTCATATATATATATATATATATATATATAGGAGGAGGGCCATCACCGGAGCGAGTAGCAGTTATCATTTAAAGCGCTCATGGTGTCGAACTAGTCCGTCGCAGATTGCAGCATGTCAGTGCGCACGAGCTAAACGAAACGATTGCGCTTGCGTAGGGGCCTGACAAGTTTGTGAAATTTTGTGTGAAATTATGATAGAATACAGGAGAGTTGCATTTGAATTTTTTGACCCGTGTTCCCCTTATGGGTTTCGTCATGGAGATGGAAGTTGTCAGCTTGACATTTGCTGTACAACCTATATTCAGATTTCCATCCAGGGTTGGGGCTTCATCCCCAAAGGTCGATCGGAGTTTTTCGAAACGCTCTTGTGCACTTAATCGCTCGCTGGCAAGTGTATACAGTACGCAGCTTGGTTTTGTTGGTACGGCTTTTGTGGCACCGATATGCTTGTGCTTGCCCTTTTCTTACACTTTTATCTGCGGGAGAGTAGAAATACATGTTCTACCTCAACATCAACAAAGATGACGCTATTTACCAATTGATTCTTTGATTCATCGACTCTTAACTCAGTATTGCATGTTACAATTTTTAATATTACCACCAAATAATACCGAGCAAGATGGCTTAGTGGCAAAGCCTTTGCCTTGCATTCGGGAAAACTGGGTTCGAGACCCAGACCGGCCACTCTTAAATTGGTTTGCATGGTTTCCAATTTAGACAAGGTAAGTGCCGGAGTGGATTAAAAATTAGCCATGACATGAAAAACCGTACACGGGCAATAGCCTTACGGAAAATCCTTTAAAAAAATTAAGCTGACCCCCAGCCAAGGTTAAACGTCCACGGGACTGCTCTTCGCATTGCTTCATAGACGCACCCCCGTAAGTACAAATGTGCAATGGTGGGGCTCGAGCCCGCGCATCTATGCGTCTTCTCCGGTCGCGAGGCGCCGAATGCACTACGCCACCGGGCTCGACAATTTTTACTGCTACTGCTACTAAACGAAATACTACTACTAAAAACGCTTTTCGGAGTGACCCTCAGCCAAGATTGAACGTCTACAGTACTGCCATTCGCATTGTTTCATAGACGGACTCCATAGATGCAAATGTGCAAGGATTTGCATCCGAACAGGCCTTTCCCTGTTGGCCACTTGATTTCTTTCTCTGCCGATGGAACGGAATCCGAACCGTGAATGATATTTCGGCCGGTCTGGATGCAATAGTCTCCACGGATCGTGCCTGGCGCGGACTGAGGCGGGTTCGTGGCTCCAATCATTGTTCTACCAATTCGAAGCCGCGCATCTATGTGTCTTCTCCGGTCGCGAGGCGCAGACTTAAGCCACCACGCCACCGGGCTCGACACTACTTCTAAAGTTTTCGGGCTGACCCTCAGCCAAGATTTAACGTCCACGGAACTGTTTTTCACATTGCTTCATAGACGGACCCCCATAAATACAAATGTGCAGCGGTGGGGTTCGAACCCGCGCACCTATGTGTCTCCTCCGGTCGCGAGGCGCAGACTTAAGCCACCACGCCACCGGGCTCGACACTACTTCTACTACTACTACTACTGGCGTTACTATGACTATTACGATTGCATTTGCAACATTGTTACTTTTTCATCGACTTATAGGTAGTTATATGTAATTTAGTACCACTGATGTTGGCGTTCGAGACGTTGATACGACTGCAGTTGCTACTGCTGCTGTACTATCGCTACGGGTACTAATATTAGCAACGTGAATGTGTCGGAAATTTTACACGGATTGTTGTCTATTTGTTTGTGTGTGCATTCTTTGTTAATCCTGTGTTCGCCTTGTTCTTGTGCTGTTGTACTTCCAGAAGGGTGGTGGCGGTCTGTGCGGCAGCTGCTGTCGAACATTGCTGGCGTCCACCCACTGCGTCAGTCAGCGATCGCAACTACCTGATTAATCGCAGATAACAACAACATCAATGGCAATAATAACAATAGCAACAACTTCGACGATCACCACAACAACAACAGCAGCATCGACACAACATTAATACTGCTGGTGCACTGCTCGTGCCCGCGGCCACGGACGGGTCAAAACGGGTCTGATTTATTCGCATTTCATCGGAGAGGGGTGACTCTGCTGTTTGCTTATTTGTTTCCACTTGTCTCTCGATTGTGGTGTTTGTCTTGCACGTAAAAAATGGTCGGGGTGGCGAGCGTCAACTTGAATGTCGACATCTCTAAACAGTATGTGGAGGCAAAGCATACAGCCCTCAAACATGTTATCACGATGCTCCAGATGCCGGATCAGCTCGACAAGGTTAGAAAGGCATTATTTTGAATTCTACACTGGTTGTATATATATATATATATATATATTATATATATATATATATATATATATATATATATATATATATATATATATATATATATATATATATATATATATATATATATATATATATATATATATATATATATATATATATATATATATATATATATATATATATATATATATTAACGTCACCTTAGAGGGCATGGAACTAAGCATATCGTTGTATTTGTGGTCTATCAGAGCCTCACCGCATCATTCAGTTAGGTTGCATACCATCTGGTTGCCTGTTGCCGAGCGAGATTGTTGCTCACGCACTTTGTTGTCCAATCATTGAATAGTCAGCGCTTAGAATGTCGTGATCATTGTTGTTGCTTTTCGCTAACGTGACGATTAACTTTGCTGTTGCGTTTGGTTTGTCGTCCGTTGTTTGGACCGAGCATAGGTCGAGCAACATCGCAAAAGGGTACAGAGGAAGAAGGCCTCCGTAGAAGCGATGCTTAAAACGGCTGTGCAGTCCCAGCTGGAGGGCGTCCGAACAGGCCTTTCCCTGTTGGCCACTTGCCTGGACGACGCGAGCGACATTAGAAAGAAGCTCGAGGAGGCCGATGCTATCTACCAAGAACTGGCAAAGCTTGCTCTCCAGCTGCAGGTCGGTAGTAAGAGCCGTCCATCATCGTTCTCCGGATACATGTTTTTAGACAGTTGATACAGCGGGCAGACATGAACACCTGTAGGATGGCTAGTTTTAAACGTGATGTCATTATCCTCTAACTATGATTTAGATTTTTAGCTTTCTTAGAGATTACATACTAATAGCTGTCGTATGCGCCCACTGTTTTTGTCGGACAAGAATAATGCACATGGTTTACTTGAGTGTTTGGCCTTCGGTCCTATTTTTCTCGACAGGACGTTCGCGAGGAAAGCATTCGACATTCGCAGACCGGTACTCTGATGGAGCATCTGAAACACATCTTCAACGTGCCTGGATCAGTTACCCGAACACAGGATTTGATTCAGGATGGCAAACTGCTGCTCGCCCATAAGGCGCTTTCTGATCTTGAGTGCTCCCGCGACGAGTTGCTCTACGAGTTGCATAAGCAGGCTAATAATCAGGCCAGTGATCGAGCTATGCTCAAGCAGTATTTTGGTGACGTGGAACGACTCAGTGATGATTTGGCTAAACAGCTCTGGCTCATCTTGAAGCGCACCCTCAACACAGTCCGCAAGGAGCCACAAGTTAGTGATAAATATGGCTTTATTATTCGCTTGACATGTGTAAATAGATATGTCACCCTTAATTATCATGGGCGCTTAGAGTAGTAGCATACGCGGACATGGTAATGTATTCGGGGTTTCTCCTGGATGGTCGCATGGTGGTAATAGCGTAGTCGCTGACTCTCAGCGGTATGATTTGTCATCTATACTCAATGAGCATTGCTTAGAGAAAATTCGAGGAATAGCGGGGATCGAAAATTTGCAACGTATAAATGATCAAATCAGACAACTTGAATTAGGCAGGCATATGCATGACGCAAAATACACATATGCATCGACTAGAACATTTGGAGCGCACGCGTTCTTTTAATAGAATACTATAACTACAATACAGCTAATAAGGCTAATAGTTTTCATCTACATCTGGTTTTATCATATTTTGAAATCTAAACTCGCAATTGAACAGACGCATCAGCGACCAGACATCAGCTCAACATCCCAGATTCTGTCAAGAAGTGTTTTTAACTCCTGCCTAAATATCCGAAAAGACATGCAAAATGTTAAGCTTTTGCCAGCATGTCCATACAAAGTTGTTCCTCTTTAGGATATATTTTCACAATCTCTGTGCGTCCTTCTGTTGAGTAACGCGCCATCTTGAATTTGGCGATATTACTCTGCTATGTTTGCGAAGAGGGCGGATCGCAGATGTAGCAGAGTTGAGCGCAGAAACTAGTAAACGGTGCCAGCTGATTTTATATTATGAATTGTCACACTTAGAGGTATCCCGACGTTTTGCATTTTGCAGGATATTATTGATAATCGTTATGTACAAACATTATATTATTCTATAATGTTTGTAAATAACGACTAGTGTTCAAGATCTGTGAACTCCTTATTTGCGGAATGCGTGTCTGTATGCGTAATTTTAGATACTATTGTTGTTGTTGCTGCTGACTGTTCTAGGTTATTGTGACTGCTTTGCGCCTCATAATGCGTGAGGAATGGGCTGATGAGGCTGCGCTGAAGCGCCAGGAGAGCACCGGTTTTCTTCCGCCGGGAAGGCCAAAGCTATGGCGTAAGAAGGCCATGGAAACACTCGAGCAGAGCGTGGCGGAACGACTCGAAGCCAATCAGATAGAAGGGCGCAGCGAGAACAAGATGTGGCTGGTATGACCAATTCGTTCATTGTTAACCCGATCAGCTGTTGCAAGATGATAACCGTACGAATTATGAACACGTTATTTTATCTTATTTATACCTGAATATGCATTAGGTAACCCATCAAATTATTATTATTTACTAGGTCCAAAGTGTTGTTATACTTACTTATACTAGCATTAACTGAAATGGCAACATTTTAAAACTGTTTGCCGGGATCGAATCTGCGGTTTATAGTATCGCCGTTCATGAAGTCGCCGACGGACTTCTTCAATAATTTCCAATATATAGTTTAGCAAGCGACAGGGATGGAAAATGGGCATGTGCATGGAATGTAAGCAATATCGAACGTTATTTTTTCTCGCACATCAAATCAGGCATTGATAGGTGTGCTTTTAAAAGGGAGTGCGTAATGTACATTCGTGCAATCCATGCACACGTGTGTGTTGGTAATGACGGTTTTGAAAGATGACTGTTTGCGAGCTGTTCCGACATAACGGAACGACTTTAAGAGCAGTATTGCATAGTTTTACAGACGGCCAAGCATCGGTCGACAACAGACGAAAAAAAACGAGGTTTGTTGTCGGGACGATTTTTGTGTACTTTATGTCGGATTTGGGTTTAAGAAGAGTGTTCGCGAAATGCATGCCGAAACTGCTAACGATAGAGCAGTATTTTTCACCCATGATGGTGCACCACAAGAGTACCAACGGAAAAGCAGATCTTCGTCGACTCCATAATGATTTGCGAAGAAACGGTCTAACCTTTTAAACACAACATGTATGTAATAGGCTACGTTATTTATTGCTCACAAGTATGATTTCCTTAGTGTGTGACAATACAAATGAATAATAGTGTTGTCCATTTTCTCTTATTGTCTTCAGGTGCGCCATTTAGAGGTGACTCGTCAACTGATCATCGACGATTTGAAGACGGTAAAACATCATTGCACGCCGTGTTTTCCGCCGAGCTTCGACATATTCAATGAGTGGGTGCGAATGACGCACAATTGCCTATCTCAACGGCTGCAGACTATTATTGCGCAGGTATGCACCTCCTTTATTCTTTCAATAATATGTTTTCTGTACAACAGTAATAACACGATACTGGGTGAGAAGTTTGTATCTACCTTCAATAGAAATATTGGCGAGAAATATCAAAAAAAGGGGGAGTGCGCGAGATATAGAAACGAGTGTAGATAAACCTTCCCGATGACCCGGAGCTCACCTATGTTTCATTTATATATTTCAATCAAGTTGCTTCGAATGCGCTGTCGAGAAACGCTTTTCTTTGATTTTGTATTTATTGCGGTATACCTCAATGTGCATATTCTGTTCGCGTGTATCTGTGAAGGGCCTTGTCGACAGTGAGTACATTCACGTACTTTCGTGGCTAAATACGTACAACTCCCGCGAATTGATGTCCCACCCTGACATTCACGTGGACGTTTCGCGTTACGAGGCGCTACTGCCCGACTCAACAATCGAAAAGCTGATGGAACGCTATCTTGCTGGTCTTCACACGAAGTTCGATGAGTGGCTCCGTAATGCCCTCAACACCGACCACAAGGATTGGCAGCAGACCGAGATGCCAGAGCAGGATACCGACGGTATGTGTGTACTTCTATTTGTTGCCTGCCGGCTATATGGAACTGTCTCCCTAAGGAGATCCGACCTATTATCTATACAAACCTGTTTGGTCTTAAGGTAAACAAGTACCTACTAACCCTATGATTGTACACCCGTCTCAACCTGTCTGACAGATAGTGTGCCAATTGTGCTGATGTTTTGGTGATGGTCTCTGACCCAACGGCCGAATAGTGAGGTTAATTAGAATGTAATATTTAGGTACTCTAGTGTAAATCCCAAGAAGATTTAGTGTGCAAAATAATCACAGCATGCTATGTTGTAATTATTTTTTTTAATTTTGCTGGTGCAAAATCTGGGTAGGATTGTGGCTGTGAGGTATTGTTTATATGACGGATGCTTAGGTTAGTATGTTTTGAAATGTTTCAGGTTATTATCGCACAGAGGCTCCAATGCTTATATACCAGATGATTACGCAGCATATTGAGGTGGCCCGTACTGTTTCTCCAAAACTTGTATCACGTGTGCTGAAACTTGCAATGGACCATATGGGCAAGTTTCTTAAGGATTATACAGACTATGTCACGGAATACAAGATACAGAACTTTGAAGATAGGTGAGTACAACCTACAGATCTATGACCGCAGATTTAGACAGTTATTTGATATCATGTTTACCTAAATAGTATGTACCTATTTTTATCGATACGCTAGCTGTAAGAATCAGAATAACTTATTATAATAATATGATTTCATACCAAAGTATATTTTTATCGTAGGATATATATATACACACACATATATATATATATATATATATATATATATATATATATATATATATATATATATATATAAAAAAATTAAATATGTAAGGAGTGTTCTAATGAAAAGCTACGAAACGCCGTAACTACTAAACCGGCCGATATTCATCGCCGGATGGTAGCCGTATACGGGGAAGACTGTGTCACAGTATATGCAGTGTCACTGCATATGTATAAAAATATATATATATATATATACTATTGCTTATATACATGCATGTATTTAGTTATCTGAAAAGATAGCTTATGGGGATTACGGTATTACAAGTAGTTACCTATCGTGTAGCACGTCGAAAAGTACGTCGCTTTAAGTTTTTGATCCATGACCGCGCGTGCGCATGTATGTCTGTGTCTGTGCAGGTCACGCTTCCATGCATATACAGCATATATGATTGCTATTGCGAATAATTCTGTGTACATGGAAACACTGCTAAGTAAGTTGTGCGATGGTAAACCGCTCGACGAAAGCCTCGTGACGAAACTTAGTGATCTGAAAAGGAACGCGCTCAGCTATCTCTGTGAGGAAGTTCTGACTGATATCAAGCTGCCCATGGAAGACATTATGACCCGCAAATGGCTCACGGGAGGGTCGCAGACGACTGGTAAGATGATTATGTTTTATTTAGTCGAGTTCTTAAATTTTATTTATAATAATAATGCAGCTTCTCTGTAGTGAGCTATTTGTATCAGATTAATTAACCAAGACTGAAGCTGACACAACGACATACGGCGTCCGTGTCCATTTGAACCGATTTGATTTTTATTTTGTTAAAGTAGATCATAAGAAATGTTCGGCGTAATATTCTTAGACAACTATAACTTATTATCTGTACGTATGATTTACCGCTGGGATCTGAACCTTGCTTGCTTGCTAACAGCGTGAACTTTACAAAAAGTGGCTGCACTGCGTATTTTCCGTGTTTTAACATTAGACATGTACGGCGATAAAGGCGATAGGAGCACCAACCGTATTGAAAATGCGGGCGGTTGCTATCTTACTAACTGTCTTAATATATTAATAAGCAGTCCATTTTGTAATAAAAGCTAGGATTCAATATTATTATTAAAAGTGTTGATGCACCTCAACTTGACCACAATGATTGTTCTCGCTTTGCCTTGTAGAAACGGTGACAGTGACGTTAGCTGACTACGGCGAAGACTATACACGACTGATCGAATACCGGACACTCATCGCGATGATCGAGAAACAGGTGGCCTCCAGCTACGTCAAAGCTATCTGCGAGAAGCGCATGTCGTTCAAAAACTACGAAGAGCGAAAGAGTGCCGCCGAGTTCATTCTCGTCGATGCCGAGAAGGTTGTTGGCCGAAATCTCCTTGATATGTACACGACAAACTATATAAGCCCATAAATCAGCACCTTCACCAGGGGGTATAAACATATGAGCCACAGAAAATTGCCAATTATTTTGTTGTTATTTTGCAATCATCAATACGTGTCCATCGTTTGACGTAACACGTTATACGTGTATTTGTGTTTACACATATACGTGTTTTATAGCGACCATGTCTAGCTTTGGAATGCTAACTTAGTTTCTAATTAAAGTGTCTAATAATAAAGGTGTTTCGCTAATGCGTGTCATCTTGCTGTTTGGTTTCCCTAGCTGAGAAACCAGTTCCGTGAGCTCTACGCTAAACGGCCCTCTTCTACAGAGAAGGATGTCGAATCCGAGCTAGAAGTATTGAAGCTGATGGCCGAGGTGCTCAAGATGAAGGATAGTTCCCTACTCTCTCTCGAAATGAATGGGTACGTATGTTACTAGTTTGCTTTTTTGTAATCTAACATCACCTACAAAGGAAACGGCTGCTTAGTTTGATAGAGTTGCCGTGAATAATGTATATATATATATATATATATGGGGGGTTCAAAGGTGTATTTTCTTTCTTGGAATTATTTTCAGAGTTACTTGAATATAGTCGTTAATGTGAGTACTTCTTATTATTCTATTAATTTATGGAACATTGATTTTAATGAAATTTTGAAGGTGACAATAACGTTTTACGTTAACTTTAGGGGCTGTGCATTTTGTTCACTTCATATATGCTTATTTTTTGTAGCTCTTGAGTTACACATTGTTTTTATTTTTCAGGCGTTTTAATCTTTGTAATAAACACATTGAACGTTTAAATATCTTGCAGCAAGAGCTTACAACTGTCAAATGCTCCGGTATTTCCGCGGAAACCTAAAGCTCTCGACACCAATATCTGCCCTTTTAACATCAACATGTTTGATCCTTCTGAAATACTAACCTTATATATATATATGCGACTAGCTAATTTCTGCAGTTACTTTTTAGTTGCTCCCAAAGCTGTTACATGTCTCGAGCGCATACATAACTAATTTGCATGACGCAATACAATATATCCATTACAGTAGTTTTATATATTATTTTCTATTTAATCAAATGTGGACTTAATTGACAGTTTTGTTTACTCCACGGTATCCAGTTATCATGTAAATAAATGTGCATTCTATTTTATTATATATAGCTTCGAATATTAGGTTTTTGTCAAGTAGACTAGTACGAGAAGGGAATGGATTTTCCTAAAAGGTCCTCCGTAATTCATACGTGTATCTGATGGCACTAGCGGATTTTCCGCCGGAGTACACGCAGCCTACATGCGCCCGCAGGTACCACTTCACCCGTCACCCGCGTAAATTTCAGTAAACGTACTTCTGTAAAAACAACTGGCCCTAATAAGATACTCTTGCCGCTGTAACGTTCGGCGGATATACTCACAGCAAAGTGTGGAAGTATACCGCAGGGGAGAAGCAAAACAGGGAAAACGAGGACAACTTGATGCAAAGCACGTTTAATTGACACCTTGTTTTTTTTCAAGAGACCGACAAACATGCTACACGTAGGGCCTACGAGAATATCAAAGACGTAGAATCATCGCAATTCTTAGAAAATTATCTCGATGAGACGTCTAGACAAATAATTTGACATTCATTATATCACATGCGTGTATAGTCCACCGTAAAGCCATAAACGCAATATAATAGCCGATTTATGAGAATGTCTGCTAGATACCATGTACTTAAACTTATGGAAGTCAATGCAACATCATTATTGGGGTACGAATTGTGTAATATAATCATGCTCGCGCTGTTTTAATTGAAGAAAATTCTCCTGCTACTTGGAGAATAAACGAAAAAACTTTATATTTACATATGAACAAATAAGAAGATTTTCTGATGGATTTTTTTCTATTCTAGGTTGGTAAAGAAGTTTCCCGAAATATCTGCCGAGGAGCTCATGTCACTACTCGATTTGCGGGGCGATATTTCGCGCGTAGACGCTCGTCAGCTGATTATCGACCTCAAGCCTGGCGCAGCAGCCGATCGGAATATATTCTCAACACTTTTAACTTTGTAAATCAGCTTCCTGTCATCGCTTGAGAGGGAATACTTTGTTTACAAACTCGATGCCGGTGTTGCTATGTAAGTCAGCCATCGTTGCGTCTCGCAAGTCGTGGCTTGAGTACGATCGTTACAAAAAGCACATGCACTCTATCAAGGTATGGTGGGTAGCGGCTCGTGACTCCATAAGTCGTCGATCCAATCATGCCACGACACATGTTAGTCATATTATTATTATAGCTGATCTAACTTTCATATTAGCCCACTTGGCCCTATTTAATATAATGCATCTCAAGAAGGTTATTATATGTATATATATATATATATATATATATATATATATATATATATATATATATATATATATATAGGCCTCTTAACCGGTGATTTGTATTGACCAAACAACGTCAGTCAGTTAATAAAGAATTGTTTAACTACTAAAATTGGGTTCTCCGTTTCCTAGATAAATGTTTAGGGAATATTATATAGAGGGTATTGTTCTTAGCCATATGCAGTGACGTATGCGCTTCTTGCCCTTTTACCAACACAACATTATTTGTATTACAGTGCATTTTATCTATTGACGTAGAGACTATGGTTAGTAGACTATGGCTGTCAAACGTCCGTACTGATTTTTGCAACTCAAGCAAGACGTGACGACAATTTACTTCGGCAAATTCTTAAAATTTGGCAGTCGTTTTTGTACGAATGAGCCCGTAACAAATATGTATTATTTTATTTCGCAATCTTAGTTGTTGTTTTTAATTGATTTAACTGTTTGTTATTTAAGTTTTTTTTTATCTCGTTTATGCGTTTATTCGTTGTCAACGACTGTATGATTGTCTACTAGCAAGGTGTAAGTGTAAGACAGGCTAATCTGGACTTCTGGCAAATGCATATTTCTCGTTCGTATTAAAAGCAAAAAGTTCCACGAAAATGTTCTGTCCTCCAACGTCTTTTTTGGAACGTTTGAAACTAATCGCTGCCACTAGAGGCGCCAGATTATTCCACCATTGTGCAAAGCTCTACTTCTATTTTATATAAATAAGCATTAATTACCATATATGCGATCTTTGCCGTTTATTAAAATGGAAATCACGAGCTTCATGCAAAACGCTTTTTTAAAATTCGGCGGAAACTATTTAAAGAGCCACGTTTAGTTGTTCCCAGAGCTCCTGCATATACTAAGCATATCATCTACGTCTTTTCGCGACGCATGGCAAAATACATCAATGAAAAAGTCTTCCGCAGTCATTTTAGTCGGTATTTCGAGCACGTAGCGTTTTTTATTGTGTAAAGAAATATGTATGTCGTTTAAGCTCAGCCATTATATTCTACCCTAGAACAAGTCTACCTTTACTCATTTAAAGAACACTCTAATGTGTGTAATTTTAGCATGTTAAATATACGATGGTATAGTGGCCAGGAAAGTGGGTGTTAAAGTTAATAAATCACAAAACGTTTGTTACAAACATATCTAATTATTCACTATTTGGTTGGCTAAAATAGATTACAGTCAATCACGTTTGTAGATTGCGTCTCTCGCGGCCGCTGCCGCTGAAAAGGCCTTCTGTTCCGGCAGCAAATGGTATCCATTGACACAATAGTGCCACAATGTTTACAACCACACTCATCTATATCAAAGCCGTAACTCATTAGGCAGATATCGTGGTAATATCTATGTCAAGTTTTCTTGCAAAGCAGTCAAGTGTTCGGGTCTAGCATTCGAAACATTGACTGTACAACTGCTTTACAAGGTGTCTGAACGACTAATAATAGTTTCCATCGGCGTCAAAAGGGCAGGTATTGTACTCTTTTAGCTGCAACAATATCCGGGATGTATATAGTGTCAGATCGTTTAAATGAAAAATGGAATAAAAACCAACTGGATACGATACTACCTTACGTGGTGTTCGTATACTGCTGCATTCTGTGGGACCACAGGAAGGTTCCGTTCTACCTCGACCTTGGCGGAGTAACCACATTCATCACATCAATCGATTTGGAATTCATGGAGTCACGCTCATTACTCAGGGGTTCTCCATGCATCATTAAGTAAAAAGGTTGATTTTCCTTGCCGGAAAGCCAATGCTTGATGCGGATTTTAGAGAGGTAGTGTTATTACTTATCTTTCCTTACTTATTCGGAAATGACCGTAGAGGGTCCAACCATTAACAGCGAGTTATAGCGGGTCATAATCAAGCGGATGACATGTGGTTGTAACAAGATGGATCCACAAGTCACACAGCAGGCGCTAAAATCGAGCTGTTTCACACTAAATCCTGGCCGTATTATCTCCTCCAAAGGAGAAATTGATGGCCGACAATCCATTATCTCCGAATTTGAATCCCTTGAATCTCTGCAACTGCCTGGATGTGGCAGGAGTGAATTCCCCAGATGTTGTATTCTACACATAACTGTTAACTTGCAACTTTACCGTAAAATAACAATAAACTAAAGCAATGATTATTTAAAATTAGGACCTCGAGGCCAACTTGATATAGCATAATGTCAGTCCCACCGACCTGGTACATATATGTGTATGTTTCCCATATAAGTGAATATGCGCATAGAATATCAATTGTCATTTAATGCCAACTTTCAAGAATAACTAACTCATTACAGATCCAAGTAGAACGAATACGTTACATTATAACTATAACGTGCAAAACTTCACTCTCACAGCTCGGAAGATAAATAATCTACACAAGCCCCGCGAATAGTTATGTACACTGAAAACAGAACATCTATCAACGCGTTTTAGGCCCGGCTACACGTTGTATGACCTTCAGCCGGCCCCTATCAACTCTTAACGAGGCGTCACCAATTAACATTAACATGCATGCATATCCGACTATCCATGCATGTTATTGTAATAAGCCGAATAGGTTATCGGCAACCACCTGAACACAGCATCTCACCTAAACGTCCTCAAGAAAAGGCGAGAAGCTGGAACCGTGTTATTTAATACTACCCCAACCCCTAAGGTTCTTCCTTAGGGTTGCGCGGGTCGACCGCACATGGCGGTCTAAACCAGATCTCGATGGGCGCTCTGCCCACGTCAGTTTGGTAGCCACCAATCTCGGAGACGAGACACCCTCCGCCTACTAAAAAAATGGTAACATAATTTCAGTCGGCGGAGGGAGTGTAGCGACGACACCGGCCATTTGTGGCCAAAATGCATATACCACATTATTCAACGCACATAGACCGAACGTGACTGAAATCAAGTGTCAATCATCGTTTTCCTACGCAACGTGTTAATCCACCTCGACCCTCATGATGCACCCTTAGAGGGGTCAGAAACGGCCGAGGGCTCCCTTTGGTTGGGACGCTGCTGAATGTCTTACATTGCGCACCTTTACTTCAGTGATTCAGCAAACACCCTAGGCGGTTGCGCTACAATCCATACCAACAGCAAAATGCGTAACACAGAACTGTCTGTACTACATTAAAGTTGATTGATAGAATAAGAATTACTCTCAAACATGTTTTAGCTCTGGAACTCCAGCATTTTTTACAATGCCTAAGTTATCCGTAAAAGCATTGATTAAATAGAAAACGATTATTTCAGCTATTAACAAATATTACACCGCTACTACATAAACCGATAATCCCAACAAACATTCGATTATTTAATCTTAAAACTATTTACGATTTCAACAGACGCTCCATTACATTTTTTATTTCATAAGTAGCATTTTGAGAATATAACAGGTTGTCGTTATAATCGTTTTTGCACTACAACACAACAGCATTTAAATGCAAGTTCCCATTGCATTAGCTATATTAAACCTTACACTAATAGGTACTTTGAGAGTTTCCTAGCTTTTGCAGTATAGTACTATTCATTTATTTATTAAAGTGTTATTCAAACTGTTAAGTGTGCAACGATATCTTTAGAAACGGTTAATGTTGTGCAAGTATTTATTGCGTGATACCATGATCCATTAGTTTACTTAAATACATAAAGAGCTTATTTAAATTAATAAACATGTAGATAGACACACGCCAGCCACTATAGCTTAAATGCTTGGGCTTTAGCGCAAAAGGTACCCTGATATTCAGATACGTTTGCCAGGACATCTGCTGGATACCACGGCTTAGGCGATAATTGCTACTTTTGGCCAACTGGCTGAACAAAAAAATTGAAGGTTGGTGAACTCTCTCAGAAAATCAGTCTGGATTTCGTTATAGGAGGCTCATACTGATGAAGATAGAGAAGACCCTCAACGTCGTGCACTACGAGAGACGCAAAACGTGGAAGACTAGGAATCACGACCTACTGATACTTATTGGCGTTAAAGACGCTTTTAAATACTAATGTTGCATATGCTGTTGATTTGGCGGTGCTTGTAACGGCACACGACCAAGAAAGCCTGCGTGACAAAGCTAACGTCGAGAGATAATAAAGGGGGTGCCCGGATGGATGGAGGAATACAATATACGAATCACATCAACGGAAAAATGGGCAGATCGATTTCAGAATCGGCCAGCACCGTTTTGTTCCAAAACGTGCTGGCCAATTCTGAAATCGACATCAAGTACCCTGGTTACGCCTAGCTCACTGTGTCGTAATGAGTCTAACTGCACGACGCCATAATGGCACTGAGCATATACGATTCCTGTTAAGCACTTTACCAATGCCGTTTACCTGTACGCCTCTCTGCAGAGACGCTTATGGCATTACGCTTACGGCTTTAAGGATTGAGTTAGCTTACTAAGAGAGGAAGTAGTGCACCCGGCCACAGCGGGGGTTCCGCACGTTTCAGTTCTCGGGCCGATCCTATGGAACCTACTAGAGCCAACGAGAGATGCCACCTCTACATACAGTGCTCGGTTGACCGACGTTCGATTCTCATATCGCTAATAGGCATTGCTTTACTGGATTTGTAATTTCGACACAAATTTGCTAATCGTAGAGAATATATTAGGGATTTTGAAAGGGTGTGCGTCGTGCCGGAATCGGACTCACGACCTCTAGTGTAAGAGTAACCGGCCACCTCCTCCCTCCGTCCTGTACTTTACAAAAACAATCGATCGGTGATAGCTGTTGTTATTGCTTCTGCTGTTCAAACGGTGTTACGCACCAAATTACACAACAGTAGGACGTCCATCTGGACACGCATAGCCACCTGTCTACGAGGTCATGACCGGAGCCGGAGGTCAACAATGACCCGATCCAATTTTCTGGTCTCCCTATTGTGGACGGATCGCACGAATGGTCGCTTACCGACAGCTCCGCAGGTTGGCCGCAAATCCACCTCTGCTACTTACGTTACAAACAGCAACCCGATTTTACTTGGTTGTTACTATTACTTAAATATCACGGCCACTACGAAGCCGGTTTGTCCTGTGTCCCGCTGATGTGCTTTGTTCCGCTTAAGCAAGAAAACGCCGCCCATACAAACAATCGACGCTCGGTGGTGTGTTTGTTGTTGTATCCTTTGGCGGCGGCGTCGTTGCATAGCACAGGCTGGCGGTAGAACGGACGTCTGTCTCTTACAACAAGAGCTGCTGGTTTGATGCACTTCTGTCTGTGGCCAAGCTGCACTTATAGCAGCTGCTGCAGCAGTAGAAGAAGAAGACCTGTGGCTATTCGCATGTCGTTCGTCATTCGTGTACTTAGTAGCAGTAAGGGCCGAAAACGAAGATTGATTTGACGCGTGGGAGAAGCTCCGAATGATGCGTTGCCTCTCGTTTGCCCATGGATGACTGACACCGCTGAACCTTTCGAGCTTCCGCGACTGCTAAGCGTACTGCCAAAATGTAGCTGGATGCAGCAGATGGTCTGTCAAGTTACCATTTGTACAGGAGCATCCCTGCAGCGTCGTGAGACACCCTGCACGAGAAGTACCCCGCAACCACACAATATGTGCAGCTTGTTGTCATCGTAGGTTAAGCACCTACCCCGAAAAACCTCACTCAGCTGATCTAGGCAGCACCATGATCTATATGCGATAGAAATGAGGTACAAGAGCAAACTAGACGTGGCAAGTAATCGTCTCTAAATACTCAGACTATTCAATGTAGGAATATGGATGGGCATGGCTATGAAAAACGTCAACCCCAAACTGCAAAACGCCAGGCGATATCTTATCAAGGGTATCCAGCTAATCTGCATTTATATTTTCTTCCTTCTTATACTATTTGTTGTTGTTGTTGTTGTTGTTCTTCTTCTTCAATTGCATTTGCCGATTTGCAACCGGGTATATTTGATAGTCTATAGCCAAATACTAAAAACGTGCTTATATTTGAGGAGAACAATAATAACAGCAACAATAGTAGGGCTCGACAAAACGTGTAACTTGCACTTCTTCTATTTTTCCTGTCTATTTGACCACCTATAGATATGTATATATATATATATATATATATATATATAAATGGTAAAGCTTTTATTGTTGCCAACACGATCTTCCCAATGCTGAGCAATGTTTTTTTTACGAAACCACTTTGCATCTGCCTTGTTGTCGCTAATCGGCGACTTTTTATTTATTGTTAGCCGGTGCTAAAAAGGCGGACACTGCTTTATTCATTACTAATTTTGAATTTACTGAAATAAAAAAAATTGCAAGGACTCGAGATAAGATGCAAAAACAACTTCTTTACTTTTACAATTTTCAATCGGAAGCCGCAAGTCTTAAAAATATACAGGGTGCTTGGAAAAGTTTTGATAATCGATTGTAATAATTGTGAAGCTCGTTAAAGCAAATATTTTTTACAATGGAACATGTTCTCTAAGAAGTCTTTCTTCGGAATGAGAGTTAAATTACCACAATTTGTGACACTGGCGTTTTTGCCCGACATAGGAGCATAAAATGCGCAATTGCGAGGCAACCAGTCCTCCTAGACAGAAACTAAACACACCGTCGTGTTTGTGAGAAAGAGAATTTGCAAAAAATAAAGTTCTTCATTAGCTTTCACGCCAAATACTTTAAAATCCAGGGATGTCGAGATTAAGTGCATGTTTAATTACTGTGTGGCGACGTTCACTACCGCCGACGTGTCGCGCGACAGCCGCAGCGCGTTGTACCACAGTCATTTTAGATGCACCTAATCTGGACATCCCGCCGAAAAATCGTATATATATATATATATATATATATATCATTATTTTATTTGGTAAGCATTTGTATTTAGATAGACAGTTGTAGTCAATATATATAATTTTAGCACACAAAAATATACATACCCTAGAAACAAGGTTTTAGTAGGACTGCATTAGAAAAGATTTTGTGACTCTCTCTTATATCCATCATGGCGTCTTTCGGAGCTAGCCAGAATTATCTTCAGACTGTTTTTGTTGGACCCTTACAGTTGAGCTGTTGCAGCAGCAATGAACATAATGACACGGCTACCTAAAGTGATCTGTTTCAATGATTGATAAATGCCTTTCATAAAGATCTGAAACATGTCAGCGTACATGTATGCATGTACGTAAGCCCGCTCTTGCCACTACTATAGCGCTAGCTAACATATTTAGTGTTTATTCAAGGTTTGCATAGAACTTGCGTTTAAAAAATGTGCAAAATCATAAAGCTCTCAAAGATCGATAGAATGTATTTTCTTTTAAATTACTGTACAAAGAAACTGAGGACAATGCGTCAGGCAGTATTATAGTAATTAAGTCTAAACAGTGGGCGAGTCTTTCAAGTAATTTGCTTTATATATTGAATACAGTACATTCGTCGTTAGGTAAGGGATAGACAATGCACATGTACACAAAATGACCTACAGTTATCATTATCACAGTAGACACTATATACTACAATTCAGGAGTTGCCTAGCTTGAACGTAACTGGCGTAGCTGTCTTGCACATCTCCAGAATACTGTATGCTCTCACACCACTATCAAACATTCGTTTCTAAAAAACAGTGTCCCAACCATGTGCATTCAGGTGGCTTGGCTCGGTATGGAAAGGTGGCTAAAATCCGAGCGAGATCTTTCGGAAGCTTTCGTT
The DNA here is from genome assembly GCA_003439945.1 of Dermanyssus gallinae. NCBI lineage: Eukaryota > Metazoa > Arthropoda > Arachnida > Mesostigmata > Dermanyssidae > Dermanyssus > Dermanyssus gallinae. Next base: position 224,370 of record QVRM01002502.1, on the reverse strand, counting down.
TGTATTTGTTATAATCTCTGAAATTTCGCTAAAACCCTTCCTCCATCGTTTAGATAATTGGATCGACACGCTAGGCGGCTTTCCAAACGTTATGCCGCTGCTTCAGTTAACCATAGAGGATACACGTTCAAAGATGCTGCGCTAACAACCCGCTGTCCTTCCATACTATCCCGCTCCACAAATTCCAATTAGTATTGACCTCTGGTTTCGCTAGTGACGTGCACGCTATACAACGCTGCTCGTTATATCTCTTGATGGAGGATTGCAAGTATGCAAGTACGCATTTTCTTGATTAACCCGTACGGAATGCCGCTATATCGCATACTGCTTTCTCACTGCCACTATACCTGCTTATAAATTGGTGACAAGGACAACATAGGCGACGAATTCATTTTCTCATCAACCGCATCAGCAAAAAATAACAACCACAACTCCCTCAAACACGAACCACCCTCCCCCCTATAATGCTATTGACGAAATAACCAAGTAGAGGCATAGCTTCAAGAGCACATACATAGCAAGCTATTTAGTCGACACGCAACCATACATGTCCGCCATTACAGCGTGTAGACCTTACAGCGGCACTGTCCTGAAACCTCGACGTCACATCATCAGTCGTTGCGAAATTTCGTGGTTCAGAAATGAGATAGGTTCGTTCGTTTGTTGTGGGCTCCGCTGTTGTACTGAAGTTCAATGTCGTCATCAAAAAAACACGCTGTCTTCCAGGAGGTATTTCGTAATACCTCGTTTACACGAGCTTGCTGCTGTTGTTGTAGGCTGTAAATAGATGTCTGTCCGTCCAACAATAGGCTTGAGCAGCTTACACCAGAGCTGTCACATTTGAGACTCTCTATTTTCTCTGTTTGATTAAATGCGCATGTGTTTCATATTGGCACTATACGTCATATAGCTAATAAGAAGCACTGCTTACGTCATAAGAAAATACCGATGTAAAATTTCTTCTGTTAGCAAATATTCCGCACTCACTACTGGAAGAAGAGGCGTACCTTTTACACTCGTTCCCAAAAAGATGTTTGTCCAAGTTTGTTTCATTAAGCTATTAAATTCTGTTAATTGAGTGTGTTGACACACCATACGAAGTAATAAGTAATAGCGCCCTCCTCGTATCTCCCCGTCGTTTCTTGCACAGCTGTTTCGTATCAGGTTGAAGCATCAGTGGAATGCCGAAAGCCGGCCGTCGACAACAAGATCTTTCGTCATCATAGGCTTTTGTGCGTGGGTATTTATATCTGTCGGCATCTCTCAATTTTCGTCTCGTTTCTTCACTGTTTGTCACCGTGTAACTGACTGCGAACACATGTGGTTTCGAGTTGTCGAGCTATAGCATCGCACCTTTTTTTTCTTGGAGGTTTCGGGAAATGCCCCGAAAAACATCCCACCTTGACTGTGTATAAGAAACACCAGCTTTGTACGGCATCTGCTTCTGAACGAGTGGTACATGCACTAGTCGAAGTACCATACATACATGTAACACACTAACACTAGGTCGGTATGTGGACAGCAGAAAACCAAGGCAAAAACAAATCACCACATGTGTGATGCTAGATAAGCGTCATCGTTCCGAACAAAATTAATCGCGTCAAACGCATTTACTCTTCGTGCCCAGTTCGGGAGTCCCAAAGACGGCTTCTGGAGACCTCCACTCCGACTGTCGACTGAGCTGCCAGTTTGACAATACACCCCTCTCTCTTGCAAAGTCTATTTCCTACAAAATGGCTGACTAGGTCAAGTCGTTGCTGGCATGTCGTAGTTAGCTTCAGTTAACACGTATAGTGACGGTGGTGAGTTTTCAAGCAATGTCCGTTACAGATGCCGCTTGTTGTTGGATTCGTGCCACCACGGATCGCGTGTGTATCTCATCTTCACTCTTGAAGGAAGTGCGTGTCATCTTGGTTAAATGAGGGCATCGTGCGAATAATGACTAATCATCTTCGGCTGCGCTGCTTAACACAGCAGTCCGTGTAGTCTCGATATATTGCGATAATCCACGTAAAAGCGTGCGCGGTTTTCCTACAATAGAAGGTGCTGCTTTTCCATCCGAAAAAAATGCAATGTCGTTTGTTCAATTTGTTGTAGTTGTCGTAGCATTGTTGTTGCACATGAACTAATAATCATTTTTGACTGATTTATTTGTGTCAGCAAACTAGATGATTGTAAGTAAGCTCCGTGCTAGGACGAAAAAACTAAACTGCGTTCGGTTCGCTGCCTTTTCTCAGTATACGTATGGTGGCCGTTTGCAGACGTGAGACTGGTAAAGAGGCGTAGGGTCGCATCGCATACGTATTCCACACTGGAAATATTTGGCGTAGCCGTTACGCTATTTGCACTTAGCTGTAGATGACTCTTATAATATATATATATATATATATATATATATATATATATGGGCACAAACATACATGTAACTCACGATACCTCAGTGCGCTGTACCTCCAGCACGGAGCAGCCAAGGCCAGCTAATTTATCATACAATCATTGTGGGAGTCTCCCAAGTACTTAAGACACCACAAGTGCGCCGAAATACGGCGAGTCAAAACAGCCTAACAAGACAAGAAGGAATCAATCTACTCTAATTTCTCCGCCGCTTTAGTTACTTTCTGCGTTAAGGATTCCGCAGGTCAGAAGGTCATCTTAAGGAGGATACATATATGTAGGCACTGCCGTCTATATATGTAGGGTTTTAGTAGGTACTGCCTTAATCCTTTGGGTCGACTCTTGTCATGCGCCAAGACATGTTAGGGGGCTTATCACTTTCTGTCGTGCCTTTACTCAGTCGTACATAAATGTATTTAAAACCTCCCAACATACACAAACAATCTATTTTAATTAAAGCGTCTTTATTTCTACAAACGTACAACGAGGAAAAGCTTACCACTTAAGTAACGTGGTTAAGAAAAAAAAAATATAATGCTCTATACTTTTCTCTAGGCAGAAAATTGCTTGTTAAAAACGCTCGTTCAACAGTTGGCAGGACCAGAAAATTTGAAACTTTCCTGGCGTCCTGCTGTTTACGCAGATTTATAGATAATAAGTTTAATATAATCACGTCTAGATGGTATGTAAACGGTGTTACCATCAAATTCAAACTTCAGGTATATATGCTTGTACGACTATATGCACCAATCGTCATCAGAGTCATCTCAATCAAAATCCACTTGTGTAAAGAAGCGGGAGAGTATGTATTATTGCACTTTCAACAAGCATACATATATATCCCGATATAGACCGAGCAAGATGGCTCAGTGGCTAAGCCTTTGCCTTGCATTCGAGAGGACTGGGTTCGAGACCCAGACCGGCCACTTTTAAATTGGTTTGCATGGTTTCCAATTTAGACAAGGTAAATGCCGGAGTGGATTAAAATTAGCCATGACACGAAAAAACCGTACACGGGCAATTGTCTTACGAAAAATCTTTTAAAAAAAATACACTTCAGACTAATCATTATTTTAGCCAATGACGTAAGCGACGCACGCTACACCGCTTAGCTAATTTCGTAGCTGGTTAATGAGCACCACAAGCATAGGGAGAACTGAGCATGAATGCGTTGTTATTTTTGAAAAATTAATTGTTCAAGATAAGAGAGATTTTCAGGCAACTAGAGGAAGTCGCATATAATTTGTGCGGAACACATTCAAGCGTTTTGTTCGCATCATGTCTTTTATTATATCTGCCACATTTGCTTAGGCACTTCATGCATTTGCGTTCTTTCATCGTATTAATGAGAGGCCTCCCCGCTACACACCACGTGACGAAAATGAGGCCGCAAACGAGGTTAGGAGATGTCTGCTTGTTAGCTTTGGCGCTTGACGCTGTATTCCTCGACGCTGAGGGGCTCATAGACTGGGGGGTTGCATCGTACAGACACTTCCGTTAATGGCAATTGGCTTTGAACGACATTGTGCTACCGCCATTAAGGTTGTTTGAGCGAACGTGAAAAAGTTGGATATATTTAGTGAGTTACAAAATACGCTTGTACATACGACTTTCCGCTCTAGACTGCAGTTCCGAATTAGGGTTTATCACAATAGAATTACGGGCAATGTTACACCTCAATGAGACTCGACGAATGAATTTTCTCTGTACGCTTTCAGTTGTCTCAATGTGTTTGTTTAGGTAAGGCCGCCAAACCTCACAACAATACGTACATTTGGGGACAACCAAATGGCCATTAAGTTTTACCTAAATATTTTAATAATTGATTACAAAACGACGAGATATGGCATTACATATTACACTAGTATTCATTACTCACATATACACAAATAAAGGTGGGCCAAGGCTTGATTCCCGATGAACAACGGAGAAGCACGTTCCCGACATACTAAAGCTTTTGTTGATACAAACACCAACATCTGCATAGGCAAGATAACTAGCAATTCATTATATAAAATTATTTATATGAAAACCTAGCTTGCCGCTTGATGCGTTTTGGCAATTACATATTCAACCTGAGCTGTACAGCTCAAGCCTTTGTCAAGCCTTACACCCAGGTTCTTGACCTGCCTGTGGCTGAATGGTGTGGCCGTCCACACTGATATCCATCCCGGCAGTGCTTTCGTTCACATTAGGTGGTAGAACTTCATCCATCGATTAACAACCCCAATTTTTTGTTTGCTCAGTTTTCCAACAAAGTTGCGTCTTTTGCGATGACTTAGATTGCCAGATTGTCGGCATTAGCGATAGCATCTAGCATGCTCTTGCAAGCTAGATTCTACAGCGTAGGTCCCAGCCCGGAACCTTTTGGTACACCTACAGTCATCGCGTACTCCCTTCCGTCGTAACTCATACTTCGCATAGACAGGTCGAGCCTATCAGACGCCGAAGATAGACTGCTACTCCCTTTTTATCCACAGCGTACAGGACCGTCCTCAGCTTGCGTCCTTAAATTAATTATTTAGATTTAGCAACATTTGAAGGCAAATATTACGAGCTCTGGGGCCTTTCTGTTACTCTTCCTCGGATTTTGCGAGTATCTTATTAAAAGCCTAGATAGCAATGACTTGCCTTCACGGAACCCGTATGGTCTTCGGAGAACAAAACTTGCTTTTTCTCGATTGCGTCGTCGAGTCTCCCCGCGAGGATCAATTCCACGGCTTTGGCAACCGTGTTAAGGTGACAGATGGGCTTGTAGGGGCTGAAGCCAAGCGTGGTTCCCTACCCGGCTTTGAGATAAGTGCCAGACGGGCCTTTTTCCCATTTTCAGGAAACCGTCCCTCTCTCAATAGTGAGGCCACGGCCGTTCTAAAGACCGTTGAGCGTTCTTTCAATAGGCATTTAACGCTACCGGAGGTATGCCATCGGGATGTGGGGCCGTGCCCTGGGACATTCTTTCAGCCATTTGCTAGCCACAGTCAGGTCTCTGTCGTCCTCGGTCGGCGTCAGAAAAAGGTGGACCACAATGGCTTCTGTCAGATCTGGTGGGACGGTCGGTGCTTTAGTGCCTAATTTGCTTAATACGAGTTTGTAGGGCTTCCTCTAGACGCCCTCTTCGATCCACTGATTTCAGCACCAAAGGCTACACTTTCTGATGATGATTTTCAGATTCGAACATTTTGTATTGTATTTGAACAAGATATTATCCGCTTTTCCCACCAGCCTTCTTTGGCCGATTTAGTATTAGCCATTTTGACCATTTCGCGGGCTCTAGTGTATAGACGCCGGGCTTGAATGCACTCTCCGCGTACAGCAGCCACTTCGGAGCATCAACAGTAGTTTGGCGCGGTGTTTCTTAGCCGCAGGTGCAGTGAAACTGCCGTTGCCTTTCGCAAACGTTTAGAATGGTATTGTCTACGCTTTTATTAAACCTCATTAAGAATGTCCAATTCGTACCAGTTCGTCCCTCATTCTGCGAGCCAACCATTTCGGCCTGTGGCCTCTAGTAGTGAAAACCGTGCTATTGATTTTTCGGTTGCTTTTCTGAACGCAGGACTTTAGTTTTCCATAGTTTATTGAGTCTCCCTGTTCCGTTCTCGCTGCCGTCACTGCATCCGCCACTGTCTCTGGCCGAGGTGGGGTGCTTTGTCGTATGTCTTCTACTTGGTCTCTTTCAGCTATTTTCTACCGTTTCAAAGTGTGACTTAGTCATTTCTAATGCCGGGCAACTGGCGCATCATTTGTGCCCTCGTTTCAGAGAGGTAGACCTATCTGCTTCTTTCGCAGGTCGGCCACCACTTTTCGCTAACCAAAACAACAGTTCCCTGCTGTATGCCCTGTGGCTCCGCAGTGATAACATCTGCGGTCTCGGGGCTTCTTTCAGCAGTCCTTTGCCGTATGGCCCACCCCATGGCATCTCGTGCAGCGCGGGAAATCGATTGATGCGGTCACCCGGCACGTTGACCATTCAACACTTAGACGTCCTCTCTTTAGTAGGCCTCCACGATCATTTTACCTATGACTAAGGTAGATTTCCAGCCTCCTCGCCCTTGCTTTCAGCTTGGCTTTTGACGGCTTGCTTAAGATTTTTCTCGGAGGTGCCTCGCTCGATGCCCTGGAGCCTCAGCTTTATCTGTGCGTCTGGTTGCCAGGTTCCGATATTCACGTTTGCTGAAACTTTTGGATGGGCTGCAATTGTTTTGCCCCTGCCTCTTTCTCTCTCTCGCACTTTGAGCCGGATGTCTCCGTTAGCGCCTCCTCGATCGGCACTGGTGCTCCAAGTTTGTCCGGGTAGACTTTGATTTTCAGATCTTTGAGGATGTCGGCGTAGGAGCCACCTTCCGTTTGGACAACCTGCATTCATCTTGGCGTCTCTGCGTGTGCTTCTGACACCTTTTCTCATCCGCCTCCTTTTCTCTGTTTTTCGTAAAGTAGAATTCTACTGGAGCGTTAAGTTATCCTTCATAGCATACCTCTGCGGGCCTTCGAGCTACCACTGTATCAAAGTTGTCCAAAAAATGGAACGCAATCTGGCGTCTCTTCTGGCCCGTTTGACCGGCGTCCCGCTCCTGTGGTCCTGCATCCTGTTCACTCGCTGTACGTACATGATCATCTGTGAGAAGAGCTTCCGACCTCAACTTCCTCATCCTCCCAAGGTCTCTAAAAAAGGCACGGAGACACGCCCTGCAGTTTCTGCAACTGCTAATCGCATATCGCCGCTAGTTGAGCCTTGAACCCACCTTTATATTAGGTAAGTCAAAAAGTTCGTCGGCTTTCTGGGACCACATTTTTGAAATTCCCGCGCTCTGCAGCAGGGCCGCCTGAGAGTGCGGCTGGGTGTTTACATTCAGGAGCAGACCCGTGGCGGCGCGACGGTATACCGGTTCCAACTTTACCGTTTCGTTTGCGGAATTGGCAGCTGTTTGCAATAGAGGACAAAAATACGCATTTTCGACACATGTTGTTCTCCTACCGTGAAGGCATAAGTGCAGCGCAAACAACCCGGAGGATATGTGCAGTCTACGGCGAAAACGCAGTACACAAATCCACAGTCGAAAAGCGATTCGCCCGTTTCAAAGCTGGAAACTTTAATCTCGAAGATGAACCGAGGTCAGGACGACCCAATGTTGTGGAGACCGACGAAGTCATAAGCCTGGTTACTTCGAACCCAGGTTTGACCATAAAAGAAATTGAAGATGTAACGGGAGTCTCCCACGGAACCGTTTGGAATCGCCTCCATGATGAAGGTTTCTCGTGCAAGCGGAATATCTGGCTACCACACGACCTCAATGATAGGCAGCTTGAAGGGCGAGTCGATACCTGTCACGCACTCCTCCGGAAGAACTCGAATGAGCCATTTCTGAGGAGATTGATAACCGGCGATGAAAAATGGATACTCTACAGAAACGTAACACAGAAAAGAAGTTGGGTCCCCAGAGGTTCTCAGGCCGCAGCTATCCCTAAACCCGAAATTCATCAGAAGAAGGTCATGCTGTGCTGCTGGTGGGACTGTAAGGGCGTCGTGTATTTTGAGCTGCTTCCAATGGGTCAGACGATCAACTCCGTCGTATACTGCAGACAACTCGAAGATTTGAAGGCTGCAGTAGCAACGAAGCGCCCGGAATTGTCAAACAGGTGGGGCGTCACTTTTCAACATGATAAGGCGACACCACACAAAAGTTTGGCCACCCGGCAAAAATTGGCGGAGTTTGACTGGGATGTGCTGCCGCACCCAGCTTATAGTCCCGACCTCGCACCATTTGATTATCACTTGTTGTGGTCTCTCCAGAACTCCCTTGATGGCACAACATTTGAATCTTTGGAGGCTATAAAAAATCACCTCACTCAGTATTTCGACGAGAAGGACAAGACGTTCTGGGAGAAAGGAATCATGGATCTATCGAGGCGATGGGCGAAGGTTATCGAACAAAACGGTCAATATATCATTGAATAAAAATACTGTTGTCTGCATAAATAAGGCTCTTTAAAATCGGGTAAAAACGCCGACGAACTTTTTGACTTACCTAATATTGTATTCTGTTTGGTCGACGGGGCTACAGAGAGCTTGCGCTTGTCAGCGTATGAGACACCTTTCTTGCTTTGAAAATCAATCAAACTGCCGATTGGCGTCCGCTGGCTCTTCTTGCCTGTTGAGTTGTCTCTCTAGTACTGTTTCTTCCTTGGGAGGCACCAATCTGGATCTAACCGTTGCGCCTTGATGCGATGAATTCGAAGCGCTTACTGATTGTCCCGGCAGCACTTGTGCTTGTCATGTCGTAGGAGAAACGCCCGGCTTCATGCAGCCTTTCTAATTTGCTCTGGAGCTCTATTGCCCTTGCGACCGCCTTCGCAATCATCTCGCCGTCCTCCCACCAAAGCGCGTGAGGCGGGGAGCCTGTTATCATCCGTCTTTAGAATTAGACGTGACAGCACCGCACCAACCTTCTTCCATGGTTCGCGTGCTATTCCTTGAAGCTGGCTTGTTGTGGCAGAGTCGTCCGAGTCTTCTTACCGTGCTGTCGTTTATGATTTCTATGTACTATTCTATGTACTATGTGTAATTTCGGTCGATATTTCTATTAGTCTGTTTCTTCGCAACTCGCTGCCGTTTATCGAACGTCTTGCTTTCTCTGACCGATTGAGTCTCTTGCTAGAAACCTTAGTCGTTCTATTAAATTCTTCACTACGATTTGCATGTTTCTGGTGTTTAAAGTGCCCTGGACATTTCTTTGATTGGCATCACCATTTTGGACCATTGGCAGAAGAGCGGATCTGTCTTCTCGGCCTTCTCTAGTTCGATTCCAGCGACGGCATGCTCGTTCACTGCTGGCTAATCGCACTATTCCTTGTCCGACTAAGTAAGACGTAAAATTATAATTTAGGTCCGTTGGATGGCTTGATGTTCTGGGCACTATGGTCGATGTCAACAATAACAGCACCAATAACGATGAAGATGAAAACACTTTGCAGCGACACTAGCAGCTGAGCAACCGAGAGCCCCAGCAAACCCGACTGCTGTGTTCGAAACCCAAAAAACAGACCATTCTATTAACCATGGTCTCGCGTCTTTTTTCCAGTATACCCAAAAAAATTGTGTTTGTGGTTAACGGTATTTTTCTCTACAACTAATCCTGTTTTCATTGACTATCAACAATCTGCGGCCTGTTTATATGCTTTTGGGATTGGCACCAGATGCATACAATGATTAAACAAAACCTAACATGGTTCAAGTGCTAGCGCTTTTTTCAGAAGTTCTTTCTATATGCCAAATATTTTTTAGCGCCTTTCCCATTCTGCTTTTTTATTACTCCAGCGGTCTCTTTAATTCAGATATATTATATTACCTGAGTTGTTTTTTCATTCCAGTACCACAGACCGTCTGACTCATAAGAAGAGTGCTGAATATATCTTGTTGAATCATTGCGGTGATTCTTTGGAGAATAATCTTTTTCTTCCACCATTATTCGTGCAGACGTTTTTGTCTTTCCTCCTCTATAAACCCCCTCTTCTCTCCTTTTTAAAGCAAGGTATCTGGAACCTCATTTCTGAATTGATAAGATTCTTGCTCACAAGGCTGCTATCGCAATATTCTTATATGCAAGTGACGTTTAGCCCAGCAGAGGCAACTGAAACAGCAACGCCAGAGCGCATGCAATCTTTTGAAGCCACTCGCATCGGCATGGGCACATTTATATACATACCTATCTACAATGGCTCATACACCGCAACTGTGTCCCTTTTGTGTTACGCAGTAGTGCTATGTATATATATATATATACCCCCCACAGACTTCTTCACCTGCCATTACTACCCTAGAGTGTGTCGTTAGGCCTGCCGTCGCCACTGCGAGTCAAAAAGGAGGCTTCTCCGAGGGTGCTGAACGGGCTATGAGAAAACTAACCAGTTCCGCGTGTTAAGTGACATTCGTCCTTGCCCGCTTGGGTGTGCTAGCTACCTTGTCTCTGCTATTTCTGTTTTCTGCCTCATCTCTTCAACTTGCCTCTTTGTTCACCTCTCTCTCGTTTTTTTGCTACCCCACTCTCCCTGCTTCATTCTACCTTGGCCAGCTCACACCTGCGTACGATACGCGTTCGACCGTAAGAAGGTAGCGCTCGTCAATTTATCGAAGGCTATCATCTGCCGACGGCCCTGCCGGAAGCTCGTCGTTCAGAAGAAAATCTCGCTCCACCACTGGGGTCGGCGACGCGTGTAACACAATCAAGGATGGTAAGGGAGGGGGGGGGTGGGGAGGGGGGGGGTTGTGGTGGTCGATAATGAAACCTCTAAACGAAGGGCTTCTGAAGGAGCCCCCCCCCTGTGGGCAGAGAGGGCAATCAGCGCCGATAACCTACCCCGGTTAAGGCAAGTGTGCCGGTCTATGCAGGCGTAAGCATGTGTGGGCGTGCTCGAGAGTGTCGGCGAAAATGTCAAACGTGTCCACTCAGTGCAGTGACTCGGTCCACCGTACGTGAGTGCCATGCCATCATGTGCGAGTTCGTCGTCTTCTGTCGGTTCTCAACAAATCGAAATATATATATATATATATATATAATATATATATATATATATATATATATATATATATATATATATATATATATATATATATATATATATATATATATATATATACTAGTATATATATATATATATATATATATATATCGTTATTATATTAATTATGCTGCTGCCGCCACATCTGACTGTTTCGGCAGGCAGAGTGGCTTCATCGGGCCGCTGGTTTGGCATACCAAGTAAGAGGCGACCTCGTTTAGCTTTCTTTCTTGCACTTCTGTCATCACACAGAAACAGCAACTACAGTGACACAATTAACAGCAACATCATTAGCAACAACAAAAACAACAACACTAACAAACAAAAACAATATCGCCAATGTCGAGCCCCACACAACCTACAAGAAATATCGACTGCGTGTGCGCAAAGGCATCTACTCAACAGCAAAAGCAGCAACTCCACCAGTAAAAATTAATATGGCGATTACAACTATGTTCACTTTACTGCTGTAACCCTACACGAATTAACTAGGGGTTTTGTTGACTTAATAAAGACATTGATGTGTTCATCTTAGGCCACGCCTTTTTTACAAATAGCCGCTGTTATCCTCTATTTGATTTGTTAAGCGGGCAACCAGACCAAGTTTAAGCCTGTCCGTTATTTATTTATTTATTTGCTCATATGTTAGGTTTATGCTTATACTATAGTCGCCACCCTTGGTCGTTACGCACTATCGGTAACAATGAGGCACAAATGACGCATTATCTATTCGTTCATCCATTAATTTTTGCATTACACAAGAGCAAATTATCAGCACCTCGTTGTGTGACGAATTGGGCTAGAACTAATTTTTCATCTAAACTATAATTGCAGGCTTTCTTCATCAAGTCGTCTTCTCGACCCGTGCATGTATACATCATGTCATATACAATCATGGGTATTCTTGTGTAATTACGTCCTCTTCTGCACATGTACAAAAAGTAGATAGTGTATCAACGGAAGTAGGTCGAGCTACCTAAGCTTACAATGACTACACGGGATGATTATTTAGAAGAAGATATATTACGGAGGAGGAAGGCTAAAAGAAGAAGAAATGCAGAAAGGTGTAAAGGCATCTGGGAGCTTAATAAATATATAGTAACAAGATATATGTGGAAGTCCATGTTTGCACCAGGATTGACCTTTGCTAATGCCTCTCTGGTCTACGGCGTGTGGTTGGAGAAAGAAGTTAGAGACAATACAAAGAGAAGTTATAGGTTTTGTATTAGGTTGCCGTTCTAATTACGCCAGGGAGTTTCTTGAGGGGAAGGAAGGATGTCAAAATTTGAAAGTGACGAGATTCAAAAGGGAAGTAAGTGCAAAGTAAGCTAAGATTTAGTTCAAGGATTCAAAATGACACAAATATAAGATGGGTTAAACAGATGCAGCTAGGAAGATTGGGTACAATAGTCAGCAATGGGTAAGGGCGAGACTATCAAAGAACATTTTAAAATTGAGGGTAAACAAGTCATATACAGGAAAATTAAAGTTGGCGATGGGTTCCAGATGGAGTTTGGTGGGTATACATGGATAAGAAAAGCGGGAAAAGGGCGGGGTAGAATGGGTATATGATAATTCAAGGGCGAGGGCGCTATTAACGAATGCCAGGGCAGGGATGTTGGATAAAAGGATACGAAAGGCTAAATATAGTGAGGGAGAAAGTACAGAATGTTGAGCCTGTGGGTTAGGGAATAAGCTAATCGAACATGTTGTACAATATTGTACAGCCTTGGGGGCGGAAGCAGAATTATGGACCTGTTGGAGGTCCTAGATTTAGAATCAAATGTTAAAAAGACCAGGGCCATATTACAAAGAAAATGAAAGGCAAATACTCAGTGTGTACTGGAGGATACAGTGATGATATGAAACGTAGATAATATGAATTCTGTTGCTCTAAAAAGTTCACACAAAATCAGAAGACTTCTACAATTCGACTTAACCGTGATTACATTGCTGTCGCGTGCTTTATTAACGTTATGGAGCGTTTTCATGTGTTTGAAGCTAAAGGCTCAAAGATGAGACATCACAGGATTTCGTGTTTTTTTTTAAACCTTAAACCGATCATTTTATTCGGCTAGCCAGCGTTGAATAGCCGTCTGACAAGTCAGAAATATACTCTAAATACGTTGGTGTGTTTCTTATACAACACTGCATTTCCTCGCAATCGCATATTACAGATAAGGCTACTCTTACCAAGCGTTCCGACTCCCGAAAATATTAACGCTATGCTTAGTTATACCCTGTAGGTATATTTATCTAATTCTTCCTTCTAAATCTGATTATTGTATATATATATATATATATATATATATATATATATAGAGAGAGAGAGAGAGAGAGTGCTTTGTGGAAATGGACAGCTGCCGATATAAAGAAATCGTCAAGGTCAATCCGTCGCTCATGGCCGGATATGAGGAAGGAGTTGGGTCCACTCACTAGAGCTGTGTGGCGATAGTATTGGGGGTGATGACTCGTATATCGCTCGGTCGCGCTCGGTGTGAAGATTTCTGCCCGGCGGGCAATTAAGTAGCGCCTCTGCTCGATGTTCCCCGAGACCCGATGAAAGCGACCAGACGAAGGCGAAGAAGAAAAAGTGTTCTGATTACCCGCTGGTGTGTGGGCAACATTGAAGCATTCTGTTGGCCTCTGACAAGTCGACGTTAACCTCGTTGCCTGCTACTGGTCATAGAACCGTAGGCCTTCGGCAGCCTTCACAGGGCTCGAATGAGGTCAAGGCTCATAATGAATAAAAATACGCTGTATGTATATATATATATATATATATATAAGTTATTTCCATTCATATATATCATTTTATGACTAACTCGAAAACACAAATTAGCAAGAACTTGCGGATTTATTTATTCATCAATATTATCTCCGCTTTCAGTGAGTGAGGTCTTATCAAAGATCAGCCAGCTTCTCGACCCCTATGTTTTAAGAGTTTCGTTAACTGAAGACGAAAAGGTGTTGTACCTCTTTTTAGACGTCTTCAAAGAACTGAAATTCGTTTCTAGTCGACAAACCTTTGAAATTCCAGAATAGAGCACATAAATGCTGAAGGTGCAACGTTCGGAGAGTTTGGTGGGTACTTAGTAAAGTTCTAGCCGGGTCGTATATTTGTTAAAAAGCTAGTGTTACTCACAGAAGGTTTCCGTCAAGAGTGCAATGTCCACATTCTAAAACAGCCGTTCTGGTGCTAGCTGTAGAACCCTAGCCAAACCTTTGCAATTGCAAAGCAATGATTTGCAGCTGTGAGCAGCATGCAGCTACCTTGGCAAAAGGCGTAATTGCTCTCTAGCAGTCCTAATCATGCCCTACAGTTAACTCTTTACATACTCTAGTTTGGGCGGGGCAGAGCCTGCGCCAGAAGACAACGCCCTTCATCCAAAGGGCGCTACTTGAGACCTTACCATAATTAATCTTCGACGAAGCCCTTCAAACCGTCGCTCCGCCGTTTGCCTTTGTTTCTGAAGGGGGGAAGAGAGCATCGCTCTGTCTCGGCCCCCGGCAGCCATACCTCTTCTCTGGGCTGTGTTGGTCGATTCACAACTTCACATCGAGCGTTCTCTTCTTTTTTTTTTTATGTGAAAGCCTTCCTTGTCCAGCTAAATTGCGCTGGCTGGCTTTGTACAGTCCACTAACTCTACAGCTGGGTCGCGCGGCTTTACTCACACGAGGTTTATCAAGGACCTATATACAAAATACAGCGCACTGCTTGGCCCCGCCATCTTACTTTATTGCATAATGTATCAGCATTTATGCGTGAAAAAATTAAAGCAAGGTGGCATCCGCACGAGCAAAACATTAAACAAAAATTGACACTCGATTGTCCCTTTCGGAGAGCAATTTACTTTTTGACTGATTAGTAACCGCTTACGAAATTTGGATCCACCACTTTACTCCAGGACGGGAACATGTCACCGGGTAGTGGACCGCACGCCGCAAAAAGACGTTGGCGACAGTTTTATAGGTTGCAAAAGGCATTCTATTAATTGATTGCCCCTTGACAGAAAGAGTGATGACTAAAGAGAACTACGCAATGCTCTTGGACAAACTGAAGTACTACATCACAGCTATACGGCCCACGATGCAGAGAAGAACTATGCTGAAGACAATGCACCTGCCCACACGTCTCTTTTCGTCATGGCCAAATTACGCGAACTAAAATTCTAAATTGCTGAGCATCACTCATATTCTCTGAACCTGACCTCCTGCAATTAATACACATTGGAAACCTTAAGAAGTATATCTCCGAAAAGGGATATCAGAGCAACGATCATATGCGTCATAGACGGGTATTCGAGTCTAAAGATTCTGAATACCTTGCTCGTGATATAAAGGCTATTGGGTATCGTTAAACAAGATGTATTGATCTTTGGGGGAACAAAAAAGTATGCGGCCTTTGTCCATCTATTGCTTGTGTTTCATGCTTCTTGATTCATCAAAAATATGTAAACATAATATAAGGATAAGGGAGGGGTTATATGTCTGGCAGATTGGAATGCACACATCGTATTATATCATTACAGCTAGATTGAAGATCAGAGTCGAGTCCAAATTTAAAGTTTGGACGCGCGAGTAGAAGAGTATAATACAAATGGGCCCAGAAAATGGGCGCCCGGGGTAGCGCCGCTTATACATGAAAAGGCACCGCAGTCGAAGATGGACACAAGGCCGAGGTTCTGCTGAGCTACTTCAAAAGTGTCTACATACAGCCTCAAAACGTCTCCATCACGAAAATCAAGCAAACAGCACACACACTCAACGACATTGAACTCCATCCTTTCATTGTGCTCGAAAAAATAGAATACATAGAGCAGCTCTTGGTGGCAAGTGGGGAAATCTGGTAGAGGAGATGCATAGGGACCTGGCAAGGACGCACATGACGATTGCTGTAAGACAGAGAAGGAGTTCGAAAGGAAGAGGAACGAGGGTGGCGAGGTGATCAAATAAATAGAGCAATATTGGAGCGGAAAAGGCGGAGTAGGGAACATAGAAGGGTAATAGGAAAAACGCAGATAAGGCATAAGAGTATTTAGGTTAATCACACGTTAGCCATAAGTAGAGCTTAAACGTTAAAACAAGATGGGAAATTAAAAATGCAGCCAAAGGGGGAATTTAACCGGATTGTGGGGACTCCCAAGGGACAAAGTCCCAAACAGTCTTGGGATGATGTCAGGCAAGAGAAAACAAAGATGAGCAAGTAGGAGCAGGATAAAACATACACCGTAGAAGAAATTGGCACGCCGTTACAAGCATTCATTTTCACGACTGGCGTAACTATTGTAGAAAGGGCAACAATTAGCACACAGATTACAACCACAGCAGATGAAACCGAACGGGTGGTAAACAAAATAAATCCAAACACGGCGTGTGATCTTGACGGAATTTCGGTAGGAATCCAAACATTGGAAAAGAAGTACCTGCATTATTTAGCAAGGCGATTTAATAATAAATATTAAAGAGCGCACACTCCTGGAAGGTTGGCGAGAGGGAAGAGTTTCTATTCTTCCCAATAAAGGGGTAGATAATGATTTTACACATTAGGCGACATTTCACACGTATAACGAATTGAACATTTATTCAAGTATTTAAAAGTAGAGTACAAAGTATTCTTGAGACAAATGGGAAATGAGGAAAACGGCAGTGCAGACTTAGGAAAGGGTGTAAGGCTGGATGGATGATCATAGTATTTAATGAGACTAGGGGGAAGGGAAGCTTGTTTTATTACAAAACTATCCAAGTAAGTGCAAGTATATTGAGGTGACCATGACTATAGGGGATGACTATTTAGAGAAAGAAGATATATTACGGAGCAATAATAGCAAACATGCAATCACGTGTAAACGCTTCTGGAGGTTTAATAAATATATAGTAACAAGGAATGTATGAAAGATCATGTATGCACAATGCCGCTGTGGTCCACAGCGCAAAGTGTGGAAGGAAGGTAGAAACAGTACAAACATAAATTATAACATTTGCATTGGGACCGTTTTATTTGCGCCAGAGGGGATGTCAAAGTGTATTTTTTCTAGAAGAGAAAAGAGGGATGAGATGTCAAAATGTATACAAAAGAAAGTACAATGTAAGCCAAGATTTAGTATTAGGATCAAGAATGTGATAAATAATAGATAGGTTAACCAGATGCAGCACGTAAAGACGGCATTTTGGGGTAAACATGAAGCGGAATTGAAGATTAGAGTTTGCAGCTGTGGAGATTGGAAACAATAGCCAAACCTGGGCAAGAGCGAGGGTACTGAAGAAAATGGTAAACTACGGGCAAATGGAAGTTAATAATAGTCTTTTCTCGCTTATCCTTTTTATATATATATATATATATATATATATATATATATATATATATATATATATATATATATACATGGAAAATAACAGCGAGAAATGGGCAGGATAGAATAGATATACGACAATTCAAGAGCGAGTAGGCTATTGGCAGATGCCAGGGCATACATGTTGGATACAAGAATACAACGAGCTAAATAGAGGGAGGAGAAAATACAGAATGTCGAGCTTGCGTGTTAGGGAATGAGTCTACTGAACATATTGTAAAATAATGTACAGCTCTGGGTGGGAACAGCGATACCTTTAGGAATGTTAGAAGGACCATATCGATATTACAGAGATGAGGTTGTCCCAAGGAGAAGAAAGGATTGGATGACAATACTCAGTAGGTATTGGAGGACATATTGAAAATATAAATGCAAAGGTAATACATATGCTGCCGCTCTAAGCGCTCCTGATATAAAAGGATGACATATGTATTTAAGTATACATGCCAAGCGATACATGAATACATGTATACTAAATCAATCTATCATCAATCTATAATAGAAAGAATAAAATAAAACCTAGGGACATTTCTGCCGGTACCATCAATCTATAATAGAAAGAATAAAACAAAACCTACGGAAATTGCTGCCGGTACCAACGTCGGCAGCGGAGGCGCGGATCGACGCGTTATAAGTTCGTGTAAAAATGTGAATATTACGCTAGACTTATTTTGGGAAGCAACATGTATCAGCTGTTTTTTATACGGGGGATTTTGAACGAGAGAATGTTCAAAGGAACTAAATCCGGTTTCTCGGAAAGGCGGCAATGCGGCAAGTGTATCTCCGTTATCTGGCTTTCCCTTACTCTGAATGCTTTATTTCTCTCCTTTAACACACTGTCACTCCTACTCAGGTGTCAGAAGAATTCGTAATGGAGAAAAAACTCACAATGATTCGTTCAGAACTTCGTGTTTTTATTTCAAAAGTAACACGAGTGATTAATTTTATCAAGTTAAGCTTTGGCTGTACGTATGCACTTCCTTCTGACATGTATATGGGTAAACCTTAGTAAATTTGCAATGACAGAGTGGACAAAAGTCGTCACGCTATCGTTGTTTTACAAATCGGCTACAAATAGACCTCCATAGGATATTTGTTGTTGTTGTTGTTGCTGTTGTTGTTGCTGCTGCTGTGCTGTTCACACAAAAGGCGATTCGAAATACGTCCAGCGGGACTTGATTTGCCTGACGAGCCCCAAGGAGGTTCTCTTTTGGTACTGTTCGGCGATTTCGAATGTTGGCCACCGATTAGCGCACGTAGCGCATTAACAACATACACTGTGTGTTGTGTGTGTGTATGTGTGTGAGTGTGAGCGTGTGCACACGTGCGCGTTACGTTCTCAGCGCGTATTATGAGTATATAAGGTGTGACGGCTACAGCATTAGTGCACCGCACGTTGGCTGAGATGATCTCGTCGTAGACTTCTGTGCCGTCTGAAGGCCGCGTGGTAGGTATTTCTGTCTCTCATTCGCCACGTACTCCCTCTCTCCCACATACAGGAATACTCTCTATCTCTCTCTCTCGCTCTTTATATATATATTTATATATATATATATATATATATATATATATATATATATATATATATATATATATATATACCTAGATACTTGTTCTCTCTCCACATACGTAGATACCCGCTCCATCTCTCTTTCCGCATACATAGATACTCCCTCTCTCTTTCTCTCTTTACGTACACAGATCAGACACTCGGTCGAGTGTATTCATCTTGGCGCCATCGTTGTAGTTGTTCGCTTGCCTGCCCGCATGCCCCCTTGCACGCGCTCGATTTATTCTCTATGCTCCTCAGCCGTATCTTCCTCATTTACTCTCTCTGTCTCTCTCTCCCCCTCTTGCCTCTCGCGTTATCCATCTCTTCTTTTTCCCTCTCGTATGCTCTCCAAATATGTATATATGACCTTGCTACCTCTAACCCTCCCCATGCGTTATCCCACGCTTTCTGCTTCGCCTTCGCCTTCTAGCTGTAGCTGTACACCCCGTTTTAATAAATGCCAAAAAAATGGAGCAGCAGCAGCATTGGAGCGTGTCATTCATTGTTTGCTGGCTGGCTGACAAATGAGATTGTCCCGACCAGCCAGCCTGTCTCACTCTCTGTCTGTCTGTCTGTTTGTTTGACCGTCCGTCCGTTCGTCGCTTCGTCGGTTCTTCAGTCACTCAGCCGTCGTCGGTGAGTGGCCTCTGCCTCGAAGCTGCTGATCTTTGCCTCTCCAAACCCCCAACCCCTAACCCCCACCCCACAAACCCCGCAACGTAACAACGCAATCTCCTTTCTCTTCCTGCCTGCGCCCTTGCCTTCTCTCTGCCCCTACTTAGCCAACACTATGTGCTCTGCGTGTTTCCTGTTTTCTTTTTCGTTTTCTGTTTCCTCGGGACCACTCTCTCTCTTGCCGCTCTCTTTTCCGCCGTGTTCCTGTGCGACACGCAGGGCACGCGGACCTGGCGTAGCGAGGCGCGTGCCAACCCGAGCTCACCCACTCAAGCTTGGCGAAAAGCAAACGGATGAAGGAGAAGATGAGGAAAAAAAAGCATAAAGTTTAAATTGTGTTAAAAATGCATGAAGCAAAACCGCGCCAGCACCAGCAGCAAGAGACTGAACAAGAAAGGGGTGCCCCAGCAACGCATCAACCGCAGCGGTCGAGTTTTTGGCTCCGGGGTATGCCTCTTCCTCTCTCATCGTTCCCGTCTCATTCTTTAGGTCGTCACTGAAGCACGACACGCCGAGGCACCCCATCACGTCACATCATTCAACCTATATAAAGAAGGAATTTTGTCTACACGTATGGGCACGCGGAAGCATACTGCGGTTAAGCAAACACGACTTGTGTACATATATATATATATATATATATATATATATGTGTGTGTACAGGGTCAATCATAATATCCGTATGTGCTCATTTTAAAGTTTGGTAGAACACGGGAAGATTTTTTTCTAATGGAAGGAGTGGGTGGAGACATCTTCTTGTCTACGAGTGAGGATGGAATTTATAAAAGTAGTTCATCTGCATTTTTTCTTCTGCATAGTTGTGAAAAATTTACGTTTGCGGGCGAACCAATGCATGAAGGAACCAATCATACCGCTATGTTCGGCGATTGAAAACTTTGCGTAATCTGAATGACACCCGACGCAAGCTAGGGCGAGAGGTGAACAGCCAGATTGAAAAAAATCATACAAATTTGATACATTGTTAGGCCTTAAGTTGAAGCTTTCACGTGCAGAAATGTAAATGTTGCCATTACGATAAAAAAAATTTCGCCCAAAAGACAATTCTTAATCAAGCTTAGGCAAACATAAATTTAATGTTCATCATTTGCGTAGCAAAGTGTTGGTGCTGCCTTACGTAGTTGCCGAGTAACTGAGCTTTTCCGACAGCCATATCAAAAGCAAAACCATGCATATTTGCTAGCACTTTGGCCCGCTTCAGCAACGTATATGAGAAAGATAAGTACACAATTTGAGGTTTGGTAGAATTCGGCAAGAAAATATTTTTTCTAATAGAAGAAGGAAGCGGAAATGTCCTACCAAAATTTCACGGTCCTGAACGTAAAACACAACAATTTTGACTGTTAAACAGGCTTAGCTACTTGACAACTACGTAACACAGCACGATCACTTTGATACGAAAATAATGAACATGAAATTGCTACTGTATAGTCTTTTGGGCGTAAGTTTTTTTTTTGTCGTAATGGCAAAATTTTACGGTTCTGCACATGAAAGCTTCAACGTAAGGCATAACAACATAGTATATTTATGACTTTTTTAAATCCGGCTATTTACCTTGCGCTACTTTGCGCCGAGCGTTATTCAGATCATGCAGAATTTTTCGCCAAATCTCACGGTTTCTTCATGCATTGGTTCTCCCGCAAACGTAGATTTTGCACAACTATGTAGGAGAAAAAGGGCATAATGGCTACTTTTAAAAATTTCATCCTTCATTTTCAACAATGCGCTTCCGTCCCCTCCTTCCATTAGGAGAAATCATTTTCTTGCCGAGTTCAACCTTAAACTGAGTACGTACATTTATGATAAACCCTGTACATGAGCACTAATATGTGTTATACTGATGTAACTGGCCGGACCGGCCTTACTTCACAAAAGGAGCGATCGCCACAACAATCAACTTGGAGAAATAGAGAAACTAAAATTCTGCTTTGTCTGAAAACATCAAACGTAGCTAGTACAAAAAGGGTAGTCGTGTTGTAAACAGTTTGCCAACACTGAGATCGTGTGATGTTTCACTCATTATTTGTTATGTTAAATATCATGAAATAGTGCTATTACGCGGTGTGACATCAGCGACTGGTGTACGTCTGTATTCATTTAAGAATATTTTAAACACGTTTAAAGTTTGTTCCTTTTCTATCTATCCTCCGTCCCCCACGGTATTGGAATTACTGTTACGCATACCTTAAATGCACCGAGAACCGGACATGTTGAGATTTCTATTGTTTCAGTGCTTGTGTGAGGGTGGCTGTTGATTTTCAACGGTATGGCTCATTATAAGCGCTCTAAACGTTTGTGTCCACTTTTTTGTCCACGCTGCCTTGTACGTTTGTGTGTTTTTTTATGGAGAAGGGTTTACTACTGTTGTTTACTGTTGCTGCGGGTAGAGAAGGAAAGAGTCCCCCTTCCCATCTCGAGCAGTGTCGGACCCGTCCCAGCGGAGGGATGTTAGCCCGCTGAGACCTATACCCATTAAACACAGCCCTCTCTTAAGGTTCATCCTCTGATGGCCCATCTCTATAATCCGACCTCGTAGGTGGGCGAAAACTGTTTATGGTAATAAGACCACGAATCAAAATACAATCAATTTGGAACCAAAATGATCCCTGGTAAATGCCCATGTTTCTAAATGCCTGTGTTTTAAAAGCGTAAAGGCAATATTTACTTGTAGTGAACATAAATGATAACAATAAGGCATCACTCGCTATGTGTGTTTAATTCCTACAACAAACAACCCGGCCTCTTGCAATAACACAATTTGTGAAGTAACACTACATCGGTTTACCAAAAATGACTGTCACTCGTCAACAAGACATTCTGCATTCCTTACATTTATTGAGAAAAAAAAGCTTTTTTAACAAAATATAGCATCCTTTCAAGTACGGTCAAGCTAGGCTTGAACACACACATATATGTATATATATATATATATATATATATATATATATGCTCATCCCATCCTCACGGGCCTTTGTGTTGGATGGGCTGAAGTGGGGATTTTTGTGAGCGACGACTCGTGGTTGGCCCCCGTTGGAGAGGACCCGATAATGGCAGCCACCCCCATCAGTACACAGCTTTCAACACCGATTGTTTTACAGCTATAGCACGTGGTCTTGCACAAAAAAGCGGACCATTGGTATGTGTTTGTGTCCGAAACAGTACGACGTGTTTAACCCGTGTAGTTTTATAGGTACTTATGTTCATAGCTTTGTTTATTCACGTTGGTAAGCTTGGTTTTAATTATGTACGTGTTTCCTATTGTACTTACTACAGTATTTAATCCGAGATCTTCATAGGTTTCGTTTTGAGCCATCGAGCTACAGACGCTGAAGGTTTAAACCGGTACTACACCCACTTTTACGGGGAGTATTTTCGCATTCTTCTCCAAGTATTGAGTTATACTATTTGTAATACTGACGGTGCCACTCAATTAAGGTGTAAACGAAAGTCATCTTAGTAGAGCCCGTGGTCTAGATCCAAATGCGAGGTCGAACGGAAATACATTGCAAAGCGTACATATGCTCAGGCGCTATGCAATCTCAGCACTGTGCGATCGATTGACAAGGGCCGGTTTCTGTGGGAAGCCACGACGAATTTTATCGAAAGGCACTATCCTGCCTTATCCCGTCCGCCGGGAGACTATCCCGAAAATACTTGTTTAGTTCAAATAGGCTAATGAAAGGCAGCACAGCAGTATATCTGCGTACAAGAAATATCTGTAGCGGGGAATCATTCCGCCGTTGGTCGCTGCTGTGAAAAACGCTCGTGCGACGTTACCCAAATAGACTGCGAGTGTGAAGTCCGACGATTTCTGACTGATTTATCACGTTCCAGTAGCCCTAACCACATTTGATAGAGAGTCAGCCAGTGCTAGAGTATAACTACGTAATACGTCATGCTATAGAATAGAACGTAATACTATACTCACAGTAACAACAATGACAAACACCCGTCACTCAGTGAGGACTTAATTGTCAACGAACTGAAGACTCTGGGGGTAACTGAGGCCATTCGGGTGCGGTCGAAAAACGTTAGGACTGGCATTGTTATGCCGACTGACAGTGTTATCCTCACCTTTGCGGGCATCGAATTTCCTGCTGAGGTTCGTCTCGGATTGAAAACCCACGGGGTGGTGCTCTACAGGGAGCCTCATCATTGTTACAGGTGCTTTAGCCTAGACCACATCAGGCCGAAATGCCCGTGGTCGTCCTCACGTTGCCGCCGTTGCGGCTCTACGAATCACCTCCGTAAAGACTGTACTCAACCCCCAAAGTGCTGTCTCTGTAAGGGGTCTCACGAGTCTACCTGGGGATCGTGCCCCCATCGCCTCCATCGGATGGAACAGCTTAAGAGATCAGCCCCATTACGCATTCAGCAAAACGCCTCCGCTCCAACGGTGAAAATCTGCTCACCCGTGAACAACATACAGCCATCGGCATCTTTTTCTAAACGTTCCTTTTCTGCGGTGGTTCAAAACGGGGTTAGGGTCCAGCCATCAGCCTCGCTACCTAAACGGTCTTTTTCGGCGGTTGTCCAAAACGGAGTTAAAGTCCCTTCACGTCCGGCAAATCAGGCTCAAAAGGCGGAGGATGATGTTAAGGAGCCCATCCCGAATGTTATCGCTCCACCGCAAGGGGACTGGCTCGACAGGATAATGCTCGCCATCACTGAAAAGATCATACCGTCCGTTATCGACACTATTGTAACACACATCAGCAGCGCTATCGAGAAGGCATTCTCATTACAACCTCACTGTTGGCCTGCGCGATCAGCTTAAAGACGCTTTGCTGACATCTGTAACTTCAAGTTTGGCTGGTCTACGTCCGCCCGAAACGGATCCCACGATGACAGCTGCCTCCCCTGTTGTCGCGTGCGACATCGCTCTGAAGTCTCCTCCGGCCTCGCAATGATGTCCCAACAAGACATTCGCAGGTGGGCTGTTCCCTCTGTCAGCAGTATGGAAAGCAGCGGTCTGAGTCGGTCCACGAGAGACGCACTCCATGCAAGTTCTGTAACAAGTACACCGGCGCAGGTCTCACTGCAAGACGTTATCCTCGAAACGTCGAAAATCAAGAGCGCATCTAAGATGATTTCCTGTTTACCCCGGGGTATTCGCGACAGCATGTCTTCGGAGCTTGCAACTCTGATCAATGAGGTCTGCTCAACAGCAAGCAGAGATTCATATACAAGACTACTGCAATTTCCAACTGCAGTATTCTGCATACCATTCCAAAAGGAACGCGACCGAACCCTCACATCGGTACTACGCGAGAATCTTAACCGATTCCGGGCGGGAAACGGTCCTGAAACGAACCCATATGGTTCATCATTATCTAGTCGGCAAGAAAGTTCGTCGCGCAACAACTCTGCGATGATTCGTGTTGTTCAGGGGAAACTCGCTCTCGGCGACGTTTCCTCTGCGGCAAGGGTTCTTTTATCCACCGACACAGTAGCGCCGCTGTCTGCCGAAACAAAACTGGCGCTCCTGGGCAAACATCCGCCTACTCCACCTGATCTATCCTTTTCTCCGCCGCCTGTGTCTGCCGGAGAGACCCATGAGATCACCGTGTCTGCAATGGATGTCATCAACGCCATCCGGAGCTTTGCCAACAGCTCAGGCGGCGGCCCTGATGGTCTACGACCACGTCATCTGAAGGACCTTATCGGCAGAGACGGCGAAGAGAACCGACTGCTCTTAAGTCTAGTACGCTTTGTAAACCTTGCTATTAATGGAAAGTTGCCTGATTTCGTGCTCCCTGTCTTCTACGGCGCCTCGCTTATTGCTTTGCGCAAAAAAGATGGTGGCATTAGACCCATTGCCGTTGGCCTGACTCTGCGCCGCTTAGTCGGAAAGATCATAACCAGGAAGAGCATGCCGGACATCGTCGCAATGGTCTCTCTGCATCAGCTCGGCTGCGGAATCAGAGGAGGTGCGGAAGCGGCCGTGCATGCAACACGGGCGTTTGTAGACCATAACAGGAGTGCCCCAGAGAAGGTTCTCGTCAAGTTAGATTTCAAAAATGCCTTTAACACGCTCAGACGAGACCACCTGCTTAAAGCTGTTCGCACTCACCTTCCCCAACTTTACCCGCTGGTATACCAGATGTATAGACTTCCGAGCAAGTTAATTTGGCAGGGAGAGTTTATTGAGTCGTGCTCCGGCGTCCAGCAAGGTGACCCCTGTGGCCCCGCTTTATTTTGCATTGCTATTCACGAACTTCAAACGCGCCTTACTTCCGAACTCCGACCTTGGTTTCTGGACGACGGCACTCTCGCTGGAGACGTCTCGGCGGTCCAGAGAGACATTGCCCAGGTAAAAGACTTCGAGGCGGTCTCGGGGCTCAAGCTGAACGACGCCAAGTGCGAAATATTTTTCCCCGTTCAACAGGACCCTCAACTCGGCTCCATGCTTCAAATGGTCCGCGATCTTCTGCCAGCTGCGAGGTTAATTCCCGATAACGAATTCGAGCTTCTAGGAGCGCCAATTCTGACCGAATCGATTGGCTTATCTTTAGCTAAAAAAGGCTCCGACCTTGTTCGCTGGTGCTCTAGACTGCGACTATTGGACGCTCACCCAGCTCTCTACCTGCTTCGCGCGAGTTTGTCAACGCCGAGGCTGATGTACCTCTTACGATGCTCACAAGCCTATGCTGAACCAGAACTGCTTCAATCGTTCGACGAAACCTTGCGAAGTACCCTTCAGGGTATCTTAAACGTTCAGCTTAGGCAAACCTCGTGGTTACAAGCTTCGCTTCCAACTTCCGCAGGAGGAATGGGGATTCGCATGGCTTCGCAAGTTGCCTTGTCTGCTCACCTCGGGTCTCTAAAAAACACTGAGACTTTAGTGTCAGGGATCACACCACCGGATGCCTACACCAGCTTTATCGCTCAACTTGAACAAGCTCGCCGCTACTACGCAGAAAAGTGGGGTCCATTGCCCGAACGCATTTCACAATCGACTTTAGACTTGCAAGTAGTTAAGTCGATCCAGGAGCGGTTAATGACCCAGGCAAACAACGTTAAAGAGCAGGCGCGATTGAAAGCCGTGATAGATCCGATGAGCGGAAAGTGGCTTCAGGCCATTCCCTCACCGCAGCTGGGGACGATGCTGGACAATACCACACTCCGCATCGTCTCCGGCCTGCGCCTGGGGGAAGCAGTCTGCTTCGCACATAACTGTGCAAGATGTGACCTACCGGTGTCTTCTACGGGTGAGCATGCTCTCGCTTGCAAGAGGAGCGCCGGTAGGTTCTCAAGACATTCAGCTTTAATCGACGTAATACACCGAGCAATGCAGTCTGCCCACATACCGGCAGTCAAGGAGCCGGTCGGACTGTCAGCCAACAGCCAACTGCGTCCGGACGGCCTGACTCTAGTTCCATGGAGTGAAGGTCGCTGCCTTGTGTACGACGTCACCGTGTCTTGCACGTTGGCCGCTTCTTATGCTCGCCATACCAGCAGGGAGGTCGGAGCAGCCGCTCACCTTGCCGAAGATCGCAAGTTGGCAAAATATCGTGAACTGGAACAAAAATTTATCGTTCAACCAATTGCCTTCGAGACTTTAGGCCCAATGGGAAAAATCACAAGGAGCTTTCTGGCGGAGCTGGGATCTAGAGTTGCTGCATCAACCGGTGATAGAAGGTCATGGCAGTTTTTGCTACAAAGAATATCAGTTGAAATTCAACGCGGAAACGCCGCGTCCATAATCGGTTCATTGCCCACGGGCAAGGGACTCCCTTTTCTGCCGTAGCCGAACCAAATCGGCGTCAAGAATTGTATGTGCATCTAAAGAATCTAAATAAATACAATACTTATGCATTTGCATAAGTGTGCATTAATGACAAACATAATTAGCAACATTGTTGTATGCGGCATTTTACAATGTCAGCGAACTCCAGTCAATAGGATTTGCAAATAACGACCCAATCGTTGCAGAAACACTCAAAGCAACTATCCAACTAGCCAACAAGCAAAGTCCATAAACGAACGATTATTGCGCTATAGTAATAGCGAAATATAGTGATGATGTTGATGACAAAAACCTTCTTCCGCCAGTTCCTCAACCTACCAGCTCATGTGAGTGCTCCTAGTATTACCTTATTATGAGATACAGCGTAGGCACATCGAGAGAGTAGGTTAGCTCAGCTTTACGTTTCAAAACAATGTTTTACTGCTGATTAACCTGAAATGTCCGTTGCTATGCACGAAAGCGACCTATTTCCTGGAGCTGGCTAAGCGGACTTAATGAAGCATGACTTGCGTCTCGACTGATAGACAGTATTGTATAGTTTTGAGCCTGATATACTACAAACAGTTGTACTGCCAGTAGCGTTTCGAAACGTGGTTTCGTTACGCTTGCGCGGTCGCCGTAAAGTATGGGACAACAGCGAATGTGTGGGCTGGTACAGGACTTCCGTTAAAGAGCGCATGCAGCGCCGACCATCGGTGGCAGTCGTAAACGCCTGGGAATCGCGAGTTCCGTATGATTTCTCTCTAGGTAGGTATTAGAAACGCATACGGTGCTCACACGTTAGTCGCATGCTTAGTAGTTCTAGTACAATCTGTGAGTCATGTGCGTCGCATGCAAAATCGCTCTGCACTGCACTGTGAATGAACCAGACGACCCTTGTGGGGGTGTCACGCGGAGGGGGTCTTGCGCCCGACACAGGTTTGCATTGTTTCGGACACTATGACTACCGTTTCAACGTACTCTAGGATTAACATACACATCCTCTCCAAGCTTCACGTGACTTGTAGAACCCGCTCGACGTCGGCCGGTTATCGCAAAACTTGGTTTCGTAAGTACGGACGTTGTAACTCAAGTCTCAGCTTTAGGCGGATCAGCCTAGCTATTTCAAGGCGGTGTAGACTTGAGTTAAAACTAAGTAAGCTGGTCACGTGTGTATAGTTTGCCAATCCACCTCGCGATCAACTTCAAGTGACTCGGCGAATTTGTGCACGTTAAGGCAGACCACGATCTCTCTATATTTATGATTTTTTTGGCATTTGATCTCTCATTGTTTCCTAATCTTCAAATTCAATAGAATGCCTTTTATTGCTTTTGACTACTTATAACATCCGTGCAGCGAACTACACCTACGATTTAGGTGTAGGCCAACATGCATAACATGTTAAACAGATATAATCTATAAATGTGTAATATTTTAGCTATGACTTAACGCCTCCATATGTCCTTGTAGTGAAAAAGAGGCTTGACTTGGTTGCCATATTTATATATTTCTTCATGTCATGCATAACGTGGACATATGCTTGCCATATATATAAATATATATATATATATATATATATATGCTTCAAGAAAGCACACACAAACTTCCAAATACTTACTTATTGTATCTTTTATGAACCGTTACACTTAATTGGTAGAGTACTTAAAAAAATAATTTCTGCTTCCTTCGTATAGGCAGCAACATATCAATACAACCCTGTTCGATAGAACAGAACTACTTCAGTAAAACTAGAAGAGTTTATATATTATATGGTAGGCTAGATCGTGTATGGTTAATTGAGCTCGGCTACTGCCATAATGTTATTTCTCACAAACTTGCAAAATAATTGTAGCTTATTGATAGCCCCTACGGTGTAGATTTAAGCTGGCAGTGCTTGTAAAATGCTACCAACAACACAGCGTCCTTTGTGCGTTGCTAGCTCTAGATGGTTGTCTTCCATCCAGGCACAAGTCCACTCGAGGGCTGTTGTTGCTACCTCCAGACCAGTCATCTGGCTGGCGGGGACTAACATTGCCAGGTCGTGCGCATATGCCAGTGTATGCCAGCGGGAAATACCCCTGTCCACTAGCGACGCCCTAATTTTCGCTGTATTACCACTGTTTGCTAGCGTCGGGACTACCTCTGGTCTGGAGAGGAACAACATCGGGTCTTAAGGCCTTTCCAGGAGTTCGACGTTCAGCTACATGTAAACGTTTTCCGCCGACAGAGGGAATCTCCTTGAGGGCTTGGCAAAGCTGCGGAGAAATTGTGGCGGCTGACGAAACAGTGTTGCCGTTGTCTGAAGTGTCTTCTCCGGCAAAAGTGGGTAAGCGCCGCTGCCCCATACTACATTTTAAAGAACGCCCCGGGGATCTGGTATTTTGTACGACGATTCTCTTCCACGGCTGACGACTACCACGGGTTAGGATGGTGTCGACGCGGACCTTCGCGAAAGGGTTTCCCGCGGCCCGGCAGTCCATGTAAAGTGTGGTGGTTACTACGTGTCCTCGAAACGTTTGAGCCTGTTGTTTAGCACCTTACGCAACGACGCCTTGTGCATTTTTCGCATCTGCCAGATGCGCTGCCCAAAAAGGCCGCGGCGTGTTGGCGCACGGGTGGCGGATTGACTACAATATACGTAATATACCGTTGATCACTGAGGAACTATTGGCCTTCCCTCACCATCCACTCACATATTAGGGGTAAGCCGCTACCGTTTGCCAATGTTAAGTCAAAAAATAGCTACTGTAATCCGTGGGCGGCCTGGTGTAACAGCAGCTGGGTCACTCACGAATGTGTCAAAGTCTCCTAGCAATACACTTGGGGAGGAAGAACAACTATAGCCGTGTCGGTTGAGGGCCTGTGTAAATATTTGTTGTACGTCGTGGAATGACAATACAGGGCTTTGACAATAGATACGGTGTTAACCTTTCTTCTTGCGCGTAGGCGTCGAACATGCCGTGTGCTGCTCAACACCAATTTAACCTAATCTACACTCTAATGATTTGCCGTCGACGCCCCTTGAATGAGCTGCCAGTCCGAGCCCCCGTCGCCAGCCGGAATAGTTTCCATTTGGCGTGAGAGATTGGGGCGCTGTGTTTGGGCAGTTGGCGTTCGTCCGGGCTGTTCTGAGTAGGTTTGATGTGGTAGTTCTTCCTCACGGATTCCTCCTTGCGTGCTTTCCGAAGCTGGCCCCACTACGCCGAAACCCCATGCTGTCGACGCGGTGGCCTGACACGGCGTAGATCCCTTGCCTAGTCACAGTGCGCAAAAAATACACTACAAGGAAGAACTGAAGTGGACCTCGATATGATTAGCTGAATGGTATTAGCATGGCTTTGAGCGAACGCCCGAATAAAACGAGGTGGTGCTTCACATAGACCGAAAGAGCGACGGAGAGATACGCTTAACACGGAAGGGGGTGCGCATAGGAATTTAGATATCCGGGTCCAGTGAAACCGACCGTCTTCTTAGTGTTCTATCCACTAAAACCTAGGTCTTTCCTGTTTTCTCTCTAAGTGCTCCGAGCTACTTTTGTATTACTTCCTTCCCCGTGAGTATAGGGGGTTCCACCAGTGCCGTTCTGCGCTAGCTGCGCTCATTATTGAGTCTACATAGGCACTCACTGAGTTCCATGTTCCACGAGTCTTTGCCCTGTAACATACGTTCGTTGAACCGTGTTCTCAATAATGAGTGCGCTTTGCAATGCATGCACTCAAGTGCGCTTCTGTTCTCCTCAGTAATCCTTAAGCAACGCAGCAAGAATGGCCATCACTTTGATAATACTAGGAACGACAATCATAGCAAAGCAGCCAGTTCTTGCTATACACTGAGTAGTTTTTTTGCAGTTGTTGTCGTTAACGCTAATGTTGCTGTTCTTCCGGCTAATAAAACAGTTTGTTCTTTTCGTTCTCGGTGCCTTTGTCGCCACCGCTATTGTAGCAATTTCCATTTAAAATATTGTCATTGTTGTTGTAGTTGGTACTGTGATTAGTGTTGGCGTTGTATTGAGATGGCTGCCGATTGTCGCTGCCGTTGCTATTGTTGACGCTGCTACCTCTGTGGTTACTGTTGTTGTTGTTCTTACTGTTTCTATTGTTGTTAGTGCTGCTGTTGTTGTTTTTCCGCCTGCGTTGGACGGGGGGGGAGAGGACATGACCAGAATAATACGTCTCCCAAGCACCTTAACCTCCTTAACTTACGGACGTCAAACGCAGGGTGTTTACCTTCCTCCTCGACTTCGGCTTTTTTCTGCTTATGTCTTTCGTTTGTTCTCAAGTAATTTGCCCCCAGAAATATTTCCATGTTTTCCCCCTCCCCCGTACCCCACTTTCTCACAACGATATAGCATAGCCGCTGTGTTGAGTGCTTGAGAGGGGGGCCGCAAGCGCGGGACGCGTTATTACGATACGAAAACGGAAGAGGAAAAATGACATCACACGCATACATGTATATATATATATATATATATATATATATATATATATATATAATATATAATATATAATATATAATATATAATATAATATATAATATATATATTACCAAGTATGTTATCACACTATTTCGCGGAAAATTAACACGAGGCTTTGTAAAACGCGCGTTAATTCCAAATAGTTCTGAAGGAATATATGAGTTGTGAATGATGAACCCTAAAGTACGTATGATACAGTCCTTAAAATGCAAGCCTCAGCCACGTTTGTACTATATGGCTGGTATGAGCGAAATTCTGCTGAAATACGCATTTTTAATAGGCCACTCTACGTGTACTTCTAATGAACCATTCTATCACGTCTAATGAACCATTAGAGACAGATGTATGCACGGTTTGACTACAGAGTCCAGAACGTGCATTCCCTATTCGGCCTTTTGCAAAAGAGTGTCAAGTATTCACCACCTACACTCTCGACGTGAGCATAAGGTGGAAAATTTCTTCGTCTCACGTTAGAGACATCT
This sequence comes from Dermanyssus gallinae, assembly GCA_003439945.1. Lineage (NCBI taxonomy): Eukaryota > Metazoa > Arthropoda > Arachnida > Mesostigmata > Dermanyssidae > Dermanyssus > Dermanyssus gallinae. Next base: position 192,139 of record QVRM01002502.1, on the reverse strand, counting down.
TCTAAATCTTAGGCCGATTTCACTTATATGGTATGAAACTGATACCTTGTGTTCTTGGAAACAATTCAACTAATCGTTTGCAAGGACCAAACAATCCAAAAGCATATTAAATTTGGAAATCATCACACGTGAGTCTCTCAAATCGCGCATCGAAGAGCCAAGATTGCCCAAGAGGCAGTTCTATGGTAGATATATATTTTTAAGGTTTTATTATTTTTATAGGAGGAATTTATGGGAATATTACTATGGAGTATTTATATTACATGCGCCTACAAAATAACTTACTTAGTTTTGGAGGCCTCACACAGCGCACTCTATTGTGAATCCTCCGCTCTGCTGAGTTGGAGCATAGTTTTGCTTCTTCAGTAGCCGTAACCTTGGCCTCAATCTTGTAAACTGTCGAATTCGGAAAACGAAAAAACATTATTATGCCAATAGGGATCCGCGCGCGCCAAGAGTGAGAACAACAGCTAACTTTGTTGAAATTCTATAGACGCATATTTCCGATCGGCCAAGGTGGGTATTTATCTTTATTGATAAAAAAATTCTATCGGGGCTGACTTTCAGCCAAGATTTAACGTCCATGAGACTGAATTGCGCATTGCTTCACAGACGGACCCCCATAAATACAAATGTGCAACGGTGGGGCTCGAACCCGCGCACCTATGTGTCTTCTTGGGTCGCGAGGCGCAGAAGCATGCCACCACGCCACCGGGCTCAACATATTTATTGATAACGCGTGAGGCATTTACGCACACTGAATGCACTGAGACAGCCCGCGCTGCATAAATCGGTGAAAAATTTGTCGACGCATTGGCAGACCCTAGCGTAACTATTGTCTACTTGTCACTTGATTGAAAATTTTCTAGTGTAAGACCCGTAACTTTCAGTGCAAAAAATACAATGTGGGCGCTACTCAGCTTTGTAGAAGCTAAAAATCCTAAGCTTCATTTCTGCATCTAACATAACTGTAGATGCCGATGGATCGAATCATAGCCGCACACGTACTTGTATGTCTTGTAGCTTGGTGTTGTAACTAAAAGCTTTAGTATCGTTCTTGTGCTAATTTTGTGACAACACTGTGCAATGTGTTTGCATTACACGTGACCAAATGCATTTACAAATGAGATGCGATTTTTATTTGGCTGTCTGTTTGTGTGTGTCACATCTACTTGCGACAAGCCTGCATGCATCTCTTGATATTTCCTACTTCTTCTTTACAAGGGAATTTTCTAAACAGCACCAGACGAAGGTGAGGGGAAATACGGACAATACAAGAGTCAAGAAAGGTAACGGGTTTTCTCGACGTGTCGTCTTTTCTTTTTTTTATTACAGTAGTAGCAATGACAGTAACAGCAGCAGCAACAGCAGCAGATGCGACTAACGCCATAAAGTTACGCATACGAAACGGGCTGCCGTCATATTGCAACCACTGCAACTTCTGACCTGGCGTCGGAGGCAAACATGTCGTTTTCATCTGCCCTATTCCTGGGCTGGTCTTGGCGCACGTCCGCGCACCGGGCGCGAAGATCTACGAACGACGTGGCCAGGACCTTGGGATAGACTGGCTTTTAGGCTCAAGACCAGGCCAGTAGTGTCTGGGCGGCTGTAACTTAGGCGGGTTACCACACGAAAGGCCATCCTTGCCATCTACCGTCGGTGGTGGTAAAGTTGTCTGTGGGCAACAAGGCTTCAACAAAACGAAAGCAAGTGAATACAGGAGGTTTAGTTGAGAACGAAGAGAGGCAGGCGGAACTCGGGATTGGCTGCAAGACATCGAATGCAAATACACTCATAATACGTCGTTTAGGGCTATGAATGGAATCAGATCTGTCGCAACACCTTGCAGACTGTCAAGACGTTTAAAGGTTACATCTAGAACGTGAGCAATATGCTATCATAAAACTATATATATATATATATATATATATATATATATATATATATATATATATATATGTATATGTGTACATTTTTATATTGTATGATGATATAAATATGTATACATATAGTATACATATTTTTCGAGTAGAATATGCAGCCATTCTACTCGCATATAGGCAAACGAGGGCACGTTTACGTGCCCCTGCACCGTAAAAGATAACGAGTTGCAGTGGCAAGCATTTGCCGACGTAACGCATCTAGTCGCTGCAAATGTCTGCATCGAAGGTGGCTGCCTCTCGTTCGAGATGGTCGTCGATACAAGAGCACGTTTTTAATCATTCGCGCGCTCGTCTATCCCTTAGCCTCAAGCAAGATACCAAGCTTGCTCTTTGAGGTGGACAACGCGCCACGAGACAGTCTATATTTCATCTAGTCCCCAAAAAGGCGCTATGCACTTTCTAGCGTTTACAGACATCGCGGTAACTAGGTGCGTACAGGTAAACTTTTTTATCGTCTACGCTGGCTAATAAGATTCCTCGACAGTATTTCCAAACACATGCACACTAAATCGCACAATTCCTTATCGTGTAACACAACAGGACTGCATACCGCGTTAGCGCAAAACGACAGTCCACCCGATGTGTTCGCTTTTCGTTCGAGGTAACAGACGAACGTGAGTGATGTTCTAATTGCAATGAGTGTATATATTGTCAAAGTTGTTCACCGATGCGAGCCGCATACGTCGTCGGCGCAGCGGGCCGTTTTGACCCTAATGTAATAAGCCGCATTGCGTATTCGACGTTAAATTTGTGTCCAGCATACAAAACGCTAAATCCAGAACCGAATCGCTGCAGACTTTTTATACGTAATAGACATTTTACTTGAAATATTAGAGCAAATGTAGGAATACCATTCGTAATTATATATATATATATATATATATATATTACATATATATATATATATATCCCCATAGTTCATCCTAAGCCCGCAGCTATATATATTTATGCATTTTATAGCAAACAAAATGTGACAATAAACTAGAATTAAGTTTATATGGGTATGGGCGGATCCGTGTCACAAACGGACGCATATATATATATATATATATATTAACATTGCATCTACTGCTCTCGCTTATAAAAGATTGGCGAATGTAAAGAATGATCTAGCGGGAATAGTGCATTTTTAGGCATACATATTTTGACGTAGTGGTGCATGCGTACCCGCTTTCAACACAGGTCTGGCAGCTGTATGAAAGTATGGGTCTTAAGCGAACAGAAACGTTGAGTCGCCATTCGTACCGTGCGTTCGGTGGAACACCGCTGGGCAATATGCTTATAACCGACCTATACACGCGAGCATGAGCGACACCGACTGAGGAAGGCGTGTTTCCCGTATGCCCCGATGAATTGGTTTTGAGTGAATGCCTGTGGTGTCGTTCTGACCCATCGTCGCCATGCGAAATGAACACGAGTATATTACGACAGAAAGTCCATAAAAAGTAAAACCATGCTTTTTCGGAGTTTCTTTTTTCTGTGCTGTACAAAACGATTGAACAGCGTCAAGCAAACATAAGAAAAAGTGGAAGTTGAAAGAAAGCGCGCGAGATCAAGATGGGAGCAAATGTCTCCCGATAGACGTGCTCGTGCCCCAAGTGCCAAGCCATCTGCTTTTCGACGAAGCATTCATTACATTCGCTTTAGCCGCGTGCCCACCCGACACACACGGCCAACGAAGACGGTATCGGGCGGTATCGGGCTATTGGCAACACCCAATACTACCATTAGGCACTTACTACATGTACGACGCACAGAAAGAGCTTTCTCGGGCTGCGTTCTCCGTGGCCTCTTCGTTTACTCGCCGCCACCGCCGCTCAACACCAATCAGCAAAGCAAACTGGCGTCGCTCGTCGCCCACGACAACGACAATAGGAAGCCCATCACCGTACGTCGCACGCGCGAAGATGATGGGCTTCATCATCGCATCACAAACAGAGAGAGGCGCAGGCCGAAAACGAGTAGGCGACCCTTAGACCCTTAGGCACCCCCTCACCTAGCAACTGCTAGGTGCCTGGGGGTGCCTGCTCCGCAACCCCGCTACAGGGCTGTGCACGCGACAACGACGATAACGACGACGACGACGGGGCACGTTGACAAAACAGGGCACGCACGCACTTTGCAGCGCCGTCCTTCGTAAGGCGTAAGACCTCGTGTCGTCACGCAGGCCGTCGGTTCTACGCCAGGTCGTCGGGGTATATCCTAACAGGCAGCAGGTGGACACGGTCTATATCCTAACAGGCACGGACATGGATGGGTCTGTTTGTGTGCCTACGTTTTTGCTGTCTTTGATACTATTAGCAGTTAAAAGACAGGAGGCGTATGGAACCTTTGGAGTCTCTTGCCAAATAGATTGCTTTCTGCATTCGTCACACTGCAGAGAGAGGAAACGGCAGAAATCAAATGCAAACGGTTTGCTTTTCTTACAGAGCAACAGGTGCAGAGGCGATTCTGGTGTGGTTTCGCCAAACTTTGAAAGAGACTTCCTTTGATTTCTACATACGTGTGTCTCGACATGCGATCAATGCATTACAACTTCGTTTTTATTAGTCACGAAAATGTTATAGTATACTGCAGGTTGTACTACAAAAGCATGGTTGGTAAATACTCACTCGATTAATAGGCTGGACATATTCGAAATTTTAAATGAGTATGTCAAATTACCACACTTTGGTTAAGTATGTCATATAACTGGCTATACATGCAGATTAACAGCAAGCGACATAAACTACCTTTTACATTCCTATAGTTTAGGGCAGATCAGGTCGCCATCCAAATCAACTGATCTTTCCCGTTTGAACTAGAGGAGCTTGAGCAGGGTTTTCTAGTTCATCATATTTTCTTTGACTAAATCATGAATGAGGAATACATTATAGTTTTTTTTAGTAAAGCACTATTTTGAAATCCTTCATGTATGCGTACACGTACAACTAATTTGGATAGATACCTCGGCATATTCCAAAAGCTATAGGTGCTACATTTTCTACGTTACAGTATATTTATTCAACAAACAAAATATCTGAGAAAACCAAAACAGATTATAATGGTTATTGCTCTTTTAAATCTTGATGTTTTTTTGGAAAGGCCCTGCCACCTTTTCACAAAACCACCAACGTTCTTAAATGACCACCGACTTGTCGATACACTGCTGGCCGAGTTTCCCACACTTTAATTGTTGAGGGAAAATGCGTTTTGCACACATGGACGCCATGACAGGGAAGCTCACCTGCAAAAGAGGGCCGGTAGTCCCAGTCATATCCATATTCTCATAAGTTAAGTTCCACACTCCAGGCAATATGGCCTTATATATCAAATCACGTCAAATTTTGTAAAGAAGGCGCTAAAAATCAACCGCACGAATCTCAACAGATTAGTCTATTTACTGGCGTCGTCTTCGCTATTTGTCGAGGGTTTACAAAAGAGACAAGTTCTACCGAAAATGTATTTGTGAAGTTCCACACTTGCGATGCTTTAATCATTTGTAATCAGTTACGTACTGCCATGTTTAGATCCGAAAGCGTACGAGCTTCTCAGACGACTGCATTCTATGAGGGAAAGCAGAGCGTCCATCAGTGAAGTATTCCTCTCGTCCAAAGTAATATGGAGAATGTGGAATGCACTGTATGCTCTAATAATACGAATTTCGTTTTAAATAAGCCTGTGCTGAAATAGGTGTGCGCAAGTTTGATCCAGTAAGTTTGGATTGAACGGTTAATATAAGCCAAAAATATAACTTAGAACGATATAAATATATGATTTTTATAAATTGCATATATTAAGATTATATTCTGGCTATTATGGTAAGCTGAACAAATGACATATATGTACTTACCTCGTGTGTGGCGTATGAGCGATCATATATGGTTACTACTAATGTTAGGCTACTAGATAGATTTGCAGCTTATCGCATTGCGACTTATAGGGACTCCTGACTAAAGCTAAGGTGGTGGTTGTCTGTTATAGGAACACGCCCTGTAAACCTGTTACATGTGATGTTACATACGAGCGTTGGAATATATAATTTTTCTTATATCACTTTATTACTATATATCACCTTTGTATCACATTATAATTTTTGTGAGAACTGAAACATTGTGAGATGCAGTTCCGGTAATAAACCACGTTGTCAATAAAAAAAAATGCACATATATATAAAATGTGCTAATCGTAAAATAGTAACATCTTTCCCGAGCGGATAGAATCTACGCAAACAACGTCACGGAATGTCGCATCATGTTGTCGATTGTGCTTGCCAAGTGCCACCAAGGCGAGTTTTTATTAGAGTGGTATAGAAAACGTTCATTCTTACCATGCTTAAATACATTATACGAGGTGTGTTCAAAAAGTATCGCGACTTTTGCATTTTCGCGGGTTACGTATATTCGAATTTCGATTTTTTGTGGCGTTATGTTGGTACTCATGTCTCTCACTTATGCCGACAAGCTCGGCCATTTTGAATGTTCACTTAATTGTTGACAGCTGCTTTGCTTGCACGTGTTTTGGATCGTCTTCGATTTTTACCTATTCAAAAAAATGGATCAAAGAACCTGTATCAAATTTTGTGTGAAAAACGAAATTAAGTGCGCGGATGCATTCCGAATGTTGACTGTGGCATACGGAGAAGCTACCTTGGACCGAAGCAACGTTTATCGGTGGTACAAAATGTTCTCTGAAGGCCGAGAAGATGTGAACGACGAAGAGCGTGCCGGACGCCCGAGCACTTCAACAACAGACGAAAAAATTAATGAAGTGGAGAAAATGGTATTGGCCAATCGTCGAATCACCGTTAGAGAAGTTGCTGAGGACCTAAACATATCGATTGGCTCGTGCCATTCGATTTTTATCAATGATTTGGGCATGAGACGGGTCGCCGCGAAATTCGTACCAAAATTGCTCAATTGCGACCAAAAACAGCATCGCATGAACATTGCTAATGAGATGTTGGACTCTGTCCGCGACGACCCAAATTTGCTCCTGAGGGTCATAACTGGTGACGAATCGTGGGTTTATGGTTATGACGTGGAAACCAAAGCTCAATCATCTCAATGGAAGCTGCCGCACGAACCAAGACCGAAAAAAGCGCGCCAAGTTCGGTCGAATGTGAAAGTTTTGCTGACAGTTTTCTTCGATTGCAGGGGCGTGATGCATCATGAGTTCTTGCCACAGGGTAGAACGGTCAATAAGGAATATTACCTGCAAGTTATGCGCAATTTGCGCGAAGCAATCCGCCAGAAACGCCCGGATTTGTGGAAGAACAAAAATTGGCTTTTGCACCTTGATAACGCCCCTGCTCACAAATCGTTGCTTGTGCGCGAGTTTTTGGCCAAAAACAACACACTAATGATGCCGCAGCCACCGTATTCCCCAGATCTGGCCCCCTGTGACTTTTTCTTGTTCCCTAAACTGAAGAGGCCCATGAAAGGACGACGTTACGCTACGCTTGACGAGATAAAGACGGCATCGAAGGAGGAGCTGAACAAGATAAAAAAAATGGTTTTTTGAAGTGCTTCGAAGATTGGAAAAACCGTTGGCACAAGTGTATAATATCTCATGGGGATTACTTTGAAGGGGACAAAATAGATATTCATGAATAAATGAATAATTTTTGAAAAAACACAAAAGTCGCGATACTTTTTGAACACACCTCGTATACTATGAGAATGTTACGTATGAAAAAAAAACTGCTCAAAAGTACGGAGCTTTAGCTACGTGAAAGCCAGTAGAATCTGTACAAGTAAATTAAATATATATACTTCTCATACTCTCTCATCTCCTTTATGTCTAAACATACTACACTTTTGCTTCGGTCTTACGTTACGCAAATTATGCCAAAATACAATTTTGCTGCATTGCTGTAAAAGGATGTAATATTTGCAATTTATTGCAATCATATATGTAGTTACTACATATATATATATATATATATATATATGATCATGCTAAAAGGTTTGTCTCTCAAACTTTGTGCATGTCTTCTTACCACGAAGAGACAACAATTGAAGCTATTTGTAATTTCCGTTGCGACCCTCGCCACGGTCGTCCGCCTATTTCTGGTTCGCCTATTTCGGTTGAGAATGACTTCTGTCTACATTTCTGTTCTACATACTTATCTGGTTTCGAGGTCTGCCGTTGTAACAAGCAGCCGCTGTTTGGCAACATGATTTGTCTAATTCGGCCTGGGCCGACTTATTCGGTGCATCCGAAATAAGCCAACGATTAAGTGTATAGTTTCTGGCTCACTTTTGGCCTGCGCCGGAATGGCGCCATTCCTACGCATATATATATATATAATATATATATATAGAGATATTATACATATATATATATAAGTAGATTAAGAATATAGTAATATAGATATAGATAATAGATATATATATATATCTATATATTAATATAGATACATATATATATATATATATGATATATACATATGTATATATATATATCTCTCTCTATATATATATATATCTATCTCTATTATAATTCTATATCTCTATCTATCATCTCTATATAATCTGTATCTTCTATATCTAATCTCTCCTCTTATCTACTCCTCTCTTCTCTATCTCCACTATTACTATCTATCTCTCTCATTATTCCCCTTATCACTCTCTCTCTATTCATATTACCTATGTATTCTATCATATCTATATATATAAATTATGTTTGTGAGGAAAACTCGGTGAACGGTAGAGAGAAAGAGAAAGAGAGACTCGTTGCATGTCAAATGTCTAGAAATGGCTTCTGCGTCGCATTTTGCGGTTCCGTGTTGATGATCATGTTGCTTTTGTGCGTCGTGCGTAACAATAAACATTGGCGCCGCGGAGCTGACGGCTCAGGTCTATGCCAAAGGAAGTTCATCACCCGATCGCATCTGTGGCTATCGATACGAGATGTTCGCTGCCGCTTACACCAACTGCTTGTTCGGACGGCGCCGTTCACCCGCCCGTCCGTCCGCCTAGCAGATCGCCGATCGAGCGCCTTGACCATCGTGCAGGTTAGGATTATGTGGCAAGTCAACCACCAACCGATGAGTACCATCCTAGTATATGATCATGACGGCGATGACGATGATGACGATTATGACGGCGATGACGATGATGGCGCTGATGATGGTGCTGATGAGAATAATGGCGCTGATGCTGGTGCTGATGAGAAGGATGGTCGCTCATGACGTTATGTTATAAAGCACTCATAACGAAGTTTCGGCAAGCTTAACGGCTTACTGGTCGTCGGTCCTAGTACAGTCTCCCTCCTTCTGATGTCTACTGCCGGCGTTGGTGATGGTGATGGTGGTGGTGGTGGTGGTTGTGGTTGTGGTGCCCACGAGATGGAGAAGCTCTGTCTGTCTCTCTCCCACTCGACCAGCCGTTTCGGCGTCTGTCCGTCGACGTTTTTACGCGTCGGGCTTTTATCCGTCGACAACCCCGCAGGGAATGCTAGTGCGGTAGTTATACGCGGCGGGCAACAGCGGGTGGCGTGTGCAGGCGGCGCGCCGGCTTGGATAAAGGAACTAGAGCCATGAGAGTGGGCTAATACTCTCTGAGTAGGGACCATTTAGTAGGGACTGTGTGCTTAGATCCCGTTCGGCTGCATCTGATGTTGTTCCCGCTGCTGCTGCTACTGCTGCTGCTGAGGATGCCGTCATTTGAATGAGAGATCCGTAACTTGCTGCGCCTCGCGAACGTTTTGCCGTACGCGGAGACCGTTCCTTTCACGGAGGCGTTCGTCAGTTCGACACAATGGTGGCGCGGTGATGGCCAGCAAGGATTATTCGTCGGTGACCGTGAACTGTGTAAAGCCGTCGTTCGTAGGAACTTGCCAATGATATGAGAACGATGAGAGACGAGCCGAGTCAGAAAGTGATAGGGAGAAGAGAATGTGAGAACGGATGCAGTGATTTTATCGACATCACCAGGGCGGTGCGTGGCGGAGGCGTTACTCGGGCATTGCTGAGTTGCGGGCATTGCCAGCGGTCGCGGAGTTCATGTTATCTCCACGTGCACTGCGTACAACTCGCGCTCAACAACGACGACGGCGAACTCAAAGGTATGCCCCGCCGGACTGCCACGCTTCGTGTCACTTCAGCACTTCAATGAGCGACACTCCGCTAGCGGACCGCCCGCTGGGTTAGCCAGTGCGGATCCCTGTTGGCCTTGTTGCTGTTGTTGTTGTTTTTGTTCGGCACCGACTATACCCACAGCGCCGTAACTACATCGCAGAACCACGCAACGTCGACATACGTACTGGCCAGCGGCTTACTTCACGCGTTCCGACGTAGAAGACTGGTGCTCTATGTGCGGACCATGTATGTTACTGCTGCTCTCCTACGACCGTAAGCAAACGACGACCAGGCCAGACGCCAAATGAAGGCATCCGTTCATCTTGATGGTGGTGGTCGTAAATCGTGCGGCAAAGCGTGCAGCTGTCTCAATAGTCGTTCAGTAGCTGAGACGTCGACTATACAAGTAGCTTCTTGGAAGCGGTGCTAAGCTTATATTTGACCTATACACAGGACATCGCGCTTTTCGTGTGAAGGGCTAAAACGTTCACAGCCTCATGAGGACTGTACCCGCTACGAGCGCCAATGGTTAGTCCTAGTAACCAAGGTAAGTGACGGTTGCTACAATGAAACTACTAGTTTTGACACAAATATCCTTCTCCCCCATAATATTATCCCAAATGTGCAGTATGTGTGTGTGTGTGTGAGCGTACACAATGTGACAGTGCGATGAGGGCTCCGGGTATGCTCCTAGAAGGTATGAGCCCAACTTAGTGATTGGTCATTAGCAAGGCTATCCTCACATTTGAATGAACCAATGAAGAGAGCAGTCCGGTCGAACATAAACGTACCGTATTTCCGTATTTTTCATATATTTATTGACGGTATTCAGTTAAAGGTTCGGTTACTTGTCGTTTCTATTGATCTGCCAGCGTAGCGATGCCCAGTAGTTCGTAGACAAGTTCAAAGTAATCGGTATTCCTTTGGTTGAAGATGAAAATCAATTTCTTGCAGCTAGTTTGTGTTGTGTGGAATTTATCACAAACTTACATTCCTGTCGTTACTATCGGACTGTAAAGAAAGCAGCAAACTAGTAAGGTAGCACTAATATACGACCCAACCACAACTGGTTACTTTTCGAAATGGCGCTGGTACTTACATTTCGAAGTGCTAGTACTGAGAAATCAGCGTTTGTTTCGTGAGAGCTTCTATCTCAAACATCACGTAACGATTGACTTACGTCGGTTAGCTGTAGAGGGGGGGGGGGCAAAAAAATCTTCTATAGCAAAAAATGAAGGCCGCAGTAAGTGGCTTTATAGGCGAATATTTGAGCACCTGCAGAGTGCATTTAATAGGCCATTGTCTGCATCGTTAATCCTTGTATTCCTAAAATCAGCTATGCAAAATCAAGTGTATGCCATCCGGCCGTCATCATAACCACGTCCTTTGCCGCGAGCCGTTTGTGAAGCGCAGGTGAGTACCAGATGTCGAGCGTAAGCGAGTTTGCATACTTTCTACAGTATGTATGCTTTCTGTATCAGCTTCGATACTTCACTGTCGAGTCTTTTAAATTGTGTAAGTCAAATCCGCGTTTAATTCTGTCGATTCTACCCTGGATAGTGTCAAGGAAATTATACGCGCTGACTGACGTCAATCCACTGTAAGAAGTAACGATTTTGCTCCAGTGTTGCGCAATTCACTACATGGAACTTGCCATAAGTTGACACTTTCGTGGACTTTAATAACTGCCAACTTCAAGCGTCTTCTTAATGCGGCCATGAATGTTTATTAATTAGCAACGCATTAACTAAGACAATTGGTCTATACTAAAGAAATCAAGTGCAACACTAGCACAATAAGTTGATATCAGGCATATCAGGATCACACGTGCGCCTGGATCTTGACATACAACGTGGAAACGCTGCCTCCGTTCGGGGCACACTCCTGAAGTGGTCTCGCCCTGGCCTCATCGAAACGGACACGTGACAGTCTCAATGCGCATTGGCTTAGCTAGTTGATGTGTGTAACATATACCTATTGTATTATACGGATATAAACTTCTTATCAGGATCACAAGTTTATGAACATTTCAATCAAGATCATATTGGTGCACTGGAAAAATTACGAAATCAATCCAATAAGTTGTACACATATATCTCCACATTTACCGTCGACGTTGTAAAGGTTTATGCTAACGGGGCATTTGAGAAAAAGCGGATCTCGCTGAAATTTTTTACAACTGGCTACGACGAGCTTAACCTGGCGTAAGTACCATCGAATGAAAAGATAAGCGCTTACAAGGTTTCTAGTCTCATAAGAAACAGACAAAAAGATCACTAGACTGAATTGTGACTAAAGACACTAACATTTTTGTAGAGGTCGCGGGGATCTTTATTATATGCCTTAAAAAAACAAATTATCAGGATTATGTGCGTGTTCCTCTTTCCGATACTAGGCGGAGATCCCAGAACAACTTTTGAGAAAGATTCACGAGGCCCGTCATGATCCACAAAGTTTTTTAATAGGCGGACTGCACCATTAAAATAAAGACTGAGTCACTCATGATTGATTTTTTCATTATTTCAAAGCTTAGATTACCACACTTGGCATAGTATTTACGAAAAACGAAGACATAGCGGTTCTCGCTGAGACTTTTCACAAGCATGCTTGTTCCACGTCGGAATGCAGCTTCTCCAATTGCTTCAATGCCATTGCAGCCTTTACGAAAAAAAGGCTTTCCAAATCTACCTCAGATCAATGCAGCTGGACTCACAGAGGTTCTGTACATTCCATAACACGCACTGGAAGCGGTTGCAAGGTTTCCATTCTTATAAAGAATTTACATGTATGAGCTCTTTTTACAAATGTCTAACTTGCGCACCTGATAATGCCTGGGCTAACTTGCGCACCGGATAATGCCTGGGCTAACTTGCGCACCGGATAATGCCTGGGCTAGTCGCACTTTTTCCAACTGTCGTTTAAGTTTTCCAAAGCCTAAAAAGACTTTGGTTCTGCAACCCCTAAACGTTGTATATGTTGGATTTGCACATGTTGGCTGTATTTGATCAATAATCGCCCACCGAGACAATTCACGACTAACTCAAACATGTATGATTTGTTTGCTTACAAGCGCAAAGTATCAAGTCTGTGATGAACGGAGTGGCCCGTTAGATGGGTCCAGGATGGCCTCTAAATAGTTAATGCAAGATCAATCGACCCTACGCTGCAGGGAGACAGGTGTTCGACGTATCGCTTACTCTGTCAGGTGGACTTATATGCAAATCAGACAAGCAAACAAATCGACGGCCTTTTGGAACGTATGTGATGAAGGCCGCCAAAGCTAGTGTTTTATATATATATATATATATAATTTATTTTCTGTATAATACAATATGTATATGTTACACGTATCACGACGGATTAGCTAAGCCAATGCGCCTAGTGAGCGTGTATTGTGACTACCACGTGACCATTTCAATGAGGCCAGGCCAAAACCATTTCAGAAGTGTGCCCCGAACGGAGGCAGCGTTCCCACGTTGTATGTCAAAATCCAGACGTTGTTTGGAAAAGAGCGACAACCTGTTATCACCAGTTTAACAAAGTGCCGACATTGCGGATCAGCTGCTTGATCCGAACGCCAGGAGCACCCAAGGTTTCAAACACGAGAGGGTAGAATTCGTGTGGATGCCCGATTAATAAGTATTTTCTCAACTTGCTAGTCTCCGCAAGGTGGGAGGCGCATAACGCGCTTCGGATGCGCCGCCACCAACCATAGAAGGGACTAAGGAGTCGGGAACGGGTGAATCCCAAACTAACATTTTGCCTTGCTCGAGGGGTGTAAGTGTCATAATGTAAATGTATGTCATAGTATACATATTAAATGATTTTTTATGTTAGCACTTCGGAGGTAAGTGTATTATATATTATTACTGTATTTGAGCTTGTTTATTTTATCACAAGATGGGTAGCAGAAATACATTAGACTAGCCCAACAACACCTAGTCGATTCCTGGTGTTAAATACTTTTTTAATTTCACACAAGTATATAATAGCGTCCAATATGGCAATGCCCGTCAGAGCAGCATATACAGTTATCTATGCTAAGTCAGTTTGGCTTCATGCATATGTGGTAACGTATTCATGTCGCGTGTATTGACTGACCAGAATACGGTTTTCTTGATGGGCTCTCTTCCATTTTGTCTATGCGGCAGGTTGGATATTCAACGGTAATTTTTGGCAACTCTAAAATTATCTTGTTTTAAAATCTAAATACATACATCTTGTTTATTTTGCAATAACTTTGCATTTCAAGATGGTACATAATTACAATACAGTCATCATTATTAACAATTTGAACACTTCAGCAACCGTCCCACCGGGCGAGTAAGTGCAAAGACCGCCGTTGCGTCTGGCAGCTCGCTGCGTGGGAATCTAAATACGCGATAGTCTGAGGTTTAATCACACTTTTGCTTCTCACACAGTCTGGCTGTAAGTGTGGCCGACTCGTGGTTTTTTTCCCAGTATAATGCGACTTTACTTTATCCAAGCTTCTCGTGTCGTTAAGTGAGAGGCGCACCGCGGTTATGGGCAAACAATGTTACAATTTGGTGTATTTTGAGGCTTATTATATATATTTAAAGCCGTATGCGTAAATCACGGTGGTCACTTAGTTAGTTGCTTGTACTTCCGCGCTGGTACGCGTGGTGAAAAAAAGTGTTGGAGCCAGAGTAACGCCAAGATAGGTGTAGTGGTTAACTATTTCGGCGGGTCGGCACTTTCTACTTATAGGATGGCGATATTAGAATATCTAGCGTAGTTTGTAGAGAGTCGATGTCCGTGCATACAATCGAAGGCGGCCTGAAAGTCAAGAAATGTGTAATTTTTCTGTTGGTATGGCGGGTTGTGACTGGTTCAAGACAAATTCTACTGCATCAGCTGTGGGTCGTCCCTGAATTTTCGTTTGGAACGTTAAAATCTTACAGAAACGGGCTGGCTGATGCCCCTGTAATCATTAGCAGTAGGTTTATACCCACTCCGAAGGCATTATGATTAGATTATTGCATACAACAATTAGATGATATGAATGTGTTCTATTCTATCTTGTTGTTGTTAGTCTATTGCGCCTAAGGTAGGCGCGGCGCTTAGCTGGCTGCATCTTGCAAACGCCCTCTCTGCAGGCAAACCTTTCGGTGATAGTGATGTGTATAATGTAGTAATTTTTTTTCATTCACATAGTATAGATTAATTTATTAATATGAACGAAGTCTTCTTTTGATTAGTTCTTTATTAATTTATCATTAATTATGTTTATTTCACCCAAATTGAGTATATTATAGTATATATAATTCATAGGGCTTCTTCACAATGCTCTATCTTTTTTCACGCTTCCGGCGAGAAAAGAAATGCAACAATTTTTGCTCCAGGACTGTGCACTCCACTGCATGGAATCTGGCACATTTCTGCAGACAGGACAGGAGAGAAGATGCACAGTTTATACCCCTCCGTGAGGAGTACTAGATAGTTGTAACCATGCACTATGTAGCTAGTGTTTACGTGGCGATTGGACACGGATAGGCAAGTAAAGCACTCGCTCCACTATATATGAAGCGAGTGCTTTGCTTACCAATCCGAGCAAGAAGCCGCTTTGTGCCGCTCATGCCAGACTGTCCACCAGCCACTGAAATAATCCGACTAAGCTGAAGGTGCCGCGACAGTACCTTGATTAGGATAATGCGGCCTAACGAAATATGGACGTGACAAGTAACGCCGTGGTCCCGAAGGGACTGCACCTAGTCGGCACAACTCTGCCGGCCGCCACAATATATTGTTAATAATAAAGGTTGTAGTTTCATCAGAAATTATAGGAATAATATGCACATTGCTTGTGGTACTGATGTCACAATGGCTGCTACTGGGGCTACCTTATATACTACTAGCCACTGTGTATGATATGCATCAACATAGTTGTGAAGCTCCCAACATGGAAACTTAAATTTGATTTTTTAAACGTCTGACACTGTTTTATCAGCTGCTACGCCTACACTCCCGATGCTAAATCGCCAACATAGGTTGAGGCTGCTTCGACTTCGTGCCTACAAGGGCTGCGGCAGTGCCTTGTTTGACGTCAATTGAGAGTCTCTGAAAAATAAAATGCTCTGCCCATTTTTCACATATAGAAAGTATTAGTCGTTTGAACATCTTGTGCCGCATTGTACCGTTCGGGCCTAGCTCACCACTACCCTCCGTAGCTCCGCTGTTGATTTTTTAGAATTGTTTTTCAGATAATGCCACATGCGACTTTTTAAGCTATTTGTTCGAACACAAATACATAGACCTCTGCACCTGGGATTGAAGTGGGAAGCAATGGGGCCCAATAGAACCCTGGGGAGAACTGCGCACTAGCTACTCGGGCTACGTTAAAAATTATATAGGCGTTCGGACTTGGTAGAACGTACACGTGGATAGAAAAAAATAGTAACAATTGCGAGGATTGCATTTTACGGGCTCTAGTTGCCTTTGACAAGGATTTGAGACAACGGAAAAGCAAGCAAACCACTCCGGTACTTAAATCCAACTTGGTCAGCTGGTCGCCTGCGTCTATGTAGTATTGCAATGAGCAAAATAATCTCACAAAGGTAGAAGCATCAAAGGTTCCCCCACGAAGGAGATAGCAGCGATAGATTCACCCATTAAGTTCTCGAACAACGTTGGTACTCGCATTTTCCGCGCGGGCGCGTAACTGAATACACTGTTCGATTTGATTCGACTGGCTGAAAATACCATACGCATTACCAGGTATTTTGTTAGAGGTTTGTTTTTTTACTCCTAGAAAGTTATATAACCATGACGTATGCATACCGCGCCTCACCTGGCAAATGCCACGATAATGTAGTACCTCTAATGTACTAAAAACTAGCTATAATCTGCCCTGTTTTGCAATAATATGTGCGTTCCGTTCAGCTTCCCTCTGTATTGATGACCTTTTCGAAGGTTCGACCGTTTCGATTTTCGGAAGCTGCCGAAGTCATCATACCCATGATGAGGTTCTACAGCGATCTATTGTTTGCAGCTATCAGCCGTTTTTTGAGAAAGGGGAATGATATCGAAAATGAATGATGCAACCGCATCACTGGCAGCTAGCAGTGACTAGGAAAACACACTGAAGTTAAGTAAGGTAATATTTTATCGGCGTACTCTGGTATGACGCAGCAGTATAAATCGATGGACTCTGGTGTGTCTTCGGCTTTACTGTGTGCACATGTTTGAATCACAGAGAGACCCTGGTTTGCGTTTCGGGATAGCCCCGTGCCATGTTATTATTTGGGTTAGTAAACGAGTTAGTTTGCCTCCGATCGGCGGTTGGCCCTGCCGCGGATGTTAGAACTAAGGTCCTTCGCAATGCTAGTGCATTTCGTCTTTCACCTATTTATTGTCTCCATGCGTTTTAGAGCTTTCATCCTTGCCGGCTGTTCCTTTTAAGTACATCTCTCGTTGGCCTTGATATCCTAAGGTGTGGTATATGCCAGAAGGACTGCCTTTCTCTCATATACCACACCTTGGGATTCAGGCGTTTCGGTGCTCACTGTGCCGTAGGCTTATAAGGAAATAAGTCGGAGAGCAGAAACCCTCTTAAATTCTGCCTAGAAAATTGCGAATCCAAGCTACGTCGTTTATCGCTGATATCCTCTAGCCCAGGAAATCAAACATGGTTAGTAACTATAAATGTATGTATATGTATGTATGTATATGTATATATATATATGTATATGTATGTATATATATATATATATATATATATATATATATATATATATATATATATATATATATATATATATATATATATATATACAGGTAGTTCAATAAGTTCTTAGAATGAAAACCGAGAATTTTCCAAATCATGTTTTAAAATTTTTCTTATTCGATATACTCCCCGAGAAGCTCAATACACTTTTCCCACCGAGATTTCAGAGCTTGCATACCTCTTGAGTAGAATTCCGCGTCGTTAGACTGAAAATAGGCATTGACAGCAGCCTTAACCTCTTCATTGCTGGAAAAACGCTTTCCACCAAGACTATTCTTCAAATGTCCGAAGAGGAATCAATCAGAGGGGGCCAGGTCTGTTGAATAGGAGGGTTGTTCAATAAGTGCGAACCTCAGTTGGGCCAGTTTTGCCGATGCTTGCCGGGACTTGTGTGCAGGAGCATTGCCCTGGTGAAACGGGACAACCTTCTTCTGCAAAGCGGGCCGTTTCACGATGAGTTCTTGCTAACGGCAGTCCAACAGTCTTGCATAAGATTCTCCTGTGATCGTTTTACAGCTCTCAAGGTAGTCGACCAGCATTATTCTACGTTGGTCTTAAAAAACTGTAGCCATCACCTTTCCGGTCAATGCCGTTGTCCGCACCCTCTTCGGAGGTCCTTCATCAGGTGCACACCATTGGCAAGATGCTTCTTGGGTCTCGGGAGTGTAGTGATGAACCCGGCTTTCATCGACGGTCATGAATCTGCACCAAAAATCCGACAAATTGTTCGACATCTTGGCCAAATTTCGCTGTAAAGTCAAAACAGGCGCGTCTTTTTGGCCTTGGTTGAGCAAATGCGGCAGCCATTTTGCTCTAAGCTCTTTCATCTTCAAGTTTTCGTGTAGGATAAAATGCAAACTGCCTAAACTAATCCCTAATGCCTCCGCTATTTCCTTAATGTTCATTCGCTTATCTGTGCCAAGAATTTTTCGCAGTTTCTCTACGTTTTCCTCATCAGTTGCCGTTTTTTGGCCTCCTGGACGTAGTTCATCCTCGGTGCTCCTGCGACCTCTTTTTAACACATTAATCCAGTTGGAAACAGTGGCAAAACATGGCGCAGAGTCACTGTACGTCTCGTCAAACTCAATTTTTACTTGGGTCGCATTCCAACCTTTGAAATAAAAAAGCTTGATAACCACTCGAAACTCTTTTTTCTCCATTTTTAAAAATCACGCCGATACGTTGCACGGGAAAAGCTATCAAACGAAATCGCAACGGCCAATCACCATAATATATTGAGTGCTAGCAGTCGAAAAGTTGCAGTTCCTATTAACGGTGAAAGCGTGCCAAAATTCGAATTCTAAAAAGCTCATTCTAAGAACTTATTGAACTACCTGTATATATATATATATATATATATATATATATATATATATATATATATATATATATATATATAGTATTATATATATATATATGATATATATATATATGTATATGTATATATATAGTATATGTATATGTATATATGTATATATGTATCTGTATATGTATCTATATAGATCTATATCTATATATATATATACAGAGACATACATATATATTCATATCATATATTCATATAAAATACTGAATGATTTATTAATAATTTACAATACGTTTGCACACTCGGCAGTGCTCGCCTTAATAAAATGGTGGTAAAAAGGTGTCACGTGAAGTTACGAGTTCAGTTGTCCGTGTCCTTGCTGATGTAGCCCCGCTCTTATGGACCCGGTGCGAGCGGTATATCCTCAAGGTTCCTTGCAAAGTTAAAACGGTGAGATCCATAAGATTCCTCTTCGTGACGCCGAGCCCCAAGAGCGTCCTCGCAGATTCGGAGTCCCATACACCACTTATAGAGATAGTGATGGATCCGAATCTGCGAGGTTTTTTGCGGGTCGGGGAGCGCCGCTCTTAGGAACTCGACGTCATATTTGGCGATTTTGTCTTGCCGTGCTTTTGCCAGGTCCCGGTTCGGGCCGCAAACTTTGGCATCTAAAACCCAGACCTCGGCAGGTGTTGTTATTACGAGGTCGGGCTTTAGACCCGGTGCGCCCGGTCGACGGAATACTCGCTCACGAACCAATTCATGACTCCTTTCGCGGAGAAGACGCGCCACGCGATCACAGACGTCGTGATGTCTCTTTATGGTTTGTTTGTGTGTTGTATCGCACATCTGAGCGACATGAGCCAACGTCTCAGGCGCATGACACCCGTGCCTACAACGTTTGTTGTAGCCCGGGCGTCCCCTGGCCAATCTGGCACGCGTTGGTAGTGCGTTGATCCTGAGCTTTAGTAGGTTTAAATACTCCTTACCAGATAGGTAGGGCATACCCTTAATCCAGTAATGTACAAAGAGCGTTTCGTGTGCTTTTTTAAAATGTGCCCCATCGAACGTGTTGTGTAGTTGTTGAGACCAGTAATCGGTCTCTTGTGTAGCGGTCTCAATGGAGGTTCCCAAGCGCTCGCAAAGAAGTCTTGTTTTCGCAAGATCTTTTTTAAAGTGCTCGGTGGTTAGCATCCATTGGACCCCAAGGTGCGTGGAGTGTTGTAGTGCTGTCAGGCGGGAGAGGCGGAGTCTGGGAATGAATGTTTGGAGGCAGGGGATGTCCAGACCGCCGTGTGCTGTGTGCGTGTACAGGTAGGCGTTCGGCACCGAGTTTTCGAGCTTAAGCCATTTCGACTTAACAACCTTTCTGATCTCTTTATCTAGGTCACTAAGGAGTGCGTAAGATGGTCTGGGACCGGAGACCAGTTTATATAGGAGACGGGGAATGAGAAAGTCTTTCAAAAATATGAGTCTTTGGTGGGGTTTAAGGGGAGCTATCGTGAGTCTGTTGAGTAGATTAAGGAGTATATCCTTGGTGGAGTCAACTCTGCCATTGCTGTCAAAGTCAATTCCAAGATATCTCCATCGATCGCTCATACCTTTAGCTGGCAATTGCCGATCTCCAACGTTAAATTCTGGTACGGTATTGATAAAACCTTTACCTTCCTTCCTATTAAATAGGTGGGAGATAGTAAAGCTTTTATTAGTATTAATTTCAAGGCCTCGGGATTTCAAAAGTGGGTCCGCAATATTAAGGAGCCGTTGGAGATTGATTTTCGTGGAGGCTAGGAGGATGAGATCATCCGCAAAGGCTAAGCCCATAAGGCGGAAGTCATCAGTAAGTTGGTACCCGATATTAGTTTTGTCTAATTTTGAAAGAATGTCGTCGAGAACTAGATTAAATAAGAGGGGGGACAGAGGATCTCCCTGCCTAACACCCCTAGTTGGCCGAAATGTGCGACATTCTTGTCCAAATTCTATGAGAGTTTTAGATGAGAGGTACAAGCGTTCGATATAGTTAATGAATACCTCCGGGTATCCGCGAGTCCGGAGTGACCACAGGACGGAGTCATGACTCACCATGTCGAACGCCTTACGGAGGTCGATTGAGGCGAGTCTGAGCTCACGTCCTGCAGACTTGGCATCGTTAAGGATACCATGATACCATTCTCGAAGGTACCATTATAGGGGAGAAACGCTCGCTGGATTGGGAGAAGCTTAATAGAGTTCTGGAGGCGTCTAGAGAGAATTTTGTTAAGCGTTCTTTGTAAGTATGAACTAATAGATAGGGGTCGCAGATTGCTTGGGGATGTGGCATTGTTAATTTTAGGGATGAACGCTAAGCGAGCAGTTTCATGGGCTGAGGCAATATCGCTAATTAATAGTATGTTAAGAATACAACAGACTACTTCTAACGGGAGTTTACGGAGGGACGAAAGACAAATCCTGTCCAAGCCTAGTGCTTTAGAAGTTCCGCGGAGAGCTACGTGGGTTTCCTTTAGGGAGATAGGGAGGGAAACCTCAAAGAGATCAGAGTTGGGAGTGTATACGGGGCAAGGGAGTGGTTCAGGGGGTGGTTGTGTCATCGTGTTGGCCCAGTGTTCTACAACCTCGGTGGCCTGCATGTTGTGTATGGTGTGTTTGCCGTCCAGCACCTCATGAGCGCATTTGGATCGGTTTTGGCTAAAAAGTTTTTGAGTGGTTGCGTAGTCTTGACGTCGCTGTTGCCTTTTAGATACTCGCGCTTCAGTGGAAGGTGTTTCTCTAAAGGCACGACGTCGTACAGTGTGTGTAAAATGTTTGTTCAGAAATTCGTTTAAGGCGATAGTGTGATTCTCACCTGAGCAAATTATATTTGACAGATGAGTAAGGTCTGTTGAAATTATGTTGCGTTTGGGAAATGTGTTTGTGAGGGCTTGTATTTTAGATATAATAATATCTTTTTGGGATGGATTATAGGGGCCATCTGATTCAGAGTATCGAGGCCGACTAGGCTCAGGAAGCTCAGATCCGTCAAGGTTGGAATCCAGGAGAGACCTCTTTTTAAGGAGGTCCTCTACCAGATCCTTATGCGCCTGAGAATTACGTTGGCCTCTAATCGCCCCAGGTGTGCGTGAGTTAAAATTAGTAGCTAAAAGGTGGTCAATTTCTCTAAGTGTTTCGTTATTATTATCTAATATAAAATCTGCTTCTAATGTTGCTAAAAGTTCACGGTCTTGTGGGTTCCATCTGGCCTTCTTAGAGGGGGGGGCTAAAATGTTCTCATTATATTCGTCCGGATGGGCACGACGACGGTGTAAATTAAGACCTGAATTAGAATTAAAAACCTTTAAGCAAGTACTAGATGGACATTTACAATTTGGCTGGGAGACGCGTGAAGTACTAGGGGAGTTAAAATTATTATTAGAAGCAGCAGTGTCATTTTGTGAGGAACTTAAAATCAAATTATTAGTCTGTGATTGGTTAGGAGTTTGGGAGGTGGCACGAACTTCTCGTTGATTGTGAGTCAATCTAATGTGGCTCGCGAGGCCCGCGCCAGATTTGCATACTCGCCTGCAAGTCTGGCAGCTGAGTCTTCCGGCGGTGTTGCTGCCGTCACGTGATGCCATCGTTGTCTTGGTCCACAGTGGTGATAAGATTTCTTTAAAAGTTTCGTACGCGAACGATGGCGCGATTTTACGCAGATGTTGTTGTTAAAATCGCTAAAATGAAGCGGTCTTTAGACCAACATTCTGTTTGTCGATATATATATATATATATATATATACGTGTATGAATACACCAGCTTAGAATTATACAAAAGTAGCCAATTGGTGATATCTATATAGATGTGTGTATATAAACATTTCTAGAGCTCTACGTGGATGCGTTATTGTTATAGATGCTGCAATCATGTGCTTTGTAGAAGAATACAAATTGTTATTCGTTCATCGTTTTCATGTTACAATGAAAAAACGATGCCACTCGGATGTTCTTGTTCTTCATCTTCATCGTGAATTTCTTCCTTCCTCGCCGCCGATTCTTTTCTGCCAGATCAACCGAGGCACGGCTGGCGTCGACACCGATGCCCGATGGCTATTGTCAAATGGTTGTTTTTATCAGCTAAAAGAGCCGACAAATGTTTATTTATTTATCCATTAGTAAACGACATTGGGATCGAAATGAGTCCAAAAGAGACAGACACAGAGAGAGAGAGAGGGGGGGGGAGAGAGAACGAATGATGGAGAGAATGCGAAAGCCGTATTCGGTGATCCTAACGATGGTAAGTAGGTGCCGCCCTAGGGAGGAAGAAAGCGTTCGGGCGGATTTCGCCCGGCACCGGCGACATCCCGCCGTGCTATCGCTAATGGAGGAGAGAAGAGATTGGACGTTAAGATCGTCTCCACCCGTAAAGCTAAGTCGACATAGTGCCGATATCAGTGTCACTGTCTCCATCGGTTCGCCGTCCGTTCACTACAATGAGTACATTAACTTCAGTTGGAAGTCTGTCTGCGAACTGGCTGCAAGGCGGCCGAAGAGCGGGCCACGGCTCTGCTGTTACGAAAGTGCACACGCGGGAAAGAAACGGGGCAAATACATGCGCGGGTGGAGTGCACACCGTTGCGCATATATATATATATATATATATATATATACACAATAATTTGTTTGTATAACAATCCCTTTGTTAGGTCTTAAATCAATTATAAGCAAATGCAAACATTAGATGTATGCAGAATATAGAAACATAAGCGGTATTCTTAATTTGTTTAATTTAACTTCTTATTGACCGTCTAAGCTGCTTGTGCACATTCGACTTGTGCATGATCTTGGCAAGTTTTCTACTATTAAATGGCGAACGAGTTATCACAATGAGAAATTGCGATTCAGAGTGAGAACATCAAAGCGGGTTCGAGGTTGGCAGTGGCGTATGCTTAAATTTTTTTGCCAAACGAATGTTGACCCTCACGGTTTGAAATAAATACGCTTAATATTAATACACTTCTAACTGTTGGGTTGGCGAAATTCATAGTGATCTTCAAGGGAGTCATACTTCAGGGCGTTCAAAATATTGTTCTACTTTCGGTCCGTGTGCGCGCCGGAAGTGGTGGTGGTGGTGGTGTTGTTATTGAAGTAGCAGCATGTAGAAGTCAGATCACTTTTACATGGCAAGATCCGTCCCGCGGTGCGTCCCGGGACAGTCTACCGAGAAGTTCTTAGACTGCTCTCTTCCTCTGATCGTTTGAAGTTATGCGTATACAGTACTCGTCACCCCCCCCCCCGGATGTAAGGCTGATGGTCCCCGAATGTAGGGTTTGGTTTTACCCCCTAAGTTATATGGGGCAATGACTGGCTTTTAGTGAGTTAGAGCCACACACACACACAGTACCGGCCGACGACACTTACAGCCGCGTGCGGCTGCAGTAGTGTCCTGTGCCCGGGTGTGCGGAGCGCATTTTCCAGTTGGTCGTCTCAAAAAACAACGGTACGATTGTGTCAGAGTAGTCAAAATGTGCCCACATGTATGTGCTGCTTACTACATATATGTGCACTGCCGCGTTGCGTCGCGTTCATGGGGGGGGGGGGGGTTGACCCCGGTCGCGGCAACAAGACTCGACAACGGAACAAATGGTGTCGAGATCCAACCTTCCTCGCTTGACACGCCCACTTGGCTCGTCAAGTATCCGTGTCCGTGGACGTCACGCTCTGCAAGAGTGCGACGTCAATAAGCAGAGCACAGCAGCAGCAACAGCAGCAGACGCAACAAAAAAACCTACAGATCTACACAATGACTGACAGTGGGAATAGGTGTCGTTGACATGTGGCCTGGGTGTGAGTCCGCCGTTAGACTGGCTACCCGGCGTGTAAGTGAGCGAGTGCTCTACTGACCCTCATCATCATCATCATCACCATCACCATCATCATCATCATCATCAGGCCACCGCCTGAGGTCTATTTGGGGTCATTCGATGACGACGTATCCATCTCCCTCAGGCCCGCGTTTTGCCGGCTGGCCTCAGGCCCAATTCGCCACCACAATAAGCGCACACACATGGGCTACACATTTGTACAGTCGTCGTCGACAAATTCGTCGAGACAAAGAGACGTGCGCACCGCACTCGATTGGTGTCCTGCTTGCCGACAGCCGTGTTTGCGGGAAGCATCCCGATCGCTCGAAAGTGTTCGGGGTTTGCTAGCGGTCTCCACGTGTGCAACGTACACAGGTGCCGCCTCAACAGAAGCCGCCACTAAAGCACTACGACATAAAGTACGTACTGTATAACTGGTATTGCTGCGGCGTGTCGTCGGCTACTGTCACCACTACTCGACGCAATACGAGTAGGACCAACAACAATAACAACAACAACGACAACAACAACCACAACAGCGACAACAACCACAACAGCGACAACAACAACATCATAGAGAACAGCAACGACAGCGTCTGCAGTAACAGCCCGACACGGTGGTCAAATGCGTATCTCACCAAGACCCAGTGTGAAACGACCTCGTGTAGTGCAACTTCCTTCGCTAAAGGACTATCCGGGAAGCGGGACAGTTTTTTCTTCGTCAAGCTGAAGCTCGTTTTCAACATCAGCAACTACTGCAGCCGCGGTGATGACGGCGATGACCTCAACGATGCACAGGAAGACGACCCTCGCCGGGCCAACGACATCCGCCCCCGGGATGGGCCAGTCGTCACCGCTTCGTGTGTTCTTCTTCCATCACGTTTCCTCTATCCTTACACTTATATATATATATATATATATATATTCGTGTCTATGTGTGCGGGTTGTTATATTTAAATATATGCGCGTACAAGTGCGTTGCTTTATATACACGTATTTAAATACAGGGTATGCATATATGTGCACGTGACAGATAATTTTGAGTTTGTTTATATATATATATATATATATATTGTGTGTATGTATATATATATATATTCATACATATGTATGCATATGTATATATATATATATATATATTCATACATATGTATGCACTTTTGTACACATAGGTATACATTTATATATTATAGTATAGCCATTTAGACCCTTTTCTCTCCTCTCTAAGCCTCTTCTATCTAAATATCCGTTCAGGGAATCTATGTTTAACTCATAATGAGGACTAAAAAAAATTAACCCAGTAAACGTCTGCAGAAACTTCATAGCCCTATGTCTAGATCATATGGGCAAGGCGCCACAGCGATACCCCGCCTTGACAACCTTTGTCAGAAAAATTGCCAGGACGTGCGTCTTCGGTAACTAATCTAGGGCATTTACATTTCCTACTAATAATTCCCTCTCCCTTTCTACCTAGGCACTCTAAAGTCTCGAAAGCAAGAGGCGGAAAGTCCATAAAATCTTTGATAGAAACGTTATTTCAGTTCGTCTTTGCCCCCACAAATAAAACATAAAATACTGTTTTTTTTATTGAATGTTGAAATGCTTATTTTAAATTTGATTGACATGTAAGATTTATGTATAAAACGACACAACGGGAAAATTTCCATCATTGACCTTGCTGGCACGCTTGCATGATTTTAACGAAATGTTCAATCCCGGTTCATTCTGATGGTTATTTTGTTGGCAAACTTATCGTTCACGTATTGTTATTCAATCACCCAAATAATAAACGTTTTTTAAATGTGCAACTAGGCTGGGGGAGTTAAGCCAGCTTTATGTTGTAGGCATGAAGTCATATTTTTGGAATATTGCAGTCTTGACTACTATGCCGATACTTTGGCAAACAGCGGTAATGTTATTTAACAAAACAGCTAGGATGCCACCGTTAAATGAGTTATGTATAAGCTGTCACACAACAATAATTTAAGCTCCGCCAGTCGTATAGAGGTTTCAAGTCATATACGAACTGTACCCGTTCAAACCGTCTGAATTGATAACGTTAAGCTTGTAAAGCTAGACTAACTTTTAAGCTTAATATTGACTAATACTATTACGATAGGTTCCATAATTCCAGGGCACGCCTCGCCAGTCCTATGGAGACATAGAGTCACATTCAAACATTACCCATGTTTACCGTAGTGGTTGCCCATTGACTGAGCGTGAATACTGAAGATATGTCTAGTGCAGTGTTATAGTCACTGGGCTTTTAAATGGCGCGCTCTCTAACCTTCTCACAACTTCACAAGTTGTTTTACCTATTACAGCGTACAATTGCGTGCTCTTTATATTAGATAAGTCAAAAAGTTCGTCCGCTTTTTTACCCAATTTTAAAGAGCCTTATTTATGCAGACAACAGTATTTTTATTCAATTATATATTGACCGTTTTGTTCGATAACCTTCGCCCATCGCCTCGGTAGATCTATGATTCCTTTCTCCCAGAAAGGCTTGTCCTTCTCGTCGAAATATTGAGTGAGGTGATTTTTTATAGCCTCCAAAGATTCAAATGTTGTGCCATCAAGGGAGTTCTGGAGAGACCTGAACAAGTGATAATCAGATGGTGCGAGGTCGGGACTATAAGCTGGGTGTGGCAGCACATCCCAGTCAAACTCCGCCAATTTTTGCCGGGTGGCCAAACTTTTGTGTGGTGTCGCCTTATCATGTTGAAAAGTGACGCCCCACCTGTTTGACAATTCCGGGCGCTTCGTTGCTACTGCAGCCTTCAAATCTTCGAGTTGTCTGCAGTAGACGACGGAGTTGATCGTCTGACCCATTGGAAGCAGCTCAAAATACACGACGCCCTTACAGTCCCACCAGCAGCACAGCATAACCTTCGTCTGATGAATTTCGGGTTTAGGGATAGCTGCGGCCTGAGAACCTCTGGGGACCCAACTTATTTTCTGTGTTACGTTTCTGTAGAGTATCCATTTTTTATCGCCGATTATTAATCTCCTCAGAAATGGCTCGTTCGAGTTCTTCCGGAGGAGTGCGTGACAGGTATCGACTCGCCCTTCAAGCTGCCTATCATTGAGGTCGTGTGGTAGCCAGATATTCCGCTTGCACGAGAAACCTGCATCATGGAGGCGATTCCAAACGGTTCCGTGGGAGACTCCCGTTACATCTTCAATTTCTTTTATGGTCAAACCTGGGTTCGAAGTAACCAGGCTTATGACTTCGTCGGTCTCCACAACATTGGGTCGTCCTGACCTCGGTTCATCTTCGAGATTGAAGTTTCCAGCTTTAAAACGGGCGAATCGCAATTCAAAGGCTCCTTGTGGGCAAGCATTTAATTGCGCATTGATTAGTTAATTATCAACTTAGTTTTATAGCATACTAATTAAGTGTGTGCATGTATTCTATAGTAATTATATAACACGAATAAGAGCTGATATTATGATAACGTAGCTATTATTACATGAAACATGGTAAATGTAATGTTTAACATAACATATAACAGTAAGAAGTTAAGAAAAATATTGCTCATAATTATTATTATAGTTGATGCCGATTAGAAATTGTACAAAATTGCGTACAATTTGCACTGTCATTGTTATTGCTGCTTTTGTTGCTGCTCATGATGCTTTGCGTTTTTGTTATGTGGCTGTTGTTGTTTGTACGTTTGTGTGTTGTTGTTGAGCGATGACATAATAAGAGCCGTATCTAGGACAGTAGCATCATCAACAAAAACAACGCTATAGTAAACATAAGATTTAATAAGTGTGTTACAACTTTAGATGTAATAAAAATAGTACCCGTAGACAAACTATACGTCTGAATCAAGACAGGTTGGCTGCTATAGAGCAACTGAAGAAATAGCTGACACCAACGATAGCGAGCATGGTTTTCTGACGAACGCTTAGGCAGCCTATATAACGTATCGTATTCTACTCCTAATTATTATCGCGATGTCAATTTATGAACAGTTTCATTGGGGATTTATATGTGCAAATATTTGTATTCTATGGAATTAGGTAGTGGGAATATTACTAAATAAATATTTATTTACAAAAGTCTTTGGGTATTATATCTTATCCCTTATTTTTTTAAATAATTTTACCGCCTTTGGTTAAGTATGACATGCGAGTTTGTTACATGCGTTTGGTACATGAGTTTGAATAGGCGTACGAGCATGTCTGTGTTTGTCAATGATTAAGTAATAAAAAGTCAGCGACCATGGTTACAACAAAAACAAGACAGTGCCACATAATATCTACAGTATTAAACAACAACAACGACAACAAAAATACTGACGGCAACAGCAAATATTACTAAGAAAAACACAGAGAACGACCATAGCAAATTCAACACCAGAGAGACAAGGACCAGACCGTCAGAAATAAGACTGAAGCAGACTAATGACAAACAAGAGAAAAACCACGCCACGGCAATTAGGATAAAAAGCTCGCAACAATTACATATATACAACACCGACGTTAATAGGACTAGCAGACATAACTAGGAAGCCACAATAGCAGTAACAGCCAAAATGCAATCGCAAAAGAGTACAGCGAAAAGTATTAAATTTTCCCAAAATTCCTTGAACAACAGAACAATGTCTACGACCATAATGCGGGAATCAGGAACCATTCGTCACGTTGCTGTACATGTCCTAGCTTTTTAAAGTTTTCGGGCTGACCCTCAGCCAAGATTTAACGTCCACGGAACTGTTTTTCACATTGCTTCATAGACGGACCCCCATAAATACAAATGTGCAACGGTGGGGTTCGAACCCGCGCACCTATATGTCTCCTCCGGTTGCGAGGCGCAGACTTAAGCCACCACGCCACCGGGCTCGACACATGTCCTAGCTAAGACGTGCTAAGTTCATATTTCGATTATAAGCTGAGGAGTGCTTGGCACCTTGTCCAGGTGGTCGACATCAGGCTTGGACCTAGGGCTGATGTAGTTTGTTGCCACAATCATGGGGGGACAATTGCTTACAGCCCGTTATAAAATAAATAAAATGTGTTTTACAGCTGAGGAGTCTTCTTCTTCGGAGGTTGATAATAACGTTTGCTTTGCCAGCCAAATCCGGAAAGTTGTTGTAAACACTTTAGAAACGGACCTGACGCTAGCAAAATGTCTGTGCGGCGCGCGGCTCCTAGTCATCTGGCGTCGCATCTTATGTTTCGTAGCTTTTTCATATTTGTACGGTGTTGTGAAAAAAGGCGTGTCAAAGAAAAGACGCAGAATAATGCGCCGATTTCGTCCTGGGGGGATGCTATTTTGCGCCGGCTGCTGTAGAAGTATTATTAGCAAGCCTATCTTATACAACTAGTATTAGGCCCGGTGAGACTTGGTGCCGAATTAACGTTAATTAAAGACGGAGGAAAAAAATATACGCGACAGACTGGCAGCAGAACACTGAATGGGCCTTTAGCACTTCCAACTGCTATCAGGAATGCTAACACCAAACATCGGTACCCAACAATAACAATAGCAAAGCAGTACACGGAGTGCATCTGTCGACTGTGCTCTCAGGTGTGTACGAAGTTTCATGTGTCTGCCTGCCTGGCCCTTGCGAAAAGATCACTGCACTGCCTCTCTCTCGAATAACATGCCGCGAGCAGCTGACTGTATAATTGCATAATCTGTATAATTATCTATGTTATTTGCATACTCAATATGAGTGAAATAAATAAGATGATGAATAACAATAGCAAAGATGAAAAAAACAGAAGTCACGAGAAAAGCAGCAGCAGCGGCAACAAGAACAATACCAGTGATAGCAACTACAAGATCAGACAGCATGAGCAGGAGCCGTGATCTCAGATGGTTCAGGGCCCTAGAGAATTCAACACATCTCTAGTGTTGTGGTTGTTCCCTGATTAAGCGATAAGCTCCTTATGCTTTCTGGCATTTGTAGACTACAAGCGTGATGTTTGAGACCCGAAAGATGGTGACCCCATGCCTATTCAAGATGAAGCCAGAGGAAACTCTGGTGGATGTCTGAAGTTGTTCTGACGTGCAAATCGATAATCTGATCTGGATATAGGGGCGAAAGACTAATCGAAACATCTAGTAGCTGGTTCCTTCCAAAGTTTCCCTCAAGATAGCAAGCGTACATTTTTAGTTTCATCCCGTAAAGCGAATTATTAGAGGTATTAGGGCGTATACAGCCTCAACCTATTCTCAAACTTTTAATAGGTGTGAGTGTTCTTTCTCAATTGAACAACGCTGTGAGTTGAACCAATGTTGAGTTAAAGTGCCTAAAGCTGTAATGCGCATGAGATCTATAAAGGTAGATCTATAAAGGGAGAATTTGTGTGAGAGCCACGAACTCTCACACGTGGCGCCTGGCGGATCGAGAATTCCCCGTATAGAGCTCGTATACAGGATGGCAGGACATAAGATCGACATCTCATCATCATCGTATTTATTTCACTCAATATGAGTCAGTCAGCTGCTCGCGGCGTGTCATTCGAGAGAGGCAGTGCAGTGATCTCCTCGCAAGGGCCAGGCAGGCAGACGCATGAAACTTCGTACACACCCGAGAGCACAGTCGACAGACGCACTTGGTGTACTCTTCGTGGAAGCTCGTATTCGAACAAATCAGGTGATGAGAGCCATGAACTATGTATCTGGTATAGACGTGGCGATTGTCACACGCAAGACCAGACCAGAGGTGAAAGGCCCTGAAAACATCCAGGTCTCCGACCTCTCGTCGGACTTGTTCAACTTGATTTTCCTATTCCGAGATAAAGGAGGAGGTTAACGTAGTAGCAACGGCGCCGATCTGTTCATCATCACTCAGATGAAGGGGGCGGGCGGGGGGGCGTTGAGTTCTAATCGGCGGTAAAATTTTTCTTTGATTCGTTCCTCCTCGGGCCATAACATTAGCTACAGCAGCAACGACAACTACAACACAACAACATAAATGGCAATAGCATTTATGATAACAGAAAGAGCACGCAATAGAGAAAAGCAACAATTGCAATCATGTTCACGCCCGCAGCAGATACAGCAGCGGCACGCGCATAAGCAGCATGAATTACAAGCATAACAACACAGCACATATCAGCAAATGAGAATCACAATCACAGCGAAACCTTATCAATCAATCGAGTCAAAGACAGCAAAAAAAATTATATATATATATATATATATATATATATATATATATATATATATAGCCAAATCATGTAGTAATGACACAACGTAACGCACCGTTAGTAATGTCAAAAACATAATATACAACATCTCTAACAAATTTATAATGCTGACATTTACGCTAACGCAACAGCATTAGCAATCACCATTAACAACAACAGCAGCAGCACCAACATCAAAAGCAACCAATAATTGCAAAGACAACAACACCCGAAATACGATAAAATAATAGATAACATTAGCAATAACATGCAGTGAGCGCAATGGCCACAACAAAAACAACACGTCTCGAAGAGGACCCCTAATTGAATTTATAGCAGCGTGAAGCGTTGCAACATGCCATTGGTGTAATAGAGTACAACATTATTGTGCGTGTTTAATGCACGTGATATATATATATATATATATATATATGAGGCTACATGAGATATAATGATAGATATATGAGGCGAGCACTGCCGAGTCTGCAAACGTACTGTAAATGATTAATAAATCGTCACAATATATATATATATATATATATATATACAGTCACAGAAAAAAATATAGGGCCACCCATGTTTGCCGCATTTCACGCATTTATTATAACCGATTGTGTAAAGATCATAATGATACATGCTCACAGAGTAACAGCGGATACTTTTATCGACATTTGGAGTATCGGGTTACCTTAAAACACGAGATTTCGACATTTGGCACAGCAACGCTGCGAAAAAATTATAAAGTCACCACCAAGATGCATGTCTTAGCGAGTGAATTGAGTGGAATAACAACGTTTGGGCTCATTTCACGGCACCTAACAACTATACTTAATATTTAGTGAACTTCCCATTACGTCGGATAACTTCAAAAATGCGGTTTGCTATAGTGTTGAACAAATTTGGTATGACGTCCTGCGAGAGCTCGTCCCAAGCCTTCACAATTGCTTTTTTTTAGTTCTACCTGGTTCGAAAATTGTTTTTCGTCGGTGTAAACCTTTCGGGCGAGCCAGCCCCATACATTCTCGATAATATTAAGATCAGGTGAGACTGCAGGCCAGCGTAGGACCTCAATGTGGCGCTGTTCGAACCAGCTTTCGATCAACTTAGCAGTGTGAATCGGGGCATTATCGTGTTGAAAAACAAAGTCGGGTCCTCCCATCAGCTCAAAATGTGCGGATTGCTCTTCTAGTAGATCCCTATAGCGCGTCGAATTAACACAACCGTCTAAAAACACAATCGGCGACCTTGTATAATACCCGACAGCGGCCCAGATCATCACCGAACCGCCACTTGAGTGACGTTTTGACAAAAATCGTTCTTACTTGCGCACGTCGTGGAAATAATAGTTAAATCCATCCGGTCCATCACAATTGAACTTTTTTTCATCGGAAAAGAGCACTCGGTGCCATTCAGTGGTCCATGACGTCGTAACCTGGGCAAAGTCGAAACGAGCTTTCTGATGCTCAGCGGTCAATCGTGGTTGTCTCTTAAGTTTTTTTCTCGTGAACCTAAGTGTCTTCCTGAGGAGGTTTTGCACATTTCGCACGTTCGTTTGCACACCGGTCGCCGCCGCAATTGCCTTTGCCGAGAGCGCAGAGTTCGAGGCTATCTTCAAAATTGCGCGCTTGTTTTGTTCCGAAATGGCATTTGGACGCCCCGGACTCTTTTTTACGCCGTATTTTTCACCCAAATTCACGAAGTTGTTCACTACTTGGCGAGAACGCCCCAATCGACGGGAAATTTCCCGATTAGAGAGGCCGACATCCTTATAAACCTTGATTTGGGTCTTTTCGTCACTCGTGAGACGCCGACCCAAACCCATCGTTTCAGCACAGAAAAAAATTCTGGTAGGA
This sequence comes from Dermanyssus gallinae, assembly GCA_003439945.1. NCBI lineage: Eukaryota > Metazoa > Arthropoda > Arachnida > Mesostigmata > Dermanyssidae > Dermanyssus > Dermanyssus gallinae. The sequence continues at coordinate 158,251 of QVRM01002502.1, read as the reverse complement.
GGTCTGCTTTCGTTTCCGTCGAGCCGTGAAATGAGCCCAAACGTTGTTATTCCACTCAATTCACTCGCTAAGACATGCATCTAGATGGTGACTTTATAATTTTTTCGCAGCGTAGCTGTGCCAAATGTCAAAATCTCGTGTTTTAAGGTAACCCGATACTCCAAATGTCGATAAAAGTATCCGCTGTTACTCTGTGAGCATGTATCATTATGATCTTTACACAATCGGTTATAATAAATGCGTGAAATGTGGCAAACATGGGTGGCCCTATATTTTTTTCAGTGACTGTATATATATATTTTTTTAATGTTGTATTATGTATATATATATATATATATATTATTGGGGCCGCCTTTTCCGGACAGCAATTTTTTTTAATATAATCCTTCATCATTGAGCTTAAAATGTCCATAATTAGTACATTTGCAACAATGTTAACAACTAAGGGAACTCTAATTTCTCAGAATAGGCTATCATCCATATATATATAGATTTTTTTGCTTTTTGATTATATGTATATATATATATATATATATATATATATATATATATATATATATATATATATATTACTGGGACCGTCATTTCTGGACAGCGGTTTTTTTTAATATAATCATTCATCATTGAGCCTAAAATGTCCATAATTAGCACATTTTCAACAATGTTAACAACTAAGGGAACTCTAATTTCTCAGAATAGGCTATCATCCATATATATATATGTATATATATATATATATATATATATATATATATATATATATATTCGTCCGCCGACTGGCGGCCAAAATCGGCTGCTACGATAATAAGGTAGCTATTTCAGCAACCCTTGGTCAACACCAGCTAGGATTCGCTACCCCCGGGGGTACAGAGGTAGTGGTCCACTGTGCCCGTGCATTTTTGCAGTCGCGCAAAATGCCAACGGTAATGGTCAAATTGAACTTCCGAAACGCCTTCAATAGCGTCCGGAGAGACCATTTGCTTCGAGCCGTCAAGTCGTGGGCACCATTACTGTTTCACCAGACAAACCTGGCCTATGGTTCAGGACCATCCCACCTAGTAATGCCCCAGAGCATTATGCCCTCGCAGACAGGTCTTCAGCAGGGTGATCCCCTGGGTCCCCCACTTTTTTGTTTGTGTATCAAGGAATTGGTGGATTCACTGCAGTCCCCCCTTAATGCCTGGTACTTGGATGACGGGATTCTGGGCGGGGACCTCCCGACCGTACTTGACGATATCCGGAAAGTTATTGATTTTAGTGTAATTAGCGGGCTGCCACTGAACCCGGTCAAATGTGAAGTATATGTCACAGCTCCCAAAGAATTTGAGCCATTAGATTTAACTGACCTTTTTAACTTGCTCCCGGGCTGTCGCGTAGTGGACAAGGTTAACCTGGAGCTGCTAGGTGTCCCTTTATTGCCGGACGGCATTGCAAATGCATTAGACAGTCAAAAAGATAAACTCGACTTCGCCACAGGCAGACTACCCCAATTGGGCGCCCACTGCGGTCTATTCCTTCTTAGACCTTGTTTTTCAGCCACGAGGTTAACACACCTTCTTAGAGGTTCCAACCTGTTTTTATCACCAGAGCTTTTACAACCATTTAATGGACTTAGTTTAGACATTTTAGAGATCATACTAAATCTTAAGCTGACTGATGCGGCAAGGGAACAAGTAATGCTCCCGGTTTCTTTAGGCGGTCTAGGTATACCGGACGCGGTCATGATGGCAGGACCCGCCATCGTAGCGTCATTGACCCAGGCGGCGGACAGGGTTAAAACTTTATTGGACAGTGACGGGTGCGATGCCTATAACGTTGAACTTGAAAAGCTGACCGAAGAATTGTCGCTGCTATTTGATTCTCCTCCGGAGGATAGGGCTAACCAGGGTAGTTGGACAGCCCCCTTACATGAAAAGCGACTAGCAGGCCTGATTAATAGAGCACCTTCTGTTGCTGATAGAGCCAGGCTACGAGCTGTTAGTAGTCAAGGGGCTGGGGCTTGGTGACAGGCCCTACCCTGCCCGCGAAATGGGACTCTGTTAGACGACGAGACGACGCGTATAAGCGCAGGGCTGCGGCTTGGTGTTGACCTAGTCGTGCCCCACCGATGTCGTTGTGGTGATTTCGTGGACGCCTTGGCCCATCATGGCCTGTCATGCGCGTTGAGTGCAGGCCGACGAGCGCGTCACTCCGCTTTAAATGACACCTTTAGCCGCGCACTTAGGTCCGCCGGCTTTCCGTGCGTTCTAGAGCCCCCGGGTCTTTCGAGGGATGATGGAAAAAGACCTGACGGTCTGACTTTGACGCCGTTTGAGCGTGGCCGCATGCATGTTTGGGACGCAACTGTAACCGACTCATTAGCCCCTTCGATGGTTGGTGCAGGTGCGGACCGAGCAGGTCATGCCTCCAGGTTAGCTGAGGCTAACAAATGCAGAAAATATTCAAGCGTCGATTATCCGCACGAATTTTGTCCGTTGGCGTTCGAGACTATGGGAGCTGCAGGCCCCCTTACGCTCAAGCTGGTTCAGCGGGTCGGTAAAAGCCTTAATCTTTCGACAGGAGACTCGAGGGCATCCGAATTCTTGCGTCAGAGGCTGTCGCTCGACATTCAACGAGGAAACGCAGCGTCTGTTCGGGGCACATTGTTAAACTGGGCTAACCCTGGGTTAGAGAACCCGTGATCACACGTTCGCGCGGAGACAATTGTCCACTCCAAAGTGCTAACATAGAGAAATTATATAAATATATATATATATATATATATATATATATATATATATATATATATATATATATATAGATTTTCTTTTTATTTAGATGCTATTTAGATCTGCTTACAAACAGTCTGTTAAGACTAACGAATTCGCACGCCTGGGTGAATGACAATTCCAGGTGGTGGTGGTGGGGGCGGCACGGGTCGGAGTCGTTGGCTGCACTCGTGCTGGGTTTGGTTCTGGCCGTTGCTTGTGCTGTCCGCGCATGCCGGCCGCGCAGCCAATCAAACCAAGGTCACCCTGATCGATTGCATCTCGCAACGGCTTCCTGCAACGATATCACCGCGATTCCAGGAGTGCGTCGACTTGTCGGCTTCCTCAACAGGCACGCTCTATCGCTTCGTTACCGTACGTTTGTTCAAGCATTAACCGGTAACCCTTGTTGTTGCTGCTGTTGCACTTACTATTTGCTAGCGGTCTCGCAGTATGCGTGCAAATGTACCACATTTTAGGTCAAACTGTCTACAGCAGAAGCAATCATTAGCATAAACAAGTAAATGTGCTCACTTAGCGGCATCGCTTCCTCTCCTTTATAGTGGCCTCTACATAATTAATGACTAGTTAACTTCACGACGAAAGTACAAGTCACCTTTTCTGGGGCCGATAGAGGCTGTTACATCGCTGCGCACCTGCCCTATGACGTACAATTTTCTCAGCTAAACAACAAAAAAACCTTTGTAGCCGCCGAAAGATAAAAACAATTAAACACAAATTTTTCATAAAGTTCTACTTTCCATCCTCTACGGGCTTGGAGTAGCCGTGAGGCATATCTTCAATATACCGAAGGCCGGACACGTTGAGATATCTAGGGTTTTCTTAACAATCTTTGTAGTAGCATGGCCGCTGACTCTCAGCGGTCCGTACCGGTCGCAGCGAGTTCAAGCCTATGGTTTATCGTCGGTTCTACATGAGCATCGCTCAAAGAAAATTCGATCAACACCAGGGATTACACCGGCGACTCCCCGGTAGATGATAACCATGACTAGCGCGTACTCTACCAGGATACGCCAATAATTGCCAAATACGCTACAAGGCACCACCAAAGCACCCCGAATGTAGGAATTGGGCCTTTTTCAAGGGACTAAAACGCTAGGTGCCAGCTTAGTGATGTTTAGACTATTAGTAAATCAGTCTCATACTGATCTCACCTGGAGGACTCTACAGGACTGTGTACAGAGACAATGTGCAATAGGTTTAAAGTTGTATACATATATATATATATATATATATATATATAGAGAGAGAGAGAGAGAGAGAGAGGGCGAGAGAGAGAGCGTTTGGATATGCATCATCCATGTGTAAAGTATATAGACATACGTTTAAAAAAATTTTAACCTTCTAAACTAAAACAAGTAGCAGTTCACCTTAGGTCGACTTTCAATTCCAGCCTACAGATGGAAGTCTTGGTCAGCTCCGACGGTGGCAAAGCTATCGGAAGCAAGTCATGAGATTACCATCTATCTAGGATCTTCGCCGGCGCATTGCTATCTCAGACCTCCTTTCCAGGCCGGCGAAAACGCGTATTTTTCACGACTACTTTACATCAAAACACTGCTGTACGCGGATCAACGTTTATTTTGTTAATTATTATAATTATCTTTATCAAATACAAGATTTTTATTTTAACAATGCCATTCGATTTGCCTAAGGATATATATTCGCCTCTTCTACAATCAGTAAGATACAGACGAATCTCTAAAAACAGCACGTTAATTCGTGACGGGCATACGAAACAACTGCGGTACATTAGGAAGAAGTACCGCTTTTTTGAATTTTCTGTAAGTGACCTAACAATACTTCGTTGAACTCAAGCTTGCCATAATTACCCTCACTCTCTCCCGTGTGAATCAGTAACCGATATGTAAGTATTTGTACTAAAACATACTGGTTATTTTCTCAGCAAATCACTCTGGAACATTGAACAGGCAGGAAAATTGCTGGTGCGCCGTTAGACTTTAAGGCTGATGCAGGACGACGTCTGTGCGAAACCTCAATGCCCAATCTTTGCTCCACAGGGGAATGTTCAGACATACCTGTCGGAATCAGCCAATGAGGTGGCTGCAGTATACTTGTACTAGATCGCAAAACTAAAAGACACAACGAAACCACACTATGCTGGAATGCGTTGGATGAAAGAGAGTAGAGGCTAGACGCAATCAAAGGCGCTATAAAAAGGGTATTGGCGACCATGGTGCAAACTGTACCGGGCGGTTTAAAAAGAGGTTCAGAAAAGAAGACGATCGCAGGTGTACCTCAACACTTTAGACGGAATCGTCAGGTCAACGGGTAGTCAACAGTCCATCTATTGAAACAAAGATCGCCCCTATCTTGGTCGTAGAAGGGAGACGAAAGTCACCGATGATTGGGACGAGAGATGATTGTTTTTTAATCAGAGTAGAGTAAGCACCTAGCGTGCTCGTTACATACAGACGCGATTTTAGAAATTCAACTCTAAACTGTGTCAGAACGGGATTACAAACGTGGAAACGGTATGTCTATCCGGCAGCATCGTATCGCATTCTACCCTCGACTAATTATCTGCGTAGGGTTTGTTCAACGTTGCCATGGTCATGGCTCAGTCTGATTTTGCTTAATACTCACATTTAATATTTGCCTTATTTATTTTACTATATATCTATATGCGATCATATTCGCCTTCTGATCGATCTAATATTAAGAGGCACATATAACTATAGACATTGGCATACTATTGCCAATGTCACTTTACTCTGATCACAAATGCTAGTTTTATGCAAGTTTGTATATATATACATATATAACATTGTATAGTTCTTCTATGTTATCGGTTTCTACTTTCAGGGCTTTGAGTGCATACTTCGACTCGCCAACGCGGTACGTTTTCCCAGAATCAATAATATGCAAATGTTTATTATAAGCCAACAAGGTAGTAACATGCTCTTCGTGTTTTCAGTCTTTTTAACACTTTAAGGGACAAATATATATGTAGGCATTAACTCAACCCATATATTTTCTTTACGCCTATGTTATCAAACCATATATATATATATATATATATATATATATATATATATAAGTAGATACGTAGTTTACAGCGTACGGTCTCAATGTGATTTGCAGATCCGACCGGACCGTACGGTGGATGTAAGGACGCTATTTTCAGCGGTGGGCGATTTTAAAGGGACACGGTTCGAAATGGCAGTATTACAGTGTGAAAGTCCACTACCGGCGATTAAGTTCACTGTCTGCATGCTTGAGCGATTCCAAGAGGTACGTAGCGCTAATGGTTCTGCTTTGGTTTGAGCTAAGTAGGCTTGCGCTCATTTGGCGTCAAAAACTCTGTCTATCAATTGTACTTTCTTCTACATATAAAAAATAAGAATCACAGTAGTACACATTTGGCTAAGAGGTACTGTTGCTGCCTTAAGAGTTTGTTTTTTGTGTGTGAGCTGTGTGCAGTTTAGCTGGCCTTATTTTTCTACACAAGGCTACTTGTACTTTTTAAAGAATAATTTAAATCCGCAAACATTTAGCAGAATACAAACATTTTAGACAATTTAGAAAAAAAACATGTTATATGCTCCTAAGTACATGTTACGTTTTCAATTACATACATATGTTTATATATGCACACATACAATATATGACTTAACTGCAGGTGTTGCCACAAGCCCGATGCCAAGTTTCTAAAAAAAAATTAGTTTGATAAGGCGGTACTGGCAGAATGTGCTAACTTTGAGGGTAGCCGAATATAGCTTGGACGGCGTAGTTTTGGTCGAGTCGCAGCTTTTAAAGGCTGACGGTCCAGGCTACTCTATGTCAAGATAGGTAGGAATATGGCAGCGCATTTGTGAACGGCAAACAATGACAGACAGATGTGGATATGCAGTGATATTCTGTCATGTAGAATAAGCCCCAGCAGTTTAGCTGACTCAGCGGAGTTAAGGGTGTCATGATAGGAGAAGAGGACAAGGAAGGCGTTGGATGTTGTTTATTGGGTTCTCGTGCCCAATATGATTTGCCAGGTATAGTAGACGAACAGTGGGTCTTAATAGTGCCTATATATATAAAGTGTGTTGCAAAAAATTAGCAACTCATGTTTTTTTGTGATAATTTCGGCTTGGTTTATTTGAATGGCTTGAAATTTTAAGCGCATGATGTACATGACGAAACATGAGTATAGTGTTGATTTCATTGCAATCTCAACATCGGTTCATACAAAAAATAAAAAAAGTGTGAAAAAACAGTGTTGCAAAATATTAGCAACAATAGCGCCTTACAGCGTATTCGATTCTTAGCAGGGCTGTATGACTCATTTGAAACTACATATTTTATTCTAGAAACGGGTTTTTCGTCCCTTTTTCTGAATCAAATCGTAAACTCGGTCTTTCATGGAGTTAATGAGCTGTTGTAAGTACAAAAGTGGAATATTAGTCCATGCTTGCTGGACAGCTTCTTTGAGGTCCGACAAATGATTATATTGTCGACCATTTGCGTAAATCTGCTTTACCAAATGTCCCCAAAGATTTTCAATAGGATTCAGGTCTGGACTTAATGCCGGCCAGTCAAAAAGTGGCACTCCTTGTTCTTGAAAAAAGGCTATAGTGCTAGCCGAGGTATGAAACGTGGCGTTGTCTTGTTGAAAAACTGCGTCAGGTCCCCCAATTCTTCTGAAGTGGGCTTCTAACTGGGAACCGACAATGCGCTGGTACATATCAGAATTGTTTCGGTCCACAATCTCGACTAGATCAGACTTCCCATTATATCCAAACGCGCCCCAATATTTCACAGAGCCACCACCGGCCACACGTTTCGAGAACCATTTAGGTTCCTTCCGTAAGTCGTGCCAATAGTACTGACAGCCGTCAGGGCCGTCGAGATTAAATTTATTTTCATCCGAGAAGACGATGTTTTTCCACTCGTTATCCCAACTTTGGTATCTATGCGAAAATTCACGCCGTGCGACAATGTGCTTCGGTTGCAGTCGCGGCATAAGCTTCCTTTTCGCGTATCGCACGTTTTTGTCAGAACTTAACACTCGGTACACTGTGGATGGGTGCACTGGCACTCCCAAAGTAGTCCTGATCCTGGAAGAAGACATTTGGTCATGAGTAGCCAACTGTATGATCCTTCGCCGATCTCGAATAGTCAAAACTGGCTTACGCCCACTGTTAGATCTGCACCTTTGGTTCACTCCAGGGTGTAAGAACCTGCTGATGGTGCTCTTATGCCGTCCTAATCTGGTTGCTATAGCAGTTACTGTACGACCGAGCTCAGCATATGCCTCAATTCTTGTCTTTTCGTTATCCGAAAGATCCTTTGTACGACCCATGGTTTAAACATAAGATTCGTCGTTAGTTCGGAACAACGACTAAGCTGTAGAATATTTTGCAGCTATATAACGATTGATTTAGCTAGACAATATTCCTGACATTTGATCCCTGGGATCGAATATCAGCTGTAGTATCGACTACCCTTTACAAACAAGAGCTGTGTTGTTAGCATGTTATTGTTGCTAATATTTTGCAACACCGATGTTGAGATTGCAATGAAATCAACACTATACTCATGTTTCGTCATGTACATCATGCGCTTAAAATTTCAAGCCATTCAAATAAACCAAGCCGAAATTATCGCAAAAAACATGAGTTGCTCATTTTTTGCAACACACTTTATATATATATTACTAATCCGGTTTTGTCCATACATCTCCTTATAAGCTCTGGTGTTTTATTAACGTCAAGTTCCAGTTTTTCTGAGTTTTTGCCCGTACTGTGATGGCCAAGTCATTCGCATACGCGATCTTCTCTACTTCTTGTGATGGCCAAGTCATTCGCATACGCGATCTTCTCTACCTCTTGTGGAGGGTTGACCTGGCGAGAGATGTCATCATACGCCAGCTTCTAGAGCAGGAGAACCAGGATCAACCCTGAGAAGCTTCTGTTGTCATTAGTATTTCCACTGTACCGTTGAAAACACTTCAATGGTTCAGGTATCCTGACATTATTTGAAATAATTAATGTGAAATATTTTCCTCAGTAAGGCGTCTAGTATTATCCTCCACGAGAGGCATTTCTGACGTCTACAAGGATTGCAAGAAACGTTTTTTCTGCTGTTTACGGTTGAGCTACCTACAAAGTCAGCCTTGGGCGCAACTCGGTGGACAGCGGTGAGCACTGATCGGTTCTTGCTAAATCCCTATTGGAAGGCCAATACGTTTTCCTCCGCAAAGGTCCTGAGTCGGTTTCCAGTTTGCGGGTATGATTCCCTTCCTGGTCCCAGTAGTGAGCACCTGGGCAACCATATTTAGATACTTCTTAAATAGTATTTTGAACACACAAGGCGGCATGCCGCCTGAACCTGCAGCGTTTTAAGTCTCGCCGCAGCCTTGCGTACCTCCGCTACTCTTATCGCTGGGGGCTCGTCCTATTCTTCTGTGGGTGCACTTTAGGGATACCCACAGAAGCGAACGTTTTGCAGAAAGAGTTTGTTCAGAGCTTGGCGTTTTCTGACTCTCTTGTAATGAGCATTGCCGGCACGTCTTGCGATTCAGCGATACTGTCCCTCGAAATACTTATATATCCTCGAAATACGGACGGCTTTGAATATGGTTTACGGCCAGTCTTGTTGTATATGTTTAGTGGCGTCCTCAAGCGAGAGCAAAGCTGCCGGTTGTTCCTTAATGGGAAGATTGGGTCTTCGGGCATCGAGAATCCTTTTTGGATGAGCTGATTCCTGTACTTTTAGTTCCTTAAAGTGTTTGATCTGACCGCCCACCTTTGCCATCCATGTCTTTCGTTAGGGGTGCGGCTTTGCAGTAGACATGTTCTTCTCGTCCTCCAAATCGCAATCAATGTCCTTGTCTTTCATCGCATCTGCTACCGCGCTGTTCTTCTCCAGCTCATCTTCGCCCGTTGGAAGGAGAACCGGGCCGGGGGCTAGGGGGGGGCTTTAGAGGGGTCTAGTAATTTTTGTGCATGCATGGCACAATATCACGCGGTATAAGCTACTATCTATATACACGGTGTGATGCACGACTGTTATATACAATGCGCTATATATATATATATATATATCGCTAAAAGCTATGCACTCCCCTCTCTCTCTCTCTCTCTCTCTTTCTTTATATATATATATATATATATATAAATTGTGTGTTGTGTGCCGCGGTAGATTAGGACGCCTCTACGCTCGCACAGTTGAGGGTGCTTTAACATGGCCTATTAGCTGGTCGAGCAAATAGCAGTACTTCTCACAGTTTATTATGCTCATAAAAGCAGTGCTACCACACTGTGATTCGTTCACTACATGGGTAGGTTCAGAACATACATAGAAACTGATTTGCCAAAGCACAGACTACAACAGTAGCAGATGACAATTGTCGGCAGCGCAAGCTCATCAGGATTCACAGATTCACAATAGAGGAACATCCGATACACAAATACAGACGGAACATGATCTCTGAGAAGTTTTGTTTAGAAGCGAGAGTGGAGTTACAAAGATCTGTGACATTGGTGTTATTGCCCTACATATGAGCACAAATTTTACAATTGCGTGACAATCAGTTTTTCTGTGCAACATGGTCGTTTTGAAGAGGTGATTCGCAAATATTGAAGTTTTATTATTATATGTCCTAGAAAGATTTACCTGATCGAGTAGATAACTTATGCATGCACTCAATCTCGACATGCCCGCCGGAAGAGCTTAATTACTCAGCAACCACAGATCACCACACGTTTGGTATTGGTAAATGATCGCCATCTATTTTCTCAACATTCTTCTAAAACATACTTCCTGGCTGCATCTTGCCAGTGTCCTTCAGAAAAAGCAGAACTTTCTAGGAAGACTGGCCGGGCAACAACACCGGTGTCGGTTATTCGTAATATCACTGTCACTTCAAAACAACATTTCTCAAAAACCATTTTCTTCAAAGAGCTCTACAACCTTCTGTATCACGTTCGAATTTTTTTTCTGGGTAGCCCGCTTATATACATCTTTGTGCAGCGCACTTCATGACGGAGTTTACTAGTAAGAGGTAGAGGTGCTATTTTAAATCTGTTCTTCAACTTTCTATATAGATCTGCAAGAACCGCATCAGGATTCCACGCCCACCGCCTCGAACGCGCGTGCCGCCGGAAAGCGGCGGCAGCAGCAGACCCAACAGCAAGCGGCCCAACAGCAAGGAACTCAAACATCTCGCATCACAAGCATCATAACTCAGCAGAGAACCAGCCTTCACACAAGACAATGTTGATCTGCCGGTGGTGTTATCGGCTTGAGCCTTCCATGTTTATGTCACCATCACCCTTCGCCTTCAGGCCTAGCTCTCTGCGGCGCGAGAGTATCCTCCCGTGCGACATACATCCCAGCCTTTCATTCAACAAATGGATTGTGACAATGTTTTATGCAGCCACATGCTGGCGTGTACGTCTTTTGATGCGTATAGGCTTCTCATGCTCCTCTCGTCACCTTGGTTTCGTATAACGCGTCGCTGCCAGCACGAGAGGACACGGAACATCTATATATATATATATATATATATATATATATATATATATATATATATATATATATATATGTGTATATATGCCGTTTTGTAAGTTTTAAAGTCGTACTTGTATTCACTTTATTCGCCAGTTGTTCATGGTTCTAGAATCAAACTAGACTTCTAAGCAAGTAGCGGACTCTTCTTGTTTTTGAAACACAGGTTCTGACTTATCATTAATGTTTACAAAATAAAACCCCATCAGTTTAAAGTTTTGAATCGATTATAAGATAGGTAAACTTGTTTGAAATGCACACATCCGCATGGGCGTATGAAACACACTACTGTCCCAAGCGGTTGAACTGGCACAATGCCAGGCAGTGATCTTCAGAACGTACCAGTGTAATTGACTCAAGCGGTCACCCAGCGCACCAGATAGGGTGAACGATTTGCAACGCTTGCTACATGCGTTTAGCGTTCATCATTATGTCACCCAACTTGAGGTACACCGAACGTTAATGCACCTGGTCCGATTATCTGTTCGGTTGCTTAATTTGCACTACAATGCAAAGTTGTTCCGATTGTCTACGTGCATGCCTTCTGTTGTTAATGCATCTGATCTCCATCGCTCAATTAGAGCGTTTTGTCTCAAGTTCCATTGCCTACAGCCAAACTCGCAATACGGCCATATTGCTGAGCGAAACATGTGTAGCACCAGAAGCTGCTATTGCTGTGAACCGTCGAAACCCCCCCCCCCCCAGCTAACGTATTACATGACGTTGTCCTGAAGGAGCCCCCCAGAAGGGCTGAACTCCATTTAGCAAAGTGGCGTTTTGTTAATTTGCGGATTTGGTAAGTTGCCTAATAAATCAGTGCAAACAACCCAAGGATAAGGTAGTTGTTGTCAATTATCAGGTTCGCACCATTGAGCTGAATATGTATAATACGTTAGTACTCATGCTGTAAGTGCATGTATGAATACGCGTATTGATATACACACGCATATATGTATACACACAGCAGTATAACCAGGTTAAACCCGTTTTTACGCAAGGTTGCGATATTGCATAATGCGCATGCGTCACTGACAGAGTCAGAACAAGTGTGGGATTCAAAAACTCCTTTAAACCGTATTCCTTTCTATGTGCAGGCTAGATATTCCGTGGCATTTATTCGACAGTGTAATCAAAACTTGTTTAGTTCCTACTGCGTCTATCGTCTACTGTGATCATCAATGGGTTCAGCAAAGATCACCCATATCCTTCGCAGCACGCATACTGGAGAAAACCAGGATCTCCTGCGGAACTTGGACAAAGGACCAGCTTTACGGGCATCCTTAATTTGCGTTCTCAACTGCATAGGGGCTTGTGAGGAGCGCTACCGGTTGAGCGTATCCTCGAGGCAGCCCCACATTGTGCCCACTAATGCTGCCGCATTGCCGCGCTGCACCGCCAGTGATAGTCGCTGAAGTAGATAGTCAAGATCTCTTTTCTCCCCTGTAGCCCATTCGATTCATTTGCCAATCTTCTGGAGAAGCCACCATACTTCGGGACAGCGTCCTCTGAGTGTCTCGAATACCAGCGAAAATAAACTCGTTAGCTAGCTGGACATGTTTGTTAATCTTTAGTAGTCAGCGGCAGATGCGCTGGCTTACATGCTCGAGGGGGCGAGGGTGTCGGCGACCCAATCTTTGGCGCAGCTTTGAGTTAGGCATATACTTGTCTCGGTCTTAAGGCACAGGTTGGCCATCTATCTAGTTGCAATTCTGGCGTTCGCGGCTGTGGGACAGGTCAACGCGGTTCAGTGGCCGGTTGTGCTCTACATAGGTGAGTGGACCGCCAGATTCTACAAATGGCTGTCTCAATGTCGTGTAAGGTTGTGCTTTTGATAACGTCCAGTAGAGTGGTTTTCTTTGTAGCGAGGTGATCTAGAACTGCGTCAGCATCTTCTGTGGGCTTACGGACTTGGGGAGTGTGAATATAAGTGACCCTGACTGAAAATTTGGAACGGTCTATTTTTGTCATTAGATTCTTGAGTGCGTTTGCATAGTTTTCTTCCGTATTTTATAACGCGGATGCTTTTGTCGGCACTACCACACGGCCTTGGTGCTCTTTCTCCCTGGCGTGGGGGGACTGTCTGCTGCGTGTCATGTTTTCTGTCAGGCATGCTTAAATATTTGGGTAGACCAGAAATTTCCCCTGCCTGAACAAATAGTAGAATACAACTTAGCTATTTTAGTACTTTGGAGTGGACAATTGTCTCCGCGCGAACGTGTGATCACAGGTTCTCTAATTCAGGGTTAGCCCGGTTCAACAATGTGCCCCGAACAGACGCTGCATTTCCTCGTAGAATACAACTTCTCGATTACTTCTGAAGACTCTTGGCCTTTGTGATCATTTCGTCTGGAAGCTTTCAGGTTGGGGTTTTTGACAGGCGCGGCGCTTGAAAAATATGTCGGCCACTCGTCGTTACCTGTCTCCTGAATCTAGCAGGACACTATTTTGTCGTTTTTCTTGCGCAATGAAAGCACCGACGTACGTGTTCTGCAATATACCTGACAAAGATTCCATTGGCTGCTGTTTATTTGGATGCCGTTTTGTCGGCTACGTGAAATGTTTCCAGTATTCACTTAGTATGTTCCATTATGCGTTCGAACTGGAAACCGAAGGCACCAACCAGCACTTAAGCAACCGCGCAGCTCTTGTGCGGTTCTCTTTCCGTCGCATCGCGAATCTCATGGACGATGTACTTTCCCAACACAGCAAGCTCTCGGTCACTTGTCACACACTGAGGCACTGCAGGCCGGATTTGCGCGTCGCCCGTAAGGAATTCGCTGCACTTTTGAAGGAATTCGGCGAAGAATTGAATAGGATTACTCACTGGAATTTTGCGTTGGCCCGTCCCGCAATCAAGCGTTTGCTTAAAATCTTTTTAATTTTGTTTTCTTTATTCAAGACTATCATTCTTCCCTTGCAGACGCTGGAATCGCCGTGCACTGAATATGTTCAATGCACTTAGGCCGGGGCCTGTTAAGATATCTAGAGTTTCTGCAACAGTTCTTGTGTCTTTCTGTTTTACCTCGAATAAAATGCTGCGATCAATTTCCAAGTATGTTTGCTGTTGTAGGTATGATCTACTTGTGCACGATTTTTTTTTTTCTTTGGAACGTGAGAGGACTGCTGACATAGGGAGTCGAGCTACTCATCTCATCGTATTTATTTCACTCCTATTGAGTATGCATACAACATGAACAATTATACAGATTATACAATTATACACTCAGCTGCTTGCGGCATGTTGTTCGAGAGAGGCAGTGCAGTGATCTCTTCGCAAGGGCCAGGCAGGCAGATGCATGAAACTTCGTACACGCCTGAGAGCACAGTCGACAGATGCACTCGGTGTACTCTTCGTGGAAGCTCGTATTCGAACAAACCAGGTGATGATAGCCATAAACTATGTATCTGGTATAGACGTGGCGATTGTCACATGTAAGACCAGACCAGAGGTGAGAGGTCCTGAAAACATACAGGTCTCCGACCGCTCGTCGAACTTGTTCAACTTTATTTTCCCATTCCGAGATAATGCTCTCGAATGATACCGTACGCGGCGTCTTCAACCTCAATCGAATTATCTCAACAACTAGTGCACAGCCTGTCAGTAGGTACACAAAGCGGCTCCTTGCCCGCATTGACAGGCAAAGTACTTGCTTCATGTATATTGTAAAACACCTTTCAAGCAAACTAAAGTTTGCCCGAGTGAGGTGTTCCCATACTCTGTCAAGACCATACAACAGCGCCGGAACAACCTTGAGGTAGAAAAGCGCCAGTGCCGTCGGGACGGACAGTCGCCGGACATCGCCTACCTCTTCATAAAGCGAAATTAGGGCTGTGCGCGCTGTCTCGACGATGTGAGCAGTGAAGGTCGTCCCAGTATAATGAAGCCGAAGCCCCAGATACCGGAAAGAGTTACTGAATTCCAAGGATTGGCCGTCGCAACGTATAACGTCTTTAGCAGCCAATCGACCTCCTCTTCTGAATTTCATAGCCTTGGTCTTCATGGCCTATTTCCAGCCTTCTTGAGACAAGGAACACCTCCGCCAGAGAAGTGATGCGCTTGATGGCACCCAGGTCGTGATGAGCGACCACTATGTCATCTGCGTACATCACAACTGTGGCCTTCTGGAACTCTTGTCGAATATAATCAACAAAATCGGCAAGCAGAAGAGTGAAGGAGCAGCTCAATGGGTCGCCTTGCGGGGTTCCCACATTTTGCCTTACCTGCAACACTCCCTGCTCACCTTGTACCACTTTTTTACGCCCGCTCAGAAGAAGAAGAGAATTACGCTCAGAAGAGAGCCACCAACCCCTGCGTATCGGAATGACTTCACCAGGAGATCTCGAGGTGCTTTGTCGAAAGCCTTGACGCAGTCTATAAAGACTGCATACAAATGGCCTCCGGGCCTTGCCACAGCTCGCTATATCTCTGACTGAAGCACATGGATTGCATCACGCGTTCCTCGACCTCTTCGAAAGCCGAATTGCTCCGGAAGGGTCTGGTCAACAACGTACTCGATCCGTTTTATAACCAATTTGCAGAAGATCTTCTTCAGCGTCCTTTTAGACGCTTCACCGCGGTATACGTTTGGGTCTCGTCTGTCATCACCATGCTTGCCCTTAAATAAAAGAGAAAGCCTGGCGATATGCCAGTCCCCTCTTCATGATCTCGTTAAAGAAATCATAAAGATGGTTTGCCAAAAGTGGCTCAGACTGCACCCAGTGCTCATAGTACACTTGGTCTGGCCCCGCACTCTTTCCTCTTGGAAGAGAGTGCAGAACCTGACTTACTTCTTCTACCTCAAAGGGCAGATTCATAGTATCCTGCTCCAATGTGAGCGGGTGCTCAATCATTGGAGCCAGGCGTACCGTCTCGCGATTATATAGAAGACCGGTCAGATGACTCGTTACCTGTTCGTCGCTGAGCAGGTGGTTCGCCCCCCCTACGAGGCCGTACAACGTAGGCTGAGGGCTTGCGCTTCGCTCTTTTGAGCAGTCGGATTTTCTCCCGCCTAGCGTATTCACGCTTGTGGTCAAGGCATAGCTTTATGTAAGCTTTTCTTCTATTGAAGTAGTCAAGCCTGCGTCTGGCTAGCAGCTGTGGTGGTGCCTCTACCCTCGCTTGGCGCAAAAGCTCGAGCACCTCACGGTGGGCGAGATAGCAAGCCTGAGAAAACCACTGTCGTGATCTCCTCTGCCCCGGTCTCTTCTACCTGACTGCACTTCTCATGGTTCTCTCTACCAGTTCACAACAAGTATCCACATCACAGCCCACCTCGAGGCTATCAACCTCTAATAGTGAAAGGTCAGCACGCCTCGTGGCAACCAGGTGCGAGTCGCCTTGCTGCTTAAAGCAGATATCAGGAATATTTGCGACTGCTGACACCGGTAGGTGCTTCCTTGCAGCCACCTCGAGAACATCGACGCTTTTAACTTCGCCATCGACAAGGTTGTGAAACAGTAGGTTAATGGTGCTGCTTCCGTTATGACTTATATACGTGTGGTCTTTGCGTGCATTTGCACATCTCAGACTAAAGTCTTCCATCAACTGGAGCAGCACCTCTCCTTTATCGTTAGTAGCCCCACCATCAATACGGGCATTAAAGTCGCCACCGACGATGGTTGGCATAGACAGGTCGAAACCTGATATACCGGAACTCACCGTGTCAGCGACCTCTGCTGAGTCAAGATGTGCTTGCGAAGAGCCGGACCGCCAGGCACGATAAAGCTTTCCATAACCATTTTCTCGTAGAGCACCACCAGCCCAACGACGAAATAGGATACCTTTAGGCCAGAATTCACTCTTGCTGCACTTTGCGTACTCGCCGTCACCCAGCACTACACAGAACACGGCATCATTTCCCTGCGTCCGCATTTTAAATACTGCCTTTACAGAAATGCTCCTGGTAACGAGCCATGTGTGTAGGTTGACAGCTGACGTTTTCGCCGCCAGCCGGGCTACTCTCAGCGCGCTGAACCTGCCTGGCTCAGCATACACTTCAAGATATCCTACTCCATCAGCTGCACTGCCTTTCTGCATACGATACTTTGTTTTGCCGCTCTTCCTCCGTTGGACGGTGACAAAACAATCGTTGTCTTCCTCGTCTTTTCTCGTCTCCGCGGCTGTCTCCGTTGGCGACGTTGCGGCCGCTGTGCACGATTTATTGCATCAGCATAAACTACTGACACTCCCGGCCCATATCTCAGCTTGTGCGATGTGATCTCGTCACGTGGTGTATTAAAGCTTTCGACTTAAGACCGGCCACTTCACTGCGGTCGCAAACTACTGTTATCTGCTGCCTCTGAAGCCATATGTGGATAATACCGGGGTCTTTGCATCACCCACACAATTGCAAGGAGCTTATGATTTAAAGGTAGGCTCCTAGGTGAGTAGAGCTTACCATTTCAATATCTTACGGCTGATTGCATAGGCCAGTCGCCACTCTTCACCATCATGTAGTAGCTTTACCAAACACGTACTGTGCTCGAGTCCTTGTGCAGCTCCGTTGATCTTCCATAGCACTAATGTTAGTATTCATTAGAAACAAATGCCTGCATTAGCAGCGCGCTGCTCTGAACACATTGTGTTCGCGCACTTCTTCAGTAGGGAAGTTAAGAGTGCGGCAAATGCTCAAGTCTCCTAGCCAAGGTTCCAAACAATTTTAAACGGCCAACTGGATAACTGACCAGATCTCATCTGAGTTTCTGCAGATACTTTGACCGCGGGTAACTGGCTGTAACCTGCAACATGCGCGCACCAAGCTGCGCTTTCGGTTGTGACAATTATACGCACCAAGCTCAGCCGTTTGTATTAAACAAAAAGCACTCTTCTAACCTAATGATTAGCTTTTCACTTCGAAGCTAATAATTTACCTAACAAAGAAAGCACTTGTTAGGTGTGCACGAGACACTGCTTGATTTAATCACCTACTGCTGTTATAAGGTTAATGTACGAGAGTATTCCAGACGATTTGCCCACTCACTTTGCTCATTCACTCTTGGAAAACTGCTGGAGCATGTATAGTAATGGGCAGGCCAACAGGTTGACTCCCAGGGACCTCCTTGTCTCGATAATTGTCGTCTTTTCGTGGACATTATCCAATCATGACATTTTATCATTTTCAGCGACGGCTTCCAACATTGTCGCTTGTTAGCAGCGCGCCCGGTCCAAGTATATTAGTTTGTTGCAAGGATCACATATGGTCAGTGTTTGAAGCCTAGTACCTTTTCCATTTTGTTCACTCCTCGACGCAATCATACATTGTCTAGTGTCTTGTGCCAACTGCTAGGGTGCTGACTTTACTCGTGAACGTAAGCCGTTCGTTGCAAATCGGCCCCAATGTAGGGTCTTTTTCAAAGCTAAGCTCTACGATGTCTGACCTGAGCCCAGTTCCCCAAACAGCTTCTAAACTTGTCTGTCGCGGTATATCATCGACAGGCTCTCCGTGGCTCCAATAGAAATAGGCAAGCTGGACGATATCATGGTCAGCGGAAGAGTAATATCCTCCTCAACGCGTACCCTTTACCCGATCTATCGCGCCCCTGCTGGCAGCTCTGCAGTTGGGTCCATTAAGACAGTTCGTTGATGACTGCGGATTCACCGATATATTTGTCAACGGCAGTGCGGCAGATATCATTTGTCGCGATTAAAATAAAAGACGTTGCATTGTCAAGTTTGAAAATAAGCGGGTCGAATCCGAGTACCGACAAGGTAAGTAGGATGCAGTCTGCTTTGTTATTGTACACTTAAGACTAGTATATCGGAGACCGAGAGAGATAGAAGGAAGGCGAATACAAAACAGCGAGAACAAAGAGTCTACTTGCTATTACTACTTTCGATAGCTGTTATAACTTCAGCTTGTCGTTTAATCGACTTTACGGCTATGCCGAAAGAATGCCTCAATGGGGTCAGGCACCTCGACGCAAGCTTTTTAGCCGGCGACACGAGCGGACAAGACGCACAAGTAATGGTCGCTGATTGAAACGTTCCATTTGTCGCAGCCTCAAAACGCGATTGTCGTTGCCGCAGCCACCGACGACGACGACAACAACAAACAATAACAACAATAGCAAGCAACAGCAAACAGTAACAACAACGACAATAATAGCTCAAGCAAAGACAACAACAACAACAACAGCAACAGCAACAACAACAACATCAGCACGAATACAACAACACTAACAAAAGCGTAACGCGAGAAGGAGGTGAATGCGACGGCCCTACCAGAGCCGTCCACGGCTGGTACAGACGCCACTCCTTCATCATGAGTTGCGTGACGCGACACTTTGTGTTGTCGGTGGCACTCTGACACGCCGGCCTGCCTAGAGTTGCATGGCCTAGACAGAGTAGGCGGAAACTACACTGCATCGACGATCAGATGGGTGACAAAGTGCGACGCGGGTTGCAGCGATGGCGGTGGCAGTCCAACAAAAGCGGCCAGTTTAGGGGTCGGCAGTCAAACCTTCTTCGAATGCCGGCTGAATGGATGGATGAACGAAGTCACTCTCGCCCTGCGAGCGTGTGAGATCGTGTGTTCTTGCTCATAGAAGACGCCCAGTTAGCGAGCGTCTCAACACCACTCCAATCATCATCACCACCACCACCACCACCATCACCACCGCCATCACCGTCATCACCAACCAGAGCCGAGTGTGCGCCGAGATCGACCGTTGATGGTTAGAGGTGGTAGCAAGTGGCGAACGCGAGCGAGATAGAGAGAAGGCCAGACGAGGAAGAAGAAAAGATGACTATTGAAGACGTTGCCTCGGGTAGAATCATTACGTCTGCTCTTCGTGCAGCCATATCGTATGCACGTGCCTAAGGTAAATGTTCCATTCGCTACACACGACTACTGAGGAACACTTAGACCGAAGTCTCTATTCCATCAAGACATACACGAGCATGACTCTTTCTTTCCTCTAGAGAAGACCGGGTGAGGCCCACCCATCAAAGGAATAACCTCGGGGCAATGAACGAGGACCGATTATAGCAGCACTACTCGCTGCAGGGCCGAGATGACACGGTAGGCTAGTGATGAATATTATTATTATTACAAGTGTTAAGCCAGGTTTATTCTGATCTGTTCACTTTCTGCATGTAAGTCTCTTTTCTTACAGCCCGAATCAATTATTATTATACAAATATTAGAAAGTGTTGACCACAACTTGTCAATCGGTGTCAGCATACCTTACCGAGCGAAGATTTACCGTGAATGTCGGTAACGTAGAAAGTGATTCCCTCCATTGCACCTCAGGGGTGCCGCATGGATCGTGCATTCGTGCATGCCGCAGGGATCTTGGGCCCTTACTCTCTAGAATATACGTCCTTGATCTTCCAACAGTGATTCCAAAAGGTGTCATTCATTTCTCATTTGCGGACGACTTAAAAATATACTCAGCAGTTGACAATCTCACAAGTATTTAACTAGAAATTCAAAACATTGAAAACTGGTGCTTTGAGAGTAAGATGCAAAGATATGTGCCTAAATGTATCGTTGTATCATCAGATGGCAGTTTGCCACTGTATACACTCGGAAACGACGCAATACATTAAAAAAAATTCTTTCGGGGCTGACTCTCAGCCAAGATTTAACGTTCATGGAACTGCTTATCGCATTGCTTCATAGACGGACCCCCATAAATACAAATGTGCAACGGTGGGGTTCGAACCCGCGCACCTATGTGTCTCCTCCGATTACGAGGCGCAGACGCATGCCACCACGCCACCGGGCTCGACAACGACGCAATACTGGTAGTTAAATCATCTCGTGATCTTGGTGTGGTTGTGACCCCTAAATTAGACTTCTCTGAACATATTACTGCCACCGTCAGTTCTGCTACACAGGTATGTAATACGATTGACTTGTACGGCAAATCGTCACTGCCTTGCTTTGTTTTATCTACGTTGATTTGTTGTTCCCGTATATTTCGCCCGCGAGCGCCCGATCTTTGACCGTTGTTGGTGTTGTCGTTGTTGTTATTGTTGTTGTTGCTGTTGTTGTCATCATTGTTGCTGTTGCTGCTGAGTCATCGCGATTTTCGTCGTCATTGTGGTTGGTACAACATTGACGCGTTTGTAGTTGGCACGTTTAAGCGCGCTTGGCCGGAGTCCAGTCGGGAGTCAGTGCTGCCACTGACGGGCGGAATTATATACATATATGCCAAAGGGGGCACGCGAAAAGAAGACACTCAGTTACTCAGTGAGCCAGCTGGGGAGCAGCTGAACACGCGCACGTATTCTGAGCCTGCCTGCGAGTCGGTGTGGGGATGGTCCTGTACGAAGAAAGTGGGGGGGGGGGGTACTGGACGAAGAAAGTGAGGGGCTCTGTACGAAGAAAGCCTTTGCTGGCCTAGGCGGGGCCAGAGATGCCGCTGCATCGTCGATCTTGCCCGTTTGTTCGCTGGCCGCAGAGCCACAATCGTGTTGGCTTACATTTGCGCAAAAACAAACCGACTAGCCAGGCTACTCTGTTTCTATTACAACAACAACGACAATAGCGACAACAATGACAATAACGACAACAATGACAATAACGACGACGATCTGCAAAGTTTATGGGGATGAATACGAGGTCGACGGTGGCTTCTGCGTCTACTGGGAAGTCCACCATTGTTCACCCTTATATTGCACCCCAAAATGTTCTTACCGCTAGGACTACGGCTGCAGCCTACTTCTTCTAACAACAACTACTACTGCTACTACTACTACTACTAGCGTGCCCAGGGATAGTAAGTGGTTCCGACCACGACAACTAATCGGGAGAATTGGATGTCCATGTAAAAGTCCCGCTCCGCTGA
The DNA here is from genome assembly GCA_003439945.1 of Dermanyssus gallinae. Classification (NCBI taxonomy): domain Eukaryota; kingdom Metazoa; phylum Arthropoda; class Arachnida; order Mesostigmata; family Dermanyssidae; genus Dermanyssus; species Dermanyssus gallinae. The sequence goes on along the minus strand of QVRM01002502.1, from coordinate 136,163 downwards.
CTGCTGAAAAACGGCTCGCAGACAGATAAATGACCAGTCTGAGCACACTGTGCCATGTTGGGAGCTGCAGCGTCAAGTTGTGCTAAGGATTACAACGTATCATTATGTATATATCTTTCTGTATGCATATATATATATATATATATATATATATATATATATATATATATATATTATATATATATATATATATATATATATATACTATATATATATATATATAGAGATATATATAGATATATATATATATATATATATATATATATATATATGTATATATATATATATATATATATATATATATATATATATATATATATATATATATATATATATATTATGTGTATTAAGATATACATTTGTGATGTAAGAACATGTGCACAGCCCGCTCGGGGCTTAACTCAAGGCGTTAGGTCCAGGCTTGGGCTGGTCCACCTAGCCAGGGTGCCTCTCACCGAAGCGGCATTCCCTCTCTGAACATCCAATGACAGACGTTGCAGTAAATATTCGCCCGCCCTCTTGTCTCCTGTAACCAGCACCAATCTTCTCCCGACATCGTTGAGCAGTTTCTTCGTGAGCAGCCCGGGCCCCCCCAATGTCTCGAACGCAAGGGGTGAGAACAAGTGTGGGTAAGCAATACTTGAATACTTTCTGCACTTGGCTGCTTCCGCTAGAGATACCGCGTGTCCAGGGCGGGATGCGCCCGTACCGACCATTGAAGGGGCTAAAGAGTCGGTTACGGTCGCATCCCACACCAGCATTTGGCCCCGCTCAAAGGGAGTCAGGGTCATTCCGTCAGGTCTCCTTCCATCGTCTCTGACTAAGCCGGGAGGCTCTAAAATGCATGGGTAGCCCGCCGACCGTAGCCCTCTGCTAAATGTTTCATTCAAGGCTGAGTGGCGCGCAATTCTGCCTGAACTCTGCGGACAGGAAAGTCCATGGTGACCTAGGGAGTCGACCTCATCACCGCACCTGCACTGGTGTGGGGAGACTAGGTCTACTCCTAACCTCAACCCGACTAGTATTCGTGTAGACTCGTCATCCAGGAGGGTACCAAGTTGAGGGCTCGGGAGGGCGTGCAGCCATGCACCTGCACCGGGCGAGGAAACTGCCTGTAACCTCGCTTTGCTAGTGGCCGTAGTTGTTTGGTCCCACAGACCGCTCCATCGGCCGTCGTTTGCCAGTTCTGACCACGAGCGCTGAAGAGAAGGAGTCTCCGGTAAAGACCCACAGAATGCATTAGCGTCATCCTGAATCTTTTCAAGCGTGGAGTGGAAGCTTGCAATCGCTTGGGGGTCCAGGATAGACTCAACGCCACTAGTGGCCGAATGTAAGGAGGCGATGTGTGCTGCGACTGAAAGAGAAACTGCTTCAGGCAGGCCCAGTCCACCTCTGGCTACCGGTAAGAACGCCTGAACTAGGGAATCGTCTCGCAACCGCAGGTTGAGTATAGATTCCAACGCGAAACCCATCTTCAAGTTAATTTCCTCCAACTGGGCTGAGAAGGCTGAACTGTTGGTTCCCCTGAACAGGTAATTCAACCTCGACGCGGAGAAGCATGAACGCAGGAGGTACAACCCCCGGTGAGCGCCCAGCTGGGGAAGACGATTAAAGCCAATTTCAAGTTTTTCCCTCCCGCGTTCGATTGTCGGTCCAATGTGGCGAGCGAACAGGGGTACGCCAAGAAGATCCAAGTCGTCGCCTGTTACGCGGCAACCTGGAAGTATATATATATATATATATATATATATATTTATATTAAACGCAATTCGCCTACTCCCAACTTATCCCATATTAGTGGAATGCCGTATGTGGCTATGGGTGCTATCTGTATCCCGAAAATAGCAATTGCTGCATGAACTGAAAGCATATGTGGCCATTTAATTGCCACAGCTGCGATGGTGGCCTTCCTGACCCTCTCCTGGATGTGTAATCGAAAACTGCTACCGCTTGTTGACAAGGTTATGCCTAGGTATGTAAATTTGTTTACAAATTTAATTTCTGTTCCCCTGACTTGGATTACGTCACCCCTGGCCATACGGCCGCCCCTTCGGAATTTCATAGATACTGTCTTTCCCCAGTTAACCTTCACATCCAAGAATGTAACTAGTCGATTCATGGCTTGTTTCACCCTGAAAAGGCTGCCACCAAAGATGACCACATCATCAGCGTACAGTAAGATTCTGGCCCACTCTTGGGTCCAGCCCGCCCTTATCCACTCTGGTAGTCCACCGAAATGTACGGAAAACAGCAATGGGCTCAGTCCATCGCCCTGTGCGACGCCTGTGGTTTGAGCCACTTCTCCCGCAATACCGACCCCGTTATCAATCTGCACCGTGTTCTGCTTTAACATATTAATAAGTAACCTCAGAACTGCTCCCGGCACTCCCGATTTTGCCAACTCTTCAACTATTTTATACCTTGGCGCTATGTCAAACGCTGCCTTTAAATCTACAAACACCGCATATATACAACTTCTTGGCCTAGACAGCGTTTCCCAGATTGCTCCTAGCAGCTCCCGAATTGCTGAGTAAGTTGATTTTCCTTTCCTAAATCCATGCTGCTCCTCCGGTATTACCCCCCGCTCCTCCAAGAATGACCCCAGTCTTCTAGCTATTATTCCCGAAAATATTTTATACGGACAGCTTTTTATTGCTATTCCCCTCCAAGCTTCCGGTTCAGTTTCTACTCCCTTTCCTTTTGGAATGACTCTTAAGGTCGCTTTCCTCCAGGCCTCTGGAATTTTCCCCTTGTTTAATTCATTGAATAAGGCTTGCCAGCAAGGTGCGAGAATTAGGGTATCTTTCATTTGTTCATTTCTTATCAAGTCTTTCCCGTGCGCTTTGCCCCGTGGTGCTCTGTCTATTGCTTCTATCACTTCCCTAATTGAGATTTCCCTCCCTATCCAAACCCTCGCTTCTTCCGTTGTCTGATCCCACGGGCCTTCGTATACTAGCGGTGCTTTCGGAGTAGTGTCCGCCCCGGCCAATATTCGCCTAAAATGTTCGACTAACCTACCCGTCTCTACGGAACACTGTCTTCTCCCCTTTCGTTTCAGCCATGTATGTGGACGTTCGTCAGCCTCCCTTATTGCTACCCACTCTATTTTTTCCCAGTGCTTTTTCTTTTCCTTCTTATACGCTTTCTTAACCAGCCGTTTAACCAACGCTGCCAACGGCCTTATTAACGGAACGGTCTTTACATATTCTCGCGTCAGCTTACTAGCTTGCTTGGCTGCCCTGCACCTTTCATTAAACCAGGGTCTTCCGCTTCTCTCCTGTGGCGGCAGCATCGCAGACCTCAATAAGCCTACTAGACTGCGTTCATAGGAATCTACCTGGATTACCCCTGGCACCGGAAGTACCCCGCTAAGTCCTTGTAAAAGGACGTTGCCGCTAAGCTTTCTCCCTGATCCTTCCCTCTTCCCTCGTTCTTGAACACTGCCTCTAATTTTTACCCGGATACCCATAGGTATATGTTTTCTGAGTCCCGCACCTTCCTGTAAAGGATTGTCGTCCTTTGTAAATAGTATGTCCTTTCTGTCTATATCGGTTGCAAATATATCAATAACTGATGTCCCGGAGTGGCATTCATATGTGCACACATTTGCCCTGTTAACTACCCAACAGCCGATTTCCTCCAGTACGTTTAGCAAAGCCACCGTTCGTTCCGAGTCAATCCTATCTAATCTCGCGTTAAAATCCCCTCCTATGATCATCGGAGCCTTCCGCGGTAGCGCTTCTATCCCCAGCAAGAGGCGCTCGACCATCGTCTCTGTGGACTCCGTCCCCGCCGGTTGTACATAGGTAGCCACTAGTTCTAGTTTAGGTGACATGACTGCGATTAGATTTTCTGCTACTATCCCTACGCTCATTTCTCCCACCGTCGGTCTAACGAAAATCGATACCCCCCCGCTCGGCCTACCCGGACCCTTTTTACACGATGCCAGCGCATGGTATCCATAGAATCCCCGAATATCAAACTGCTCTCGTGCCCAGGTCTCCGTCAAAATTGGAACGTCTACCCCTTTGTACGCATCGTCCCCGAGCAAATCTAACACCCCCCCCTCCCCTCGCAATTCCACATCACTATCTGAATACCTGCATTCACTACGTCTCCGAACTTATTATTATCTTGCTGTATCTGCTGGTTCTCGCACGCGTGCGGCCTGCTCACTGTTGTCTTCAGAAGTCAGGTCGATTTGGGACGTGATGAAGATGACAATACATGATCTGCGTTTCTGTTCGCCCGTGTAGGTTTGGTGCTATCAGCGTTAATGGTCGTGGATTGTTGCAGCATAGGTGAGGGAGCTAACGGGGCGCCCATCAGTCCTTCCAGAATGCTCGGAATAGCTTCCTGAATGGCCCTTGCCACCGTCTGCACGATGATATCCGTTAACCTCGGCATAATCGTCGCAATCACCTGTTGCACTATATCCTCCACTCTCGCGTTTAATTGATGGGGTGAGGTTTTTCTTTTTAAAGAGGGTTTTTGCGCTTTCGAATACATGCAGGAATAGAATTGTCCACGTCTTGGAGGGTGGCCCGCTGCTGACGGAAGAACTACAAAAACGATTTAATCTGAAGAAAACGTGCGCCCTTGAAGTTTATATGCGAAACTGGGAAACCAAAATTAGTGAGGTGGACATAGGTATTTATGGAACAGCAGCAATGACGAGCACTGAATGGCGGGGTAGCGGTGTAATAGATCGACATCTAACGACGGCCTTTGCAGCTCACGGATTTCATCACGTCCTGTGCAACGTGAAGGGTTTTCATGAACCACAGGATGAATGTCAATGCAAACAATGTTGGAGCAAATGTGATCGATACCACGCCGCGGTATGCCCGGCGGTTAGGTCCATAGCAGAACTAGCAAAACGCTAGATTGTTGGCGTCTCGAAACATTTTGATGTAACATAAACACATTTACCCAGTTTGGGTGTTTATAAAACAAATATATATATATATATATATATATATATATATATATATATATATATGTGTACTCATTCTACAAACAGATCCGCTCTCGTGTGAAAGAAACTCGCGCGCTTGACGACGAGCTGGTGCGCTGGTCACCCGACAAATATCCTGTTCGACTATGTTGCGGTGGTAAACCTAACGTTGCCACTGAAGCAGTTCAAGTCCAGATGAGGAATGGGACTAACCGTTACGCAATTCGTGCTTTCCAAGATTCGTAATCCATGTATTCGAATAGGCGGTTGAAGGGGCTGTTGCAAAGCCCAGAGAACATTTGTACGCAATCTTTAGACGGTGTCAACGCCTTTGATAGGATCCTTCGCCACCAGCCAGTAGGAGCCGGTTGCCCCTTTTCTAGCTGCCATAAGCAGCTTATTTGCCAGAGACACTTTACTAGTTGAAGACAGCAATGAGTTTATGGAGGCGAGATTAAAGGTACCTTCCAGTGTAATGCTTAGCTTCCGATCTTGCTTCCTTTGTTTAAACGGAGTACAACAATGCATTAGTCGTTATATATGCGAATGACCACCTGGGTGCCTGCGATTCTACAGAGGTGAAATTATCTGACTTTGGCGATATTCACTAGCTGGGGCAGTGTTTTGCATTTTGTAAGTGGGTTCTGTACCTTTAAAGTAGGGCGCGAAGCCGCTTCACCTACTTATTGTGAAAGTGCCTACCTGTTGTGGAAGTTGTTAAAACCCGACTGAATAAGTCGCGTACCGATCCAATCAGACAATCCATGGTCAGTTATGGAACAAATGTATTACAGTCGATATAATAAATTGGAGATCATGAGACCCCTAAGTAAAGTTACTTCTGTATATATATTGGATTGTTCATAAGTCCGCTCGGAAGTTTCAACAATTTTTAAAGGCACATGTCATTACAACTTAAATCTTTTATTGAATGTATTGCCTATTTTGTTTAACTACCTTATCCCAACGTACAGATAAGCTCACGATTCCATTCCTCCTGAAGGCGGCGTCCTGGCTTCCGAAGTAATGGTCTATATTCGTTTTAACAACTTCCAAAAAATCGAATTCTTTGCCACTAAGGAATTTTTGAAGGGACCGAAACAGATGATAATTCCATGGAGCAAGTCAGGACTATACGCAGGATGTGGCAAAATATCCCATCCAAATTCCATTAACTTCTTGGTGGTGAGCAAAGGTGCGTGCGGTCTTGCGTTGTCGTGGTGGAAAGTCACTCCTCGTCTGTTCGCCAATTCCAGCCGCTTCTGGTCAAATGCCTTCTCTAAATTGTCCAGTTGTTGACAGATGTTATAGTATTGCTCGTTTCGTTTGATTGTAACAGCCCATAATAGATCACCCTCTTCGCCTGCCACCAAAAACTTAACATCACTTTCCTTGTATGGGGTCTGGGCTCGGTAGTTGCTTAGAGCTCACTCCCTTTTTAAGCCGTGCCTTTCTGCGGACAGCATTCTTATAGAGTACCGACTTCTCATCCCCTGTTACCATGGAACTATAAAGCGGACAAACAACTTTCGAACTGTCCTATCTATTATTGCCTCTTTTGCATTCAATTAACATATCTTAGCTACGACTTGGGTTGCATTTTTCCTTTCCGAAAGTAAAATAGCATTAAATTACGAAAATGCACATTTAAGTCTGACATCTTTACTCGAGCGTTACAGATCGCGTAAGCTAGATATTCAAACAAAAAAAAAGAATATCGCCCCCGGGTGGGCTCGAACCACCAACCTTTCGGTTAACAGCCGAACGCGCTAGCCAATTGCGCCACGGAGGCCTTGTCCTCCCGGTCATGTAGGTTAGGGTATCACTACGTTTTTAGTAAGTTTGTAAGTTCTACACTAACCAAACTAAAGGGTGTGCGTTATGCATTTTTGTTTTTAGCTCTGTGAAATATTGATATATATATATATATATATATATATATATATATATATATATATATATATATATATTCAAACGAATTGTACGGTATAATACAGCGCAGGTCTGCTGTTACCGCCATGTAATAAAACAACCTTCTCCTAAAAGTTTCCTAATATATATATATATATATATATATATATATATATATACAGGTAGTTCCATAAGTTCTTAGAATGAAAACCAAGAATTTTCCAAATCATGTTTTTAAATTTATCTTATTCGATATACTCCCCGAGATGCTCAATACACTTTTCCCACCAAGATTTCAGAGCTTTTATACCTCTTAAGTAGAATTCCGCGTCTTTAGACTGAAAATAGGCATTGACAGCAGCCTTAACCTCTTCATTGCTGGAAAGACGCTTTCCACCGAGACTATTCTTCAAATGTTCGAAGAGGAAATAATCAGAGGGGGCCAGGTCTGGAGAATAGGAAGGTTGTTCAATAAGTTCGAACCTCAGTTGGGCCAGTTTTGCCGATGCTTGCCGGGACTTGTGTGCAGGAGCAGTGTCCTGGTGAAACAGGACAACCTTCTTCTGCAAAGCGGGCCGTTTCACGATGAGTTCTTGCTAAAGGCAGTCCAACAGTCTTGCATTATATTCTCCTGTGATCGTTTTACCGCTCTCAAGGTAGTCGACCAGCATTATTTTACGTTGGTCTTAAAATACTGTAGCCATCACCTTTCCGGTCAATGCCGTTGTCCGCACCCTCTTCGGAGGTCCTTCATCAGGTGCACACCATTGGCAAGATGCTTCTTGGGTCTCGGGAGTGTAGTGATGGACCCAGCTTTTAGAATATCGGACATATCGACGGTCATGAATCTGCGCCAAAAATCCGACGGATTGTTCGACATCTTGGCCAAATTTCGCTGTGAAGCGAAAACAGGCGCGTTTTTTTGGCCTTGGTCGAGCAAATGCGGCAGCCATTTTTCTCTGAGCTCTTTCATCTTCAAGTTTTCGTATAGGATAAGATGCACACTACCTAAACTAATTCCTAATGCCTCCGCTATCTCCTTAATGTTCATTCGCTTATCTGTGCCAACGATGTTTCGCACTTTCTCTATGTTTTCCTCATCAGTTGCCGTTTTTTGGCCTCCTGGACGTAGTTCATTCTCGGTGCTCCTGCGACTTCTTTTTAACACATTAATCCAGTTGGAAACAGTGGCAAAACATGGCGCAGAGTCACCGTACGTCTCGTCCAACCCAATTTTTACTTGGGTCGCATTCCAACCTTTGAAATAAAAATGCTTGATAACCACTCGAAACTCTTTTTTCTTCATTTTTAAAAATCACGCCGATACGTTGCACGGGAAAAGCTATCAAACGAAATCGCAACGGCCAATCACCATAATATTTTGAGTGCTAGCAGTCGAAAAGTTGCAGTTCCTAATAGCGGTGGAAGCGCGCCAAAATTCGAATTCTAAAAAGCTCATTCTAAGAACTTATGGAACTACCTGTATATATATATATATATATATATGACGTCGAGAAGAGTCAATCGCGTACACTGTTACAGTGACGGAGGCAAGTACGTCGCGTTGAGTAATAATCACTGTCAATCGCTTGCCATGCTTTACAAGAGGACTTTTTTTAAAGGCGATAACTGCAATTGGTTTGCTTAATAAATGTGTTCAGGAAATACCCTTCCGGCTGCTGCTACTGGCGGAAATCGTGTTGTCATTGTTCGTATTATTGTTATCGTTTGGTGGTCTAGATGGGATCCTTGACCAAGATTATCGCACGTGTCCACCATGAGTACTGTAACTTGTAAGTTTTGCCACTGCCATTACTTCTACTAATGCTCTCCGCACACTAACGTGCAACGTCGTAGATGGACGGCTGCAACGTACTGCAGGCATTATGCATTTTATTGTTAATATAAATTCATTAAAATTTTTTTGGAACTTGACTTTTATATTATTTGGATATTAAAAAAAACTTAAATATATCTACCAATTTTTGGTGAAATAAATTTGTACTTATATAACAAAAAAAATTAACTTTTAGATCTTTTGGCCTGATGGAGCATCAGATCTAACAGTTGACGGCGCATTGGAGGTGGCTGTAATCTCGGGTAAAAGATGCTTTTTAATTAGTAAAAGCTGTTTTGGCCTGTTTAAACGTGTGCGTTCAAATGTTCCAGGCAAACTATGGAAATCATACGATCACAGATACAAACGGCTAACAACCAGCTGTGCGTAGTTTTCTTCACGAGAATGCATGGTTGCACTTGCCAAAAAAAGCCACTTAATTCACCTAGGGGGTTTCGATATGCTCCTAAATCGTCACACAAAGACGCCGCGGGGGTATGAGGTTACTAGCTACCGTCGGCGGCTATTGTTGGCAGCCTCAATTGTTTTTGCCATTGTTATTCTGTCATTAGCTGTTCTCCTTGCTTGCACAGGTGCTTTTTTTTGGGTGCTGCCTGAGAGTTCGTTCCGTGTTTAGCTGCCGGTCTTATTATCGTTAACGTGGCTGTTGTTATTGTTGATACTGTTGTCGTTATTATATGTCAAGTTTACGTCGCTGCCGTGATTGCGTGTTGTTTTCCTTATTTGGCATTGTTATTGTTCCTCGTGTCGCGGTTGTTGTTGTTCTCGCAACTTTGCTGAAGGCTCTCAGTAAGCAAACCCCTGGCAACCTTTTCTTTCAACTGCTGCCTCTGCTTCTGTAGCGGCGGCTGCTGCTGCTGCCGCTGCTGCTACTGTTTTCGCTGTTACGCCATCCGGAATCCGAACCTCCGGTCTCGGTCGGTCCGAAAGGCGTGCGTGGCCGCCCGTGTTCTTAGCGCCAACACCGGCGTCTTCGCTTGATACTGTTTTCAGTGCTAATCCGCAGATTACGACAGACGGCGCGTCTAATCTGCCGCGTCTTGTACCGGTACGGCATCATACGTGTGCTGTTGCACCATCATACTACTACGTGTTGGGTTGTTACTACTACTACTACTACTACAACGACGACGACGACGACTTCAGGTACAGCACCTACCACTATACTATGGTATCGATCGCCACACTCGGTCATCCCTGCCCACGCCCTGCCATATGTGAAAAGTAGATTTTTCGCGTCACAGTCGTTCGACACCCGTATGTGCCGTCGAAATGTGTCGACGATGTCGGAAACACGCAATATAGCACCTGGTTAGTCACTGGCTGGTCCCACTAATGCCCAGCTGTAAGCTAAGACTGTCTACGTAACCGTGCCTGTCACGTAAGCTAAGTCTATCTACGTAACCGCACCCGCTACGTAAGCTAAGTCTATCTACGTAACCGCGCCCGCTACGTAAGTCAGGTCTGATTACGCCAGTAAGCCTGCCGGCCAGCGTATGTTGTGATTCTGCCGTTCATATGGGTTAGATGAATTCCTCCGTTCAAAGGCTTTCAGACGATGCCGGCTGGCCGCGGAAGTGACGACATACTGCCCCATACGACAGCAGCAGTGTTACGCTTCATGTAGCCAGCCAACACGTATGCTGTGGTAATGTCATAAAGTGCGGGTTCAGTGTGTGTGAGTATCGTACTGAATGCCGTATGTTATAGTTGAGCGCGACTTCCGTGGCTGTCAATTCAATTAGTATTTATTTCACCACAAATTGGTAGGCAGTTGATTCACGTTTCACAAGGCGTCACGATGTGACACTTCGGTCTCACAACATGTATTTAACTCTAGATAATAAGGGCGTTCCGCAAATTTCTGCACATACAAGTGAATGATAACGTCCAATATCACACTCTCCACAAAAGCTACTAACACATTCTTTAATATTAAAACAGCTGAGGTTCATGCATATGAGATGGTGATACCCGTGCCAAGCTGTTTGGCAGATTAGCGAACGGTTCTTTTGTATGGATCTTGCACAAAAGGCCGGGCTATCGATAAAGTTCTACAATATGTAAAATTCTGTACTCTCTATAGGCTCGATATAAATCTAGAACATGCGCTGTAAATGGTGTGTTTTTAAGTGCCAGGTCATCAATAAGTGTTCTCTCTCTCCGCACATCTCTAAGGCAAGTGTTGCCGATGCGCATTTTGGAAGCCGTAATACACGTTTAACATTGCAGGCCTTCAGCTAGTCTAGACTTTTTAAATGGCTCAAGGCCAATTATGGTGGAAGTGTCGAAGCAATTTATAGCTGTTTTTTACGTCCACTTCATGCATTTGCCTAACAAAACATTCCAGGCGTAGCTTTTGCTTGTATCCCCTCAATATTCTGCCAAAAGAGAAACTAGTGGTTAGTGTGATGCCTAAATACGAAAAGTGGCTAACTAATTTGAGTGGTTGATGACCCTCCTTTGTTAAAACGTAAGACCTTTGACTTTTCGGCGTTCATCTTGAGCTTGTTTTCTTTACACCATTTTGCACTTTCGTTGAGGTAAAACGGCAGATGGTTACGAAATTTTGCTAAAATGACTAGGTCGTCGGCATAAAATGCAAAGAGGGCGTGTATTACGCAGTAAGTCTGCGAGTCCAGTTACATACAAGATAAAAAGAAATGGACTAGCTGAGTCTACTTGGGCTACCCCGATAGTTTGTGTTACGGGCGTTTGTGCATAGTGGTGGCCGTTTTTGTTCCATATATATATATATATATATATATATATATCCCTTCGCAGGCAATCGAAAGCCGCTTGAAAATCAATAAGCGCAGCACATGTAATTTCCTTGTTAGAAAGGCGGTTTTATACATGGTTTAAAACAAATTCAACTGCAATCGATCGTCCCTTTAAAAAACCGTATTATCCTGCCGCGATTTTGTCTTCTAGGTAAGAGTACAATTGACCAACGATGACCGATGTTAATATCTTGTAAAGGACGCTTGTAAGTGCTATGCCTCTAAAATTCTCCATTATTTCGGTCTGAACAATAAGAAAATGACAGCTACGCAAATTGAAGCATTACTAAGCTGCATACACTATTACTAAGCTGGATTGGCGTATGCAAACTGCTATAGCAATGCGTCACCTTCAAAAAATATGAAAGTAAAATACGACAGCCGAAGTCGTTCTGCGTCCCTTTAGGTAGGCAAAGTTCATGTACTCTACGAAAAATCATCCTGGTATTATACAACGACTGTTTCACATCTATGCCATATTAGATAAGCCTGGTTACAATCCGACATAGTGCTAGTTTTCACCCTGATGATAGAATAGACTGCCAGAACTAGTAAATTCAATCGACTCCAACATATTTATGTTTAAATAACAGTTTAATGACTAATGTGTTGTTTGTAGAGCGTGCTACTGTGTGTACATAGCTGCATACAGGCCAAGCTACATCAAATTGTTCGATGATAAATATTTGCGGAACCAGCACAATTTTAGTGTTTGGATGTTTATAGTCACCAGTAGCATGTGCCGTTAATTACCTTTCTGAGTGTAAGCTATTTGCTGTCGTTGTCGGTGCTCTGTTGCTCACAATGTTTGAAGTACATTACTGTATTTCATTTTTTTACTGCATACGTATGTCCAGCACGCGCATGTAAAAACAGGTACTTTTTACAAACATTTGTGCACACTCAGCGCGAATCCGTAGTTGAATTACACTACATGGTACATACATTAGGCGTGACGCGATGCGCAATCTGCTTTTTCGGTTTACCGAGGGAAGTGCCCCTCGATTCCGAGATGAACTTTGCGTATGCTCGAATACGGCCTTATAGTACCAGCGGGCATTATTCGTTCTGACTCGTCTGCAATCACAAAAGCGCCCGAAAGCCAGTAATGCGAGAGCCTGCTGCATATTCGTGTGGCTGTTATGGTACGGCTGGTCGTATCTTGCCAACATGGCCGAGTGCAAACAGTGTATTACTGCGTACGTCGAAACTAGCTAAAGGGTATCGTACCGCCGACGCATAGTAATAGACTGTACTAACGCTGCTACATATACTGACCCGGCACAGGAAAACATGCTAGGCCTCCTGGCAAGTGTAAACAATCAGGGGTGGCGGGGGTTAGGGGCGCGTGATGGTAGCAATTCTGCATGGGTAACAATTTGCGTGCACTGCGTGCTACTGTACGCTCAGTACTGTGTGTGCAGTACTGAGGCTGCAGTTCGTTCGAAGTGAGGGCGGCACAAGGCGGCTAGGGAAAGGGGCTAGGCCGAAGGCAACATAGTTCGTCGTCTCACTCATAAAGCACCTCAGTGAGGCTTCAGTGGCAGTCGCGTCGTTTGTAGGCTTCAATAGAGTTCACCATCTTGGTGAACGGCATCCCGAACGTCTAACGTGTGGCGGTGTTGAAATGCCGACATTAGTCTCAACTGTGGGCTTTTTGTTAAGCTAAAAGAGCGGAGAAGACATCAGCGCCACCTTATTGTTCAGTTGGGAGTTAGATGGGCCACCTTTCAAGCAGCGTGGCCAGTGTGGTAACGTGAATGGGCGTGAACCAGTTATCTAGAAGAACTCTGTGCTGTTCAATTTCAGAGACAAGCAGTAGCATATGGCAAGACGCCTTTTTTATGTCATGTAATTTTAACTCATAAAACGGTATATTGCATATTACGGGTCTATAAAAATGCTGGAGTATCTAGTATTGGGTTTATCTTGTGAAAAATACCAAGCATTGAAAAGCACGGTGCCAAAACAATATACGCTTCAAGGTCAAGCATTAGTAAGGGCATTCATTTGGTAAAATATCAGATTCATGTTGACTGTTTTAGATTTCTACTCACAAAATTATATATTCTATGTGATGTTTCCGATCATGGCAACTGCAAGACACGTGGGTGGTTACGAATTAGAGACATTGTATAGAGCACAATCGGCTTTACTTTCAGCTCTACAAACACTATAGTTCTAACTAGCAACAGCGGTTCTGAGTTCGAGATTGCACTGATGCCGGAGAAGCCTTCTTGTAAACCATGGTAGCTGAAACATTGCTCGCTGTCAGAAATTTTTTTTAGGTTAACCATAATTGTCTACACATTATGGTTACCTATTATCTCAGTTGCGTAAGTAAATAGTTTTGTTTGCGGAATGAGAACGGAGAGCGGAATGAGAACATGGACTTAGCAAGACGCATATTTTTATGCAAAAGACAGTCTTAACGTTTGCTGGTTATAACTGACTTAAGTGGTATATAGGAATACATAAATACATACAACGACGAAATCTCAGTAGGACACACACTTATTCAATAAAATTGAAGGTTTTGGTTGAAGCCAATCATATGCATGTATTAGGGGTAGACGAAAGTTTTAGCGTTTTCATGTGAAAAGATGGCGCCTCTCCTTGAGATGCTGGATTGCTTCCTGTACAGCGCATTTTTGTGCTATTTGTATCTAGTTGAGCAACGTAGACATTCTCTGTGATGACCGCATTCGGTTTCAGCAACTCACAAGCACTCGTAAGCCTCTGATGTCCACCAAATAGATAACCGAAATTTGTCTTAAATTCGTTTTTTCTTTGAGTATGTCGGGCCGCTCCGGCATATTGCTGTCCAGTGGAGCGGCCTTGTTTTCTTGCCGTATCGGGCCCAAGTGTTATCACTGTGATAATTTGACATGAAAAAATGCGCATGCGGAACCTACTTTTTAGTTGTTAACGTTAGCCCTTGAGTTCAAATGCGCCCCTACGCTGTGATCGGATATACCCAAGTTTAGAACAAGGATGACCCTACCTTCTAAGGTCTTCCTTTGACACATTTGATCTAGATCACAACATTTCCTTGATAGTTTTTCAATCGGGATTCCACTGTGCGTGTCGTTACATAATTTTCTCTAACCACACAATCGTACTGCTACTACTATCATTTGTGATATATATATATATATATATATATATATATATATATAGTGTGTTGTAGTGCTTCTAAAACGGCTATTGGTCTGGCTTCGGTAATCCCCAACGAAGATCCGAAAATTACCTCGTCGACTCTATAGAGCAGCGCCGTCTTCTTCCTCTTCTTCTTCTTTGTATTGCTTTTAGGTTTTGGCAGCTGACCTTCTCCCCTTCGATCGTTTGAAGTTATGCATATGCAGTTCCCGATCGGTTGCGAGGATTGGGACATGACTGGGGTTTAGTGGGTTGGAGCCCCACACTACTGGCTCACACTTGCAGACGAGTTCCCTGCGGTGGTGTCCGCGTGTGCGTACCGCCTTTTTCCAGTTAGTCCTTAAAAAAAAGCTGAGCTTGTGTAACTCGACATTCATTGATCGGTAAGTGGTTGAAGTAGGCAAAAGCGAGCCTGATCTAGATCGACAAGTGGGCGGGCTGTGAGCAAACCGCACGGCTTACAGCAGCTCCTCAAAAGGGAATGTTCCACTGCCGTCGCTGCCGAGGACACACATGAACGCTGTGCCTGATGACCAGCCTACGCAACCTCGCAAGCAGTACGTACAGGCGCCTCGAGGGATGGATAAATAGATACGCAAGCTACCGAGGGGCAGACGGATACCCCTCGCGTTTGTCAGCCCCTACCTAAATAGTTGGTAGCTGGCCACTTGCTTAACCGCTTAGCCGCTGAAGTTTCATCGGGCGGGACCGTCTTGGACATCTACCGATCTGCGGCAGCAATACATCGTCCATCTCGTACACTTTGCTTGATAACACCCAACGACAATGAGAAGATTTGTTGTCTACCTAGTAAGCTGAGGACCGTGTGCCCCCTTCTCAACAATTTCCCCCATTGCCCTCCACTTCTCCCGGCGTATAGGACTGCACAGTTGACCCACACTAGTCATGCACTCCCTATTTCTCTCGCTCTCTATTTATGTATGCATACGTTTATCAATGCATACGTTTTCCTTTTTCAGTCACGGTCTGGTGGCGGTACCTGCTAGGCACGGGCAGGCAGAATGGCAGACGACAACAACGCCACATTGCTTGCTGCTGTTGTATTGGTGGCTTTGGCCGGCGGCTTAGAAATAGGGTGCTCTACTCTACACTACGGGCAGTAGTTCTACTAGTGAAACCAGTTTACGACCCTCCAGCGGGCAATTCGTTTGGTTGTCTGATGTGTCAAAGTATGTCAGGTAGAAAGAACAGTGAGGAGAGGGGAGAGATATTTCGAGGCAGGTTATGGTCGCAGCCGCAACGAGTGCCATGAGCATCACTGTCCTCAACGCGGCCGGCCGGCCGCCTACGGTGCCGGGCTGCAGCTTTTGTCGCGTTGCCGCCAAGGGAGTTTGAGCAGGCGAGTGCGCACGGTTCCCGAACGTGGCACACTGCCTGTTTCACTTCTTTCGCTCTCTGCCATTCTCATTTTTTTTTTCGCTGCCCTATGATCGTGCCTTACACAAAGCTATGCAGCTACAACGGGCAACGCCTCTCGCCTCTAAAAAGCTCAAATCGTGAGCTAGTTCTGTCTAGACGGGCAGGGCTGCTGCGCGCCCTTTATTCAAAAAGCGTCTACCCAATTACGCATGCAGTGTGCATGAAAGTGAACCACCACCTGTAAATGACAAAGAGAGAGAGAGTCAACGTTAGAGTTGGATAGCGCCGATCACATATATACATTAAATGCCATCGAACTCTAGCATTTATATATTATATATATATATATATATATATATATATATATATATATATATATATATATATATGAATAAAGAAGTTTCGCCCATATTTGCCACATTTGCCAAGCATCGGCACTTTTTTAATATATCAACATTTCACACACACACATTTCCCCGTATTCATAAAATTATCACATTTCCCTGTAACCACACAATTAAACATATCAACATATATCCGTTCTTTTGCAGAAACTCAGGCTTGATACAGTCGGTACGGATTTCATGCTTCTGATTGATTAACTCGATGATACGCTCCTGGTCACACAAACTGAGGGTGGAGAGTGCATTGACCATTGGGAAAGGGGATAACTTTGCACGTATTTAGGCTCTGCGCATTGGAAACACAAAACACTAACCTTGGCTCTAAGTCCACTGCTTTCGCACCCCTTTTTGAATACACGAGATCAAGTGCTATAGCTGTGCGGCTTATAGAGGGTGAAATAGCACTCTAATCTATTCACTAAGGTACTATGAATATCAAACCCACAACTTGAGGTAAAAATCGCCATTATTCTATTCTACCTATATTTGAGTTCTTCCCTGTAATAAAATGTCAATATATATATGCAATCATAAATTTCAAAAATCGATACTTTAAACAAAAAATAAATAATAACAAATATATAAATATATAGCATTGAACATCATCCTTTAAGGTTTCGGTGATTATGTATTGACACACGTTTGACTTAAAGAAACAGAGGGAAATTATTTTATTTGAGGCTTGGGAAAATGCTTTATGCACACCCAGCGCAGAAGAGGGGAAGCCTGAAGTCATTAAACTACACGGTCTACTATACTATATGCACGAATTATGATATGAAAAGGTGCCGCTCTGTTAAAACCATTAAATTACTCAATTGAAGAACTTTTCATTTAATCTAATGTCTAGGTGCTATCCTGGTCATTCTTTGTCATCCTTGTTTTTCCCGTCTGACATAGTCCCAAAACTGTTTTGCTCGCTGGCCCTCGGGATACCCCAATTGCCTGTTAAATTCCGTCTCGTCTGCTTTTTTAATTGCATCTTGTTTTAACATTTGAGCATTATTCTTGATTTCCTTCTAAAATTTACTTTTTAATACTCATCTGCCTTGTCTGCGTCCCTTCCCATTACCTTTTTATGACCCTTACTCCATCTATACTGCTCCAATGTTGCCCTATTTATTTGATCACTCTACCGCCCTCGATCCCTCCCTGTTGAACTCCCATCCTTATTTTACAGCACATGCGTTCTTAATGTTTCTATGCATCTCGTCTACGAGCCTTTCCCCACTTGCCACTAAGAGCTCTTTTATGTATTCTACTTTTTGCGCCCATTTGTTTTTATCCAAACATTTTTTTGTAAAACTACTCGCCTCGGCTTCTTCTCCCTTCCAGTCACTTCTACCCAATGATTGTCACTTCCAACATCGTATGGTTTCTTTTTATCTATCCTGATTTTCTCTAGACATTGATCTATTTTACCGTTCCCCAGTACATAATCTACGCATTAATTTGTATCTCCCTATGTTTAAGTATATCTCCATTCTATCCGCGGATCCAAATTTAAAATTTAGATCTCGCTCGACTCTGCTGGCTGTATCAGTCTCCTGCCGGCTTTATCTTATCGTTCATCCAGCTGTTCGATATGTGCATTCCAATCTCTCAGACATATTACTCCTCCCAGATCCTGTTATTCCCCAATTACTTTATGTGCTTTTAAATAGCTGGTCATCTTCTTTTTTCGTGCTTGGCGCTCTATATACCCCCATAACTGCCCATATTGTCCCGTACAGATGTACGCCTATACCTACCAGATCCTTCATTCAGACATTACTAATTTCTTCGCACAAAATAGCAACTCTGATCATTATCCCAACTCACGTAAATTTGTTTTCTCAGTTTTCCGTATTCCGATTTGTACCAATCGTATCTCTTTAAACCCAGAGATACTTCTATCCCACACAAATGCGGTTCTGTTACTATGATATTAATAGACCTTATTTTTAGTCATCTATATAGTTTTCCCACTTTCTTCTCAGGATCCTTCTCTCATATTTAACATGGCAATCCGCTCGAAAGGACTATTGCTCCTATGTTTTTGTTGTCCCATCCGATTAATCTCTCTCTTCATTTTGCCTACGTTTGAAGCTCCAGCAACTGCCACTCGTTTTCACACTGGTTAAATAGCCATTGCCTCCCCAGTTCGATCGGGTGAACTTATCCGAGATATCTGCTCTTCTTGTCGTTGTCGCGGTTGACGTTGTGGTCGCTGCCGTGGCTGTTGCCACTGTCTATCGACCGCTAGCATCTCTTCTTCTTCCTTTCGTTTATTAGCCTCATTCTCTATCTTCTCCACCGCCATCTCTTCGCCACTGTGACTTAGATCTAACACCACTGTTTCCTATTCAACGGCGCGTCTCTCGTCTTCCTTTTCCTTCTTTTTCCCCAAATCAATTTTTCTATTCCTTCGACATTTGCCGCTACCGTTGACGTTGTCTCCATACGAGCGGCCAGCCTTTCTCTCAAACCATTAGCTATTTAATTGCTGTCGCAACTGTGCCCTTGTTGTTTATTGTCGTTCACATTTTGCTTGATTTCTTCGATCATTACGGCCAGTTCTTGCTCAACTTGGGCCTCTCTATTCTCGATTCTCTTTAACCTCTACTGGACACCTGTAATAATGCTTTTCCAGCGATCCTGCATAGCTTGAGCCGTATCGTGCCATGTCTTAGCGCTCTTCTTCTCTAGTTCCATCTCCGCTGTCAGCCGTGGTTTCATCTCACAGGCAGCGCCGCCTGTACATGGAAGGCTGCGCTCAGTAATTTTCCTTTTCTCCTCTATAATTGCACGCCGACAATGTTGAATCCATTGGGTTGGTCGCCGTTGATCCCACCTGGCGATGATCCAGCATCACTTGCCATATTAAGATTTGCTCACACACCTAAAGATTTCGAAAAACACAATATGAACTCACTTTAACAGTGCAGGCGTTAGAATTTGAATTTGAATGCCCGGCGGACCCGACTGCCGCATTGGTGGTTTCTTTATGCTTCGCCCTGCTGAAACGGATTTAACTGAATTCACTGCGGCCTAGCTCCTTACCCTCCGTCGTACGGCCACCTTCAATACACCGACATGACCACCGAACTTTACGCATTACTATGATATGCCACCCTTTGGGTTTTCCGTTCTACATATCCATTCGTTCGCATATATGTCTTGTCATGTTGACAGTATCGCAGCCAATAGTGAGGCCATTAGCTTTAATCTCAGAGCCCGAACCAAAACTTGGTTTTCTCTGTTATTTAAAATGATCAGCTCTTTAAATCCACTCAGGGTGCTGTAAATGTGAGAAAAACCATATGGTATATACAAATTCGCAGGGTCAATAAAACAATAATTGTCGAACAATGTCAAGCAATCGTTATATGGCAATTAAAACACATTTTGTACGAAAACACATATGTATGGTTGAATTGTTTACTCTGCTGTAAACTTTATTTTATTAAAAAGAAAGCATTACCTATGCATGTCCAAATAATGGCCATCATACGACTTAGCCTTGATATAATTGCTCATCAAAAATTGTTGTGGGATAGGTTCGTGCAAACGTAGCGGCAAGCAACACTTAAGGCAGCAAGACATGCATGCCATTCTTCAATGTATGCCCCTAGTGTTTCAACTTCGACCTGGCAACCATCTAGATTAGCAAAACTGCTATATCCTTATTTATTTTCGTATATTACATTATACGTATGTATGTCTAGGTTATTTAACACTTCTAGTATATATTACTACTAGCATGACTAGCGACGATTAGGAAGCCGGACTGGGATGCGGGGATAGGGGGGGGGGGGGCGGAAAGAAACGCAAACAGCAGTTCATAGAACTATGAAGACCTTATGATGAAGGGCTTCTCCGTTGAGCTACGCTCACACAGAGAAATCTATACGAGTACATAGACCGCACTGGCGGACAGCTCAGCAACAGGTGTTGGGCACGTACCACATAGTGGGGTATCGTCCGTCGAGAAAAGTACGCGCTCCAATTCAACACGGCCCTTATTGCAGCCAACAAACAGATAGCGTTCGCTCTGAATACGGACTCATACTACATACGTGTATCAGCTTTGGCTCGTGGTGGTGGCGGCCTGTCTCTGCTCGATCAGGTTCTGTATTGGGTAGTACTCCAAATCGTTTAAACGGTACGCCTTTTGCACAAACTACCGGTGGGTGAGACATAGTCTAGCTAGGGAGGTCAGTGTCGTTATTATGTTTAAATGTTTGTTCTCTCTGTATATATATATATATATATATAAGAAGCCGCTGATATATACGTCACTTTTCGTTATTTCTCCAGCAGTCAAAAGCATGCTGGGCACTGTCTGCAGGGAACGATCAGAATACATCGATTGGGAACTTTTGGCTAAGTGCGCACACTTAAACAAAGTATGCCGCACGATGACGATGAACTTCAATGGCCATTCTCCCACAATATGGCAGAAGATATTATTCAGATTAATAACCATCCAGCAACGCCGCCACAACCAGTAACAACAGTAGAAACAACAACAAAAAAAAAGCTTTTTTGTAGCAGCGGCAGAAAGTAGCGTCAAGATAGCAGAGGCAAAGCATTTAGCTGCCAGTCCGTCATACACTATCAGGGCCACTAGCGAGCTAATATTAGCATTTTCTTGTTTCGTCCAGCGAGAACTGAAACATCGGGCTTTGGCGCATCGATCATAAACGGAAACTTCTGTCCAGATAATGGAGAGCGTCATAAGATGCATGGTGCCAAGGCGACACTTAATGTGTATGCTACTGCCGTTGCTTTCATCACTTATACACGCTCTTCATCGCCAAAGGCGGAGGCAAGGATCGCGTACCAAGAGAGGCACGGAAGGGAATCAACAACTGTTATCGTTCTTAGTTGCACGGTACTTGGTCATTACTCTGAAAGCGAGAAATACTAAATGGTTTCGTTGTACCATCTATCTCTCTCGCTCTCTTCTGCTTTTCTTATATATATATATATATATATATATATATATATATATATATATATATATATATATATATATTGATATAATTTGCGTCATACGTCGTACTTTATTCATGCTGTGTGCTTATAACAGGTACGACAATAAAACAATATTTGTCGAACAATGTCAAGTAATCGTTATATGGCAATTAAAACACATTCTGTACGAAAACACATATGTATGGTTGAATTGTTTACTCTGCTGTAAACTTTATTTCATTAAAAGAAAGCATTGCCTCTGCATGTCCAAATAATGGCCATCATACGACTTAGCATTGATATAATTGCTCATCAAAAATGTTTGTGGGATAGCATGAGCTCCGGAAGTGTTGCTAGAACGACCCCAAGGGCTGAGTCATGTAAAATCACTGGACTGCTCAATCCGCATCTTCTACATCGTTTTTAAGTGTAGCACGTCACTTAGATGACTTCGACGAAATTTAAATGTAACCATATTAAATTCGCAGATATTACTAGTTTGATCAATAACACGTAACAGTAAGTCAAAACAAACAAAGCAAACATTAAAAATCGGTTCCAATCAACTGCTAGAAAGTTCATTGGAACTATTCGTTTTAAATTTTCAAAACTTTCAAGATACGAAACAGAAAGTGCATTACCAGCCATCTCATTATAAAACACGAAAAAGGAATGATGCTAAGAGAACGAAACTCCATAGAGGCAATGAACAACGAATAGTGTTATAAATAGATTAAAATAAATACTGTATTCGATTGTTCGCAACAGGATGGGTTTAGTCTTGTTTAACGGAGAAGTCCATAGGTCAGATACAATGTAGCAATGTGTCAACAAAATGTACATACATCAGCAACATGGTATCGTATCCGATAACAAAGAGACGAGCCCCGAAGACACGGATGAGGTGTACGCATGCCCGTCGTCAATCAGCCTGCTTCTAGACCCACGAAGGGTAATGCCCTACATGGATCTAAGCAAGGTCATGCAGAGGGCCAATCGGTACGCGCGCCCCTTTCTAGCGTTATGCGAAGTGGCACTAGGTATATCGAATTAAGTATTAGAAACTGATTGGTGATGTTGCCCAAAGAGGCAATCGAGGTTGATGCCCGATATCAATACTGGCATTGCTGCCACACCGCATCTTCTACACATAATCAAATGTTTCCATGAGTAATAATACTTGGTTATTTGCAGGTCATTTTCTATGTTATACGAAATCTACGGAAGCAACTATTGCGCTTATAGGATATATTCTCCGTATTTCGACTTGAAATGCTCAGCAGCCTTCAACAGACCCGTTATAGACAAAAGCGGTCTAAGGTCATGTGTTTGTGAATGCATCGAAATATATGAGGACGGATCGAAGAGTCCAGATACATATTTGTAAAAAAACGAATATTCATTTAATCTTTCAAAGTGTTTTGTTCCCTTCGAAGTAGCTTCCACCTGCTGCAGTTTACTTGTGTTACCTTCTTTCCCACTCTTTGAAACATTTTTTAGCGCGTTTTTCGGAATCGAGTTCAGTTGCTCGAACTTCGAATCATTCTTTATTTTCTCTATAGTCACGAAACGTTGCCTTATTGAGTTTTTTTTGCATACGTTGGAACAAACAAAAAAATACGCGGAACTAGGTTCGGCGAATAGGAAGATTGCGAAAATATAAACCGCGAATTTGTCATCAAATAATCCGAAATCAGTAACGATGTGTGCGCCGGTGCGTCGGCGTGATTGAGGATCCAAATCTGTTCGAGATTCAGGCGCTCTCGCAATCTTCTTAGAAGTTTGCAGCAAAAGGTATTTCTACCTGACCGGTAAACTAAGTGGCAAACATTCATAGAAGTTGATTCCCTTGTAGTCGAAAAAACTGTAAAAATTGCCGTAGTGTTGGATCTGCTATATCTTAATTTGTTCGATCGATTTTTCTTGAAAGTACTGCTGGGAAGATTGGGTTTTGGTCTTAATGTTGTAGCAATATCTCCACCACTCAACTCCTCTAGTTACTCTCTGAAGCAACCCAGGGTCTTCGGCAACCGCCTGAAGGTTCAATTTGAACCACTCCCGAAGGAAGTTAATTTGGCGAAAATGTACCATTTTTGGAACAAACCTTGCAGCCAGTCTTCTGTCGAATAAAATGTTTTTTAAGACTGTGATAACTGATGCATTAGATATCTCCAATTCCTCAGCTATAGTAATTGTTGAGTATCGATATCACCAACTTTCTCAACGTTTTTTTCTGTTGTTGACATCGAACGTTTTCCCGAACGGGAATCATCTTTGGTCTATTCACGTCCTTGTCACGGGTGGAAGTTGCGGCCAGACAGATAGGGCTCAGTAGTAAACAATGGAGAGACACCGCTATGTCCAGTGGGCAAATAAAACGTAGGGTAGAGGCAGCATACACACAGAAGAAGCGGGCAGCAATTTTGAAGAAAACTAGTTTAACGGGAATACAGGAATACGAAATCGAAAAGGGGTGGGATAGCATGATTTTTTGATAATATAAGAAGCAGCGGGCTGTTAGCAAATGCGAGAGCCGGTACGTTAAACACGATGGTGCAGCGAAATTGCTACGAGAAACTGGAAACAACGAGAGGTCAGAGGGAGGGAACAATAGATCATCTGGTTAGGGATTGTAAACAAATGGGAGGGACTAGGGATTTATAATTAGGGGAGGCGCTAGAATTATGCAAGGATGCAGAGAAGGCCACAGGTAGATATTACGTGGCAAAGGTTATCCCGATGGAAGGTGCTCGACACATAATGGAAAAAACGGAGGAGTACAATATAGGTAATTTTTAGCTGTAGCGTTTTGCGCCCCTGATATAAAATGGTGATATGTGTACACACACCTATCAAGCGAATAAACCAACCAGCCAATCTCTCCATGAAACAAGTGTCAGCTTTGTTATGATTTGCTCGTAATCACCTTTCCAGAGATCATTTCCTCCCTTCTCAATAAGAGGATATTCGAACCTAAATAAGAGGTTAAAATAAATTGCGGTATAATCCGAGGGCATCTGAGATTTAAAAAGAAATAGATCTTCCATCATACCTAGATCAGTAGTAAGAAAT
Organism: Dermanyssus gallinae; assembly: GCA_003439945.1. NCBI lineage: Eukaryota > Metazoa > Arthropoda > Arachnida > Mesostigmata > Dermanyssidae > Dermanyssus > Dermanyssus gallinae. Next base: position 111,680 of record QVRM01002502.1, on the reverse strand, counting down.
AGATCAGTCAATGTGCCACTGTGATATTCATTGGATGTAAAAATTGAGCCTGTTCAATCCAACAGATGGCTTTTTGAATGACTAGATAACTGACTTAAGTTTATCACATATTCTGGCCAAACCGGCTCGACTGAGTCTCTTGCGACCACCGGCGGACAAGTATATTTCCAGCCACTTGTTGTTATAAACCATTAATTATTGAGTTGTTCTCAAGCGGCGAGGACGTATTCGTGTGTCTTGGAAAGTAAATAAAATTTAATAATAAATAAAAGTAATAAAATTTAATTATTAAATAAAAAATACTATTAAAGTCGATTCGCGTGGAAATCTGTAGTGTGCATCGGGACTAATTAGTTAGAAGCACCACCATAGTAAACAAACGGTACCTTGTTTGAAAATACGAGTAGCGCAGCAGTTCCTAGCCAAACCGGTGCAACGGACACCAACGAAAGGGCAGATGATGCAACGTGACGTACCTGCGTTCGTGCATGTGGATGGTGAGGGTGGACGGTTAATGGACCAATCAGCGATGCGGGCTGTCCAAAGAAGAGATGTGGGGAGCGCGCCGCAGCGAGCCCTGTGCAAGACACTGGTGCAGGCTCGCTGGTGACTTCCTTGCTCACTCGGTGAGCAAGGAAGTTACTAGCGAGATAACCGAGGAGGTCCCTGACGGTGAAGAGATACGGACGAATTGGTGTTTACTACGGTGACCCGGCGAGCGCGTGCGTCAAAGGTTATTGCGGCAATGCAAGAAGCAGTAAGATGTTCGAGGGGCGACATTTTTCTGGAGCTTCATTTCAATGATGCATGTGACTCTGCCGCTCAACACATCAAAGAAAAAATGGAAGAACTCCGTTTTGCAAAAAGTAGAAAATTCCTAATTGTGGTTGAGGCCTAAGAAAGTAGAGTCACCCTACTGTCGCTTCAAGAACTAGCTAACATTAAGGTATCAGAGAGAATCAGTGGAGGGCGATCTACAGTTAAGCAGAAAATATCTGGTGCGCGTTCTTTAATATAAGAGGCTACAATCAGAGTGAAGACTAAAGACCCGAGGACAAATATTGTATCGACCACTGAACAAGTTATTCTAACTTTGGCAAATGGAGATTTCTCAGCAGATGTTTGGTTAGGATTGAAACGGCACGGCGTTGTTTTATATATCGGGAACCCATGCAATGTCTTAAGTATTAAAGCATGGATCACTTTGCAGACTTCAAACTCAAAGAAACTTCAAACTCCTTAAACGGAGAGGCAGAAGGTGTGGCTATGCGGAGCACCTGAAAAAGCATTGCAAAGCCCAGGCCCAATGAAATCTGTGTTTGGAGAACCTGAAGCCATCTGGGGCTCATGTCCACATAGGCTGAAGACGCATGGAATTGTTACAAAGATCGTCCCAAAACCGCATTGACACGCGCTCGGGATGTCCCATTGATACCACTCTGCACACATGTGGGCCACATACAGTTCTCCGACAACTTCTTAAAGCGCACTTGGTCTTCTGTGGTAAGGGTCGGAGTCAGACTAAACGAGGCGACATTTAAACCTCAACGACCTGCACCACAAAGGGATCCAGCAGTGACAAGTGTCCCACTTGAGGGAGGACTGATGGATGTCTCATTAGCAACCCACGACTAATTACGCTAATAGGACTCGACCTACACGGGAGGACAGAAGCACAGATCGTGTATCGGCATCTTCACCACATGCTAAGTCGACCTGACATCTGAAGACAGCAGTGAAACCAGCAGGTTCAGCAAAATAATAATAAGTTTAGACACGTACTGAGTGCAAGTATTCAGCTAGTGATGTGGAACTATAAGGTGGTATTAGATCTGCTCAGGGACGATACGTCTAAAAAGGCAGACGTTCACCCTTTGACGAAAACTTTGGCGCAAGAGCAGTTTGATATACGGGGATTCTATGGGTACTATGCACTGGCGTCATGCAGAAAGGGATCGCACAGGCCACAATTTCTAGGAAGCGGCAATCCAGGGACTTGGCAGGGTACACCCGGTGCCAGGGGCAATTCAAGTTGATTGTTACGAACGCAGTCTGCTGGGCTTATTAAGGTCTACCACGCTCCTACCGCACATGAACAAAGGAAAGCCTTGATTTAACGAACGGTGCAGGACAGCTAAGCAAGCAAGTAGGTTGACGCGAGAATATGTAAAAACAATTCCGGTGATGAGGCCATTGGATACGTTGATTAAACGATTGGTTGAGAAATCGCATAAGGAAGAGAAAAAGTACTGGGCAGCAATAAGGGAGTTTGACGAATGCCCACATTAATGACGGAAGCGGAAAGGCGGAAGACAATATTCAGTAGAGGCGGGCAGGCTAGTTGAACATTTCAGGAAGATGTTGGACGTGTCAGACACAACTCCGAAAGCGCTGTTAGAATACAAAGGCCCATGGGATCAGAGAACGGAGGAAGCGAGTGTCTGGATAATGAGGGCAATCTCACTCGAGAAAGTGATAGATGCAATCGACAGAGCACCACAGGAGAAACGATTTGGTAAGGAATGAACACATGAAAGATACCCTGAAACTCGCACCAAGCTGGCAAGCCCAATTTAATGAATGCTTTAGTACGATAGAAATTTCACAGGTCTGGAGGGAAGGCTTGGAGGGCGATAACAATAAAAACCTGCCCTTATAATATATTATCAGGAATAATAGCTAGTGATTAGCGTCTTTCTTGGAGTAAAGGGAGTTATACCGGATAGGCAGCATACAGTTAGGAAAGGAAAATCACCTCACTTAGCAATTGGGAAGGTGCTAGGCGTAATGTAGAATACACCTAGGAGTTGTTTATATGCAGGGCTTTTGGATTTAAAGGCAGCGTTTGACATAGTACCAAGGGAAAAGATAGATGACGAGCTGGGAAAATCGGGAGTGCCGGGATCAATTCTAAGGTTGCTTATTAAAATCTTAAAAAACGGTTCTGATTGATATGGGGGTCGGCATTGCGGGGGAGGCGACTCAAACCACGAGTGTTGCGCAGGGTGACGGCCTGAGCCCACTGCTGTTCTGTCCCTCTGAATGCACTACCAGAGCGGATAAGGACGGGCTGGACCCCGACAGTGGATCAGAATCTTACATATATTTCTTAACTCGAGCATTGCGCCGTGATTTAGCAGGAGTTCCCTAGGAACAGCACACATTTATTACCTAACTTGTATTTATGGCCCGCCGAACTGACATGAAGTGATACGGGATGTTGCCGACTGTATATGTCTTTGCATAGGAGGGGGAGTAGCCGGGTCTTCATGGTCTTGACGCACTCTCACAGGACGGCTTACAAAATGGCAGTAACCCCCTATCCAACCGCAGGTAAACATGTGCGAGATGATAAAGAGGGATAGAGCTGAGTAAAGGAGAAGAGAAGAAAGGGGGGAATCCGGGTTTAGTTGGTATGTGAGTCCCACACTAGTCATAAAGGCTGCTAGTGACGCATGTGCATCATGCATTCCCGAAATCTTCCAGATAAAAAAAAGGTATCTGCATATATATAAATAAGGGTGTAGTAATTTAACTGTGATTTGACAAAATATGGTTTTTGGGATAATTTGTCTAAAAATGGCACTTGACAAACTTGGACTGACCATCCGCAGTACTTGTGCAGAGCCTACATAGTTTAGCTGAATGGGTGCCGCGCCGTTGATATTATTATTCCTCTGATCAGTATCGCCGTCTTATGGATAATATCTTTGACATTACGATCAGCCTATCGACTCATCGTAAACACTCCCACATCAGGTTCAAACTGCATCGCAAACAACGTGCGGCCACATATCAAATCAAGAAAAAAAATATATATATATATATAACTTTTTCTGGGTCGTTACGGCAAAAACTATTAAGCACTAGCGTGATCACATAGTAGTAGGGGGAAACTGCTAGACAAGAGGCAGCACCTCGCGCACTGACAGGACATGTATATACACGAGCTGCAATATATATATATATATATATATATATATATTGCTGCTCGTGTTAACTATAAAGTAGAGGAACAAGCACAAGTTAAGGTAATGACTTCTTCCATTAAGATACCTGTTCCCATTAGTTGGTACGGTGGCTGGACTGCGTCTCTGGACATGTAAATAAGGTTGCTGTTAAGGAAACTCGCTTGTTAGCCTGCCTCTGGGGGCTATCTTCACTAATCTACCACATAAATCGATCAGCCTTGACTTTTCCAGCCTCTCGAATGCATTGCCTACGTACGAAAAGCTTTTGAGTACCGGAGGGAACGTGCGTTGCTTTAGCCGCTCCATTGTCTTTTACGGCATGTCCGCATATGTTCAGTATGTATGTGCATGTATATGTCTAGAATACAAGTATGTTCAGAAAGTATTCGTATAATAGTATCGTATGTGTGCGGATTGTTTGCTCGGCGGGTAGCCAAATGGGCGCATGCAAACTCAAATAGCACTCGCTTATTTGGCGACTAGTTAATTTGTTTTTCTTTTAGAAGTACGTATTTTGAAAGCAATACATACTTGACTATGATAATTGTATCATACACCCGTTTGTGTGACAAAAAAGTGATTTTACGTTATGCGATGTTATATGAGCAATGATGATGAGCAATTATGATTATATGAGCAAGGCTCCCATACGGTGTACTGAAATGTTGTTTGGAGTTCAATTACAAATGATTCAGTGCAGAGGGTGCACTACAAAATCCGCATGGACAATATATCTGTGCGATACAGGGCAGGTCTCACGATCTGTATATCTTGTTTAAGTGTATAGATAAGCTTTGCGTATAATCGAGGAAGTCATATTTTTGGCCAATATCCTATATTATTTTTGTGTAGTGTTTATGTGCTCGTATAGACACACATGTACGTAAGTTATTTGATGAGAAAAGTTTAAAAATTCTAAAATAACATGAACGCAAAAAATTATTTTTATCTATTGACTAAGTTTAATTAAACGTGTTTAAGACGTTTCCGCTCTCTCCTCCCATTGAGAAAAGCTATTTTATTGCCGAATTCAACTAAACTTTAAAATAAGTATACACGGTTATGACCGGTCCTGTATATTATGCATGGACAGATGAGTTAACTGATTTTATTCGTTCTGCAAGTACTCTTTCCCTGTAGATAGTTCTGCATATATCTGATACATAGGTGGTAGTCCAACGAGTACGGTAAATGCGGCAAAATTTCACAATCGAAGCTTGCGGTCGAGCGGATGCTGGGTGCAAACTCGCATGCGGTCTCGCGTTTTTTGGTGAAGGTAACGCTCTATTTCACGAAAATGTGTATTCTTTTGTATTCCTTTGAAGGGCGATAAAAGCTTGGTCTCTGTATCTTCCCTTGAAGGGCGATAAAAAGAAAGTAACTCGTGGTGGACGATGCCATGCCTATCCCACCGAACACAGAGAAAAATCTTGCACGAATAGAGTCAATATTTTGGGCGTTTTCTGTGGGGAGGTTAGCCTGGGACGTACCAGGATATTTTACGTTTTACGTAAAAAGCTATTTTTCTCACAAGTAACAATTCGATCCAAAAGCCGACACTCGTTGGAGTCGGGTAACTCAGGAAGGGCATTTTGCTAGACGCTCCATTTTGTTGCGCTAGCTTGAGCCATGAGGTGCGCATTGATTTAACACGAAACCAAGAGCGCGAAGGCGAGCGGCGATGATTATTTGATAAAGTCTCTGGTTAATTCACGCGAAGTCACTCGACGACTCTGTTCCACAGGTTTGCGCAAGCGGTCTTCCTTGAGTGTGATAGGGTTTCTTAGTTGCCGGAACGGAACTTGGCGAACCTATTGTAGCACGAGGCCTCTATCTTGGACGAATAAGCCCCAAATACCATGGCCTTGTTTGAACTCATGCAAAATTTCAGCCTGTAACTTGAAATTTTCGTTGTTGTCTTCGACGGAACCCATATAGCAAAAACTACAAATGAGATCACTTTGCAAAGGTCTCGAACATTTTACAGTCTTTTGCGCTCATGTTTTATAATTATAACAGACTTCTCAGGGGCGCATATATTATATATATATATATATATATATATATATATACACACATAGATATACAGACGCGAACTTTAAAGACGGCAATCGTGCAATTGAAAGCATACACCTTGGAGAGCACTGTTGCTTTGGATTTTATTCCCTAATTAGGATCACTGACTGTCCTATCTAAGCTGATAGCCTGCCTTTATTTATGCTTATTGGGCTGCTGCCTCTTTGTGCCGTCGATTCGTTTTAGGCTTGACTGTCAGGACCGTCTCTGGATGAATGCCGGGGGGTCGTTTTATGGAGACCGCTTCCTCCCGTACGGTCGCTGCGTATCGTATCTGCCTGAGGTCCTGGAGGGCTTCGGTGGCTTTCGCCGGGCTTTGCGGGCGAATGCAGCGGAAATGCACTTATCTGGCATCGCTTTGCAACTGGCCAGGTTACACTTTCGTCGTTATTGTGGTCGTTATTGTTGCTGTTGTTTTTGTTGTTGTTGTTGGTCCTGTTTTATTGGTAATGCTGCTGCTGTTGTTGTTGTTGTTGTTGGTGGTGCTGTTGTTGTTGTTGTTGTTGTTGTCATCGTCTGTTCCACACGTGCGCCAAAATATACGTACCCGTTTTGTGCTATTTTCGCGTTTTACAAAACACAAACATCAAAAGGTCTGCTGCTTCTTCTTCTCAATTTTTGTCTACTTTTCTATTTCCTCTTCTTCTTTCTTCTTAGATTCCACTTTTTCGTCGTTTTGTTTTCGACCTATATGTGTCTCTATTTCTTTCTAATGCCACGCCAATGTTAAGCAGCGACAAATGTCTCTTGGCGAGACCAGAAAGGTCACCTTACAGATTTGACGGCCGTGTTTTTTTGCCGCTGTGACCGCCAGAACGGAGGCACAAAAGCGTGTGTGGCCTGTTTCCGTTGGCCAGCCAAGTCCAACCCTTATCAGCAAGGAAACAGTAGTAGTAATAGTAGTAGTAGTTGTTGTTGTAGTTGTAGTAATACTAGTGGCAATCGTAGTAGTCTGTAACAGTTGTAGCAGTAAAGAGGAACGGAACAGAGAAACAGACGCTGCCCGTCTGTATTCTCCCGGTCTGTCTACCTTCTAGCTAGCAAACGTCCTACCGTTTTGGCTTGCATTGTGGAGTCCCGTTGGCCGGTGCCTTTGTAATTGCCCGCGCTACACTGCGGCGCGGCGGCACCGCATCAGTAGATAAACGCCTACCGGGCCCCTTTTGCCTAACAATAATATGTCACTGCTGTATCGGTGTGTGCCGCCGCCGTCGACGACAGCGTCGTTTGCAACGTTCATTGGCGCCAGGTGTACTAGCGGCCTGCCAGCATGTAAGGCGCCCCTTCGTTACTCCGTGTTTTCGGTACGCCATTTGTTTATTGGTGAAAAATACCTGAAAGACAAACAAGCAGACGACGGCGACAAAATAAACGAAAGCCATATAACGGTATATCGCATAGAAAACGGGGTGGGTTCGGTTATGCTCAGAAAACCCCACCTCCTCCTCCTTTTGACAAACCTTGAGGAAATTGTCGTGATCGTGCCAAAGGCAGTCACATGGGAAGCAGCGTCAAATATGTTTCTGTTAGGTGAAATTTTTTTTTAACATGCATGTAAATGTATATAAAACAAACGTTTTTTTTTGCATGTAAATAGGATATCGATGTAATTTATTGTCTTTCACCGATCATGTCACAACTATTTTTGTTAGCGTGTGTTTGTTTGGTCATACGTCACGCAAACTTCTCATGAATGAGTTCGAAATATATATATATATATATATATATATATGTGTGCAATTACAATATCTAACATATATAGAATACAATTAATGCCTCGTAGCCATGACAAACAGCAAAACAATCGCTTGCTGCAGCAGTAATAGACGTAAGGAAGCAAGCCCGTGAACTCTCCGGTGTTTAGCCAGGTGGCGTGATGTATCGTCTGCGCCTCGCGGCCGGAGGAGACACATAGGTGCGCGGGTTTGAGCCCCACCGTTGCACATTTGTATACTAATGGGGGTCCGTCTATGAAGCAATGCGAAAAACAGTCCCGTTACATCGGACGTTAAATCTGGGCTGAGGGTCAGCTCGAAAAAAAAAGGTTGAACTCTCCCCGGGGGCGGCAGCTTTTGTTATGTTTATTATTATTATTATTATTGGCCATAACGGGCCCGAATATAAGAGACGAACACACGCGTCATGCAGTTCACGGGTATGGACGCCGAGAACGGTCTGGTCATAAGGTTGGTTGTCGGAGATGCTTAGCCGACAGGCAGACCACGCAAGAGAGCATAGACGCCGTTGAGCACGACGTGAGGTCACAAAAAGCCGCTGACCACATGCCGTGTCTCTCTGATGATGGCGACGACAACAACAATAACGCCGGAAGCAACAACAGCAGGAACAACAACAATAGCATCGACGACAGCAACAAAAACAACAATGGCTGGTCTAAAAGCTGGAATAGTGCCGGAAATTCTGGAAAGCCTGCGGAGCTCACAGGTCCGTCAGACATGATGTAGTCAGGATCGTCGGCCTTTCGACGAGACCTGACGGCTACGGCTGTAAAAGCAGTTCGGCCAATTTGGCCCGAAATCTCTAGGCCTAAGTTGAATGCCTGGGTTAAGGCCTCGTTATCTGCTGCCGCACGCACTTCCGTCGCTTGGTAGTATTCCGACTAGAATAGGCTGGCTGCGCTGTGTCATGCTCACCCACTGAAGGTATCAAACCCACTACTGGCACCAGTATGCTTGTTTGAAGATACGACCGGGCGTTCGGGGACGAGGTACGAGATGCCTTTGTGGTACCGGCATCAACCCACATCAGCAATACACCATCGCAACGGCCACACTCCCAGTAGACCTGTGCATTCCGGCTCGCGCTATAAATTGCTATGATAAGATAGATCAGCATTAAAGGATTTGAAATGTCTGCAGCATTTGTTGGAAAAGCAGAACGATAAAAACGAATGTAAGTTGATAAATGTTGATGAAAAATAGATGTCTTGCAACAACAACTTCAATCAAAATAGTTGGCATCGTGATCATTCTTATAATTATCAGGTTTGCCACTTTTTATGCTGTTAGGTACTCTAGCAGTCAACAATCGTTCTGTATGTGTTTGGGAGGGTCTGCTGTGACTAGCAGGGATTTTCTTAAGAGAATTATTACAGGGACGCCCTATAATTAAATTAGTGATTAACAAGGCCGTCGTTATATTCACGTGTTGCACATTGTCCATAGGCATTTATGTGGATTATGCAGTTTAGATGATAGCAGTAGTCTAAAAACGTTATAAGACTATCTTGTAGAAGTGTGTACCGTTGGCTACTTAGCAAAGTAAGAGGAGTTGACGAGGTTGGAAATAAACAGACATAAGCGATCCACTGTATTCTATAGCGCATTTTTTTTGTGATAAATATGTTACAACCATTTTTCATGGGAACAACTTGCGCTTTACTTCGATGAAAAATTTAGATTATTTGGTGCTCTCCGTGTGTTCTCTACTCCTAATTTTGGTTTCCCGGCCCCGGCGCTCCCCGCGGACGCCGTCAGGGCACCCGCTCCGCCTCCACCTAGTTCTTTCTTTTTAAAAATCCCTCCACCAGGCTCACTTCTTGAACTAGCGTCTTTTCTATAGGCGATCGCTGTACAATAGTCATTACTTTTCAGCCTTCTACTTGCGGTGCTGCGTCCACGAGGACTTCCAATACTGGTCGAACGGGGTCAGCATGACTCGGAAAGAGTCGTCAAACTGCGTTCAACACAAGGTCGTTGGAGAGTGTTGGCCGCGTCTTTTTAATCTTGTCCATGACTAGATTGTAGAGTTTTCGATATATTATTATTTACTTCTTTGCAGAGTTCACGCCATTTTTTTAAATCTGGCTTGCATGTATATTCGCCGCAATGCGTTGCTCGCTTTTCTGAGGTCCGCAATTTCGGCAGTCCGTCAGTATTTAGGCGGTGGAAAGCTACGGGTCCCAACCAGTCAATGACGCTTCACATGCGTCCTACAGTAAATTTGCAATATCATCTAGCAGGATTTCTTCGTTGTGCCTGAGGTGCGTTTCGCTTACCTTTGGGTATTTTCTCGCGGAACCTATAGTAGTTCGTTTTGTCAGCTCGCCATGCCATTTGGCCGCTGTGTTCCCGATTCTGGGCAATTCCCACTGTAATCGTACTCTATGTATTTATGGTCACTGAGGGAGTACCGCCACACGACACGCACCCCTCAGGCCTCCGGGGAAGAAGCTGGGCACGAGTAGACTTACACCTCCGCCGATTGTTTGAAGTACTTGCACATGCAATTCCCGGTCGTTAGGAGGATGGGGAGATGACTGGTTATTTGTGGGTTGGAGTCCCACAACACCGGTCCACACTTGCAGAGGCGTTTCCCTGCAGTGGTGTCCGTGTGTGCAGACCGCATTTTCTAGTTACTCCTCTAAAAAAAAGTCGGGGCCCGTCATTGAAGAGGGTCATGCTCAACTGGGCTAGCCATTCTAACAGCTTTCGAGCTCTGCCATTCAAACGCGATTTCCTCATTCTGCTGCAGCCGCATTAAAGTCCCTTCCAATAAGGATGACCTTCTTGCTTGCCGCACATTGCCTGATCTCCTATGCGTTGTGGTCCAGAGAATTAGTGAATTCCTACCCTCGCGATATTTGGCGATGCGTAGCAGCTGAACACTGTCGATCTTCGATCGAGTTCCTCCCATGTGCAGCATTTCTCCGATCCTTGCGCCTTAACGCGTACTGTAGATTGGACTAACAGCACAGCGTTCCCATTTTCATCCCTGAAGCATTCCTTGCCCGAACCGTCATAAAGCCATATTTTGTTCGGTTCGCTAATCATTATCAGCTGCACATTTTGTTTCTGCGTCTTTGCATCTAGCATAGCGTTTTTTTGAAAGGTCTTGGAAATGCATAATGCACAAACGCTACTGGCAGCTAGCAGCAGCTAGTGTGGGACTCGCACTCACTAAAACCGATATACTTCCCACCTCCCCAAGGTCCGGGATTGCATTGGCATTACTTCGACAACCCTGAGAGGGGACTCTCGTGTTCTAACGCTCTGTGTGCCTAGCCAATGCTTACCCGTCCTGAAGAGATGCGTAGAGATCCTCTTAATAATGGTGTCGAAGTAGCGTTGACCCTTTGTCCAATTCGTCTCGTCCTTCATCATGAAGTCCACCACGTACTGCGGAGTCTTTCTCCTTAGCTCGGGTGTCGCAGAGGCACGTACTCCCGCAAGGGCCGCGCAGTGCACGATCGTGTGTTCGACGTCGTCCGCGTCCCCGGAGGAGCAGAGGATGTCATCCAGGGCCTTGCCGATGCGCATCATATATGTCTGGAACTGGCCGTGTTCTGTGAGCATTTGTGTCGTGGTGTACGACATCTCTCCCAGCTGCTTGTCATCAAACCACCGGCGCAGATCCGGTATCAGTCGACGAGTCCATTGACCGCCGGCGTCACCCCGGGGATTTCGCCATTCATCGTTACACAGTTCCAGCGTCTTCTGTTGTGCCCGCGCGAGGTCCCAAGTCCCGTCGAGGCGGCGTTTGCTTCTCACCCTGGCCACAAGATCCCAAGGTAGCTGGCGTGCCAGTACAGTACGAGAGGCCCTGCTGACTCTTATGGCCATACCCCGCTGCGCGGCACTGAGTGCGCCCCTGTAGCGCGCCGTCCTAGCATAGCCTATGACTCGTTGAACTAGCCCAGGTAAATTTGTAAGCATTTGAGACTCGTCATCAAGCCGCTGTTGTTGCCGTGCTCTCGGATCCCTTCTGATCTTGTTGTACAGAGTGAACTCTTCAGCATCGGTGCGCGCATCGCTCGCTGCTTGGGTGGCGTCTGCGATGGCGGCCTCAATGAGGGCTTCTGCCTACGTTGGGTTGGCAGACGTGCGTGATGATGACCAACCTTTTGGCACTTAAAGCAACAAGAAGGTGTTATCCATTCCACTAGTATACATGATACCCAGTCTGCGCTCGCCAACAGCGTTTCAGCCCTTCGTCTTTCTAGTAGCACGGAGGCGCTTTATTTACCCACTTTATTTTCTTTGGGTTTTATATGACGACCATTTCTGAAGCAGACAACTCGTCGAACGGCCTGTTCGATAGTGCTTTTTTAGGTCGCCTTGTCGAGTCCTAAAATTCGGGCCTTGGCGCTTTGTTGGGCCTCTTTGGTATCTAACGCTGTTTTCTCTTGGCTGCCTTTTGGAAAGATTGTGGTGGCTCCTCTTTGGTTCCCCTTGTATGTTACTCTTATTCTACCTTTGCGTAGGTAGACAATGTTCCTTACCGTTACGCCAGCTTGTGCTGTGTCCACAATCCGCTAAAGAGAGCCGACCACACAGCTGGCTTCTTAGCGTTGGTCGTGTTGATCACCATGGCCTCCCCTTTGGCCTTTGGAAAACCTCGCTTTCGTCCCTCTGTTTGCGCGGCTTTGTGCTTTGTGCAGAGGTTTATGTCGCCTCCTGCTCTTGCCAACCAGTACTCAGCCGCCTTTCTTGCGTAGTCGGCATTTACCTTTCCCATAATGTATAGGGCACCCTTTCTTTTGGTTTCTTCTTTCGAGTCGCCAGCCAGTGCCTGACTAATTTTTTAAAATTTTTTGCTGATCACTTCAAAAGTGGCCTCAGAGTTTTTCGGCGCTTGCTTTAAATAGCCCGTGGTCTCAGTATTAGCAATGTTCTTCAGCCAGCCCTATCTTCTCCGGTGTGCGTCTTTACTTAAGCACTTCTTTAGGCTGATTGGTATGCTCTTGGAGTTGCGTATTTAGCTCTTCCTTTTCTAACAGTTGCTGCTTCAACATTCTGTTGTATGCTTCTTTCTTGTTCAACTACGCTCGGGGCTAATTTATATGATCATAATTGTCGCTGTTTGTTAGCATCTGTTTTTTTAGTGCTATCAGGCAATTTGTAAAAGACTTTATTGGAATTTTTATGTTCTCATTGATGTTCGTTGGTACAAATACTTTTACAAGGTTTTGCGCTGTTTTAAGGAACCCACCGAGGTCGTTGCTACCCCATAGCATTGCGTTTGTACTTTTTGCACCTCAAGAGCTTTCCTCCTGTTTTCGTTTCTTGCAATTTTATTTAGCCTGGCTGAGCGTTTCGCTGCTGACGGTGTTCTCCATGTCCATGTCTTGTTGCTTTTTGATTCGATAAATCGAGCTTATCCTGACTGACGGTGTAGTCAGTAAGGTCGGCTTTGACTTTCTCTCCTTGCCAATTTTATACAATTATTAAGGCTGGCTTTTCTGCCGCTCCTTGTGAATGACTTGTGTTTATATCAAAGTATCGTTGGGTTATAAGCACTGCTACTACAAACTACAACGAGAAACTGCGTTTGCGAGACACACACCGCGTTCTTTTTCTTCTCACTCTGGAAAGAGCAACGTCTGTTCTGTATCAATACTGATCTCGTCGATGAGTACGCGAAGAAGCCACACGAGTAATTAATTCGATAAAGCAAGTCGATACGCTACCTTATATGCATACGTTCACTTTGATGTGTATGTCACAAAACCTGCGTTGCTTCTCAATCAAACTTCGTACCACTACGTCCCTTGGTGACCGAAATGATCGTTATTAGATGTAAATTTGTTTGGACGTAGTAGACATTATGAGCATAATTTGAGAAAGGATATTTTTTTGTGCCGAATTCGACCAGACCCTAAAATACGGAACACTAATTCTGAAACACCCTCCATATATATATATATATATATATATATATATACACGCGCCACTACCAGTAGAACCCGAGCGAATATAATTGCCGTCTTCCCGCAAAAGCTACGGCCGCAACCGTTACTTTTTGAGTTGTATTGCACCTTACGATTGAGCCGATCTATGTCCATCATATCAGAATCAAAGCCGAGTGCATCCAATAAAAGCACCGGGCTCAGTGGCAGTCCCTCATAACCAATACGCACAGCACATGTTTACAAAATACCCCATGGAAGTTGAAGCAGGATAATCTCAAGGAGACGTCTAGGCATATAAGCATGTTTTTCTGCCTATTCAAAACACATTATTAACGGATGATTAAAAGCATAGTTAGAAATCAAGGAGACGCTGTGCAAAACGAACACGGTTTTCAAACCCGAGATTCTACACGCTCGGCGCTCAGCAAAGTGCTAAACATACAGGTAGTTCAATAAGTTCTTAGAATGAAAACCAAGAATTTTCCAAATCATGTTTTTAAATTTATCTTATTCGATATACTCCCCGAGATGCTCAATACACTTTTCCCACCAAGATTTCAGAGCTTTAATACCTCTTAAGTAGAATTCCGCGTCTTCAGACTGAAAATAGGCATTGACAGCAGCCTTAACCTCTTCATTGCTGGAAAAACGCTTTCCACCGAGACTATTCTTCAAATGTTCGAAGAGGAAATAATCAGAGGGGGCCAGGTCTGGAGAATAGGAAGGTTGTTCAATAAGTTCGAACATCAGTTGGGCCAGTTTTGCCGATGCTTGCCGGGACTTGTGTGCAGGAGCACTGTCCTGGTGAAACAGGACAACCTGCTTCTGCAAAGCGGGCCGTTTCACGATGAGTTCTTGCTAAAGGCAGTCCAACAGTCTTGCATAATATTCTCCTGTGATCGTTTTACCGCTCTCAAGGTAGTCGACCAGCATTATTCTACGTTGGTCTTAAAAAACTGTAGCCATCACCTTTCCGGTCAATGCGGTTGTCCGCACCCTCTTCGGAGGTCCTTCATCAGGTGCACACCATTGGCAAGATGCTTCTTGGGTCTCGGGAGTGTAGTGATGGACCCAGCTTTCATCGACGGTTATGAATCTGCGCCAAAAATCCGACGGATTGTTTGACATCTTGGCCAAATTTCGCTGTGAAGCGAAAACAGGCGCGTTTTTTTGGCCTTGGTTGAGCAAATGCGGCAGCCATTTTTCTCTGAGCCCTTTCATCTTCAAGTTTTCGTATAGGATAAAATGCACACTACCTAAACTAATTCCTAATGCCTCCGCTATCTCCTTAATGTTCATTCGCTTATCTGTGCCAACGATGTTTCGCACTTTCTCTATGTTTTCCTCATCAGTTGCCGTTTTTTGGCCTCCTGGACGTAGTTCATTCCCGGTGCTCCTGCGACCCCTTTTTAACACATTAATCCAGTTGGAAACAGTGGCAAAACATGGCGCAGAGTCACCGTACGTCTCGTCCAAAATTCGAATTCTAAAAAGCTCATTCCAAGAACTTATTGAACTACCTGTAGCCAAGGCACAGAGAAATGCGTTCAGAGAAAACCGATTGAATTGTTTGACCATTACCTTGAATGTCAACAACGCGTTTGAAACACTTTACTAATACGATTGGCGCAAAACACATGTATACAAGCGCGTATTTCTCTACTTAAAACGTATCTTAGCGTCGTACCTACAAAATAAAGTATCCGCGTACGAACATCCTAACGGTACTGGTCAGGCGACGCCACTAAGATTGTCACAACCACATATCGAGATGTCATTGGCCAAGCTGTCATGAACAGTGTGGCCACGCAGTTCCTGACAGCAAAATCAGTCAAAGATATGCAGGCGGCGTTTCCGGCTGTGTCCGGGAATTGTGACGTCCTTAAGTTAATCGGGGGTTCAAAGACTAATGGCAGCTCAGAGATGCCTCGTAGTCGGCGTGGTATAGCTAGAGGACGAATTGGATAGGGTTCCATAGAAGCGTTAAAAGCCCTCGTCCGGACAAGGGACGATCTTGCCGAAGGGACGATTTTCGCCGAAGCGCGTCAGAACGTCAAGGCCCACAGAAAGGGCAAAAATCCATGATGAAGATTGGGCGGACACCACCCCTCCAGCTTGTGTGCAGAAAGAGGAGGCAGTTGAAGTCGCCACAGATGTGAGAACTAGAAGCACTGATCGATATTATATTCAGGGTATTGGATTCACCAAACTAAGTTCAAAAAGCTAGTAACTAGAAGACCGGACAACTAGTCGAGACATTCATGAATGCTTCCTTACTGGGTTGTTATGAGTAAGATACCCCAAATTCCCGCCTGGTGTGCTAGGCGAGGTCGGCTATTTCGAAAACAGCCAGAGAGAACCGCTGGGAGTTTTCGGGTCGACCCTGAGAATGTGCTGCCGATCTTTCTGGACGACGTGGAACAGCCGCGGAAGCGACTAGTCCCAGGCAACGCCACTGGCGCGGACGAGATATCTTCGATGTGACTAAACATCAAGCAAAGAGGTAACAGGGCATTTCAGGGACCTTGCGCACAAGGTTCTGCAGGCACACCCTGGGAGACCATTCGTAGGGTTTCAATCTCGAAGTGGACAACTAATGGGCAGAACAGACACGACGACTTGGTTCAATTATGTCAGCCCAATGGATGGAAGCGCAATTCTCGTTCGTGGCGCGCACACGATGGGCAATTACTGCGACAACCGATGCAACTTGGCACACAGCAGCCTGTACAGCCGCATATGCAACAATCAACCCAACACTAACTAGACAATTAACAGCCCGACTCATAAACGTCGCGGTCGGCCCAGCGGTGGAACATCGATTTATTATAATTAACATTCGAGTCGAAACGACTCCTTACTGTTGATGACTTGAAGACAACTTTGTGGTTCACGAGGCAGGTAGAATTAGCATAGTCACCGTATACTCTAGCCAACCCCAGAGGACAAATACGGGTTTGTCGATTGGGCGATTCAAAGGTAATTGCAACGCAATCGATTTAGATACACCAACGGCTTTGGCTGACGACGTGAATTGCCATCTCGACTAACCTAGTGGTGGTTGATCACAAACCCAGCTTAGCACACCTTTAAAGGGCGATAAGGGTCATCAACAGTCGACATCTTCCCAACTAGTTTAGCTCCGAACAACACCCAGCGGATATGCAAGCGATGTTACAGGTTTTTGCCTTTAATCTAGCACACTAACACTCAGGGCTCAAATATGTGGTTCGACAGACAGTGGTACGACACTTTCCCGCTATCGTTTTGAGATGACTGATTTCAACGATGGGATCCGCAAGTGGTACTCTAATACCCCAAAAAGAAACTAGCTCGTAGGTAGTGGAACACAAGACGCAATGATGGCAACAGCCCAGGCTTAATGGATTTACCAGCCAAAAAGGGGCGATTGCGTGCCCTTTTATCTATAATTATTGTCTGGTGCTCTTAACTCGGGGCCACGAAAATTTGCAGGGATGCATGCCCGAAGACAGATAGATTCGTAGATTCAGACGCTGCAAGCTAACACACACAGCTTGCATAAATATTGCCGAAGCTATTAAGAAAACAGTGAGGCGCCGCGGGCGGTGAGTCTTTACAACATTTATAAATCTCGAGTCTGTCCTTGATACTGCACCTCGCAACGTCGTTCTCTGGTAACTTGCAATAAACCGACTCTCTCTTATATACGGGATATAGACATTTATATTACACCTGATCTCAATTTTAGCCTC
Source organism: Dermanyssus gallinae (assembly GCA_003439945.1). Taxonomy (NCBI): domain Eukaryota; kingdom Metazoa; phylum Arthropoda; class Arachnida; order Mesostigmata; family Dermanyssidae; genus Dermanyssus; species Dermanyssus gallinae. The sequence continues at coordinate 94,248 of QVRM01002502.1, read as the reverse complement.
ATTTACCAAAGTTGTGGAAGCATGTGCGCATTTTAAATACTATTTCCGCGGTTTCATTTAAACGACTCTTCAGGTGTACACTTGCCTTCATAAATCTCTTGTTCTTCCTAAACTTACATATTGCTCTCCTGTCTAAGGTCCCATCTGTCTAAAAATAGGAAGTTAGTGGAAGTCGTCCAAGACACGTTCCTGAGACGCTTGCGAATCGCGTGCCCTCAACGCTTGTTAGGTGTTGTTTTTCCTAGTATTAATTAACTTTTCATGCAAGGCATTAAAATAACTACGTGGTACTCGACGACGGTATTGCCCAACTTTGGACCGACAACGGCTGTTGCACAGGGCGATAACCTTAGACTAGTTATGATTTCTGTAATTATCAGTGAGCTGCGAGCCATTATGGGCCATACGCATTTATCAGTATAATTCATTTTATATGCTGATGACATTGTGCTTTGCCCCCAGAGTCGCTTCCATATTCAGCAAGATTTAGGCACCCTTGCAAGGGTTGCGGCAAATACCTCACTAAAAATAAATATTTCCGAAAAAAAAAGCAATAAGGTTCCGTTGCCAAAAACGCTTTGCAACATCTGTAGATTTTTTCTTAGTTGTTTGATAAGGCTAATACCCGTGTACGGTTTTTTCATGTCATGGCTAATTCTTAATCTACTCCGGCATTTACCTTGTTTAAATTGGAAACCATGAAAACCAAATTAAGAGTGGCCGATCTAGGTCTTGAACCCAGGCCTCCCAAATGCAAAGCAAAGGCTTTGCCACTAAGCCGCCTTGCTCGGTAACTCTTTTTCAAATTTGAGCTTGAAACTTATTTTAGCGGCTCCTTGTTTTTCAGGAAATTGTCTGCAAGGCAGCCCATCGCCATCTACTTAACAATTGGTTCGCAACTCCTGTAACTGCTTAAGGCTTAAAAATGTTTGACATGAAAAGTGCACCATACAGCAAGCTATGCAGTTAAGCCCTTCTGGAAATGCCAGGTTATACGGTTAAAGGGGCTATGAGTGTTTACTGAAGCAGCTACAACCTGCGATTGGTATATCTGGCTGCGGATACCCTCTATAAAGAACTTACAACGCTGCGTTGATTTGCGGATAACCCGTGAGTATCAGGACCATTTGCTGAGGTGGGAATTTAAGATGTATTAAGGGAGCCTAGACTCATGTAGGACGCCAGCAATTATGAATAATTCGTTAAAGGATGTCCAGCACAAAACTTGCCGCCCAATTATGCAATGCATTTTGCAATAAATTTCATCACGCAATCATGAAGGTTAGTTTCCACAAGGCAGACAAGCAATGCATTTGTCGGCAGTGTGGAACAACGTGCTCAACTTGCCGTGTATTGCATTCCCGGAGCCCAATAGCACGCCGTCATATTAATCTTTAACTTATATAACATACACTTGATTTGAGTAATGAATGCTTTCTGGTATAACAAATAAATAACCCCTTATCTGAAAGCCTTGAGTGCTTATGCTGTTGCTAAAGCATTTCCTATAGTTCTAGTTTGATACCTGCGCAGGTGTATTTCATTCGACACATGTTTGCCTACATTTTATCTAAGTGAAGTAAAGCATCTCGCGTCTTTTGTTACAGGGGACTTCCTACATCAAGCCACCCAATAAGAAGTCAGTCTTCGAAGCCACCGGCAGCTAAAGCCTTTTCATCACGGGGATTTCAATGCGCATCTGGCAAGATAAGCCTTTGGACCCGATCTAGTGTGAAACATGCATCTAAAGCAGACTTGAAGCGTCATCTGCAGGGCTCTCGACCTTAATGGCATGGAAACACCTCTTTCCGATGTCAAAAAGACCTTATCATCGCATTTATTTTACCCATATTGAGTATCCGTATAACATCGGCACTTATACAGTTGTCAGCTGCTCTCGACACGTTTTTCGAGAGAACCAGAGAGTGCAATCTCTTTGCAAGGTCCTGGCAGGCAGCCGCATGATGCTTGGTAAACGTTTGGCAATAAATGACGGTAAATAGACGCACTCCGTGTACTTTTTGTAGAAGTTTATATTCGAACAGGCCATAAATGGCCGACAAACGTTACTTGCGGTATTCGAAGACCATTAACCAGCCGTTGATTCGGCACCTCGCAACAAGTTTGTAGCCATCCTCACGAAAATTGGAATTCCTCACAACCTTGGTCCACTCTTACCGCTATCATGCAAGGAGGCAAGGTCATGATCGAAGACGGGGTGGCCAAATTCCCAAATTTACTCAAACGACTGGTTTGATGCCACGAGATGACCACGGCTGTTCTCAGTTCTCCTAAAGAGTCTGTCGAGAAAATAAAAGTCCGGCACCTTTAAATTAAACCTATATCCCTTGCAACGTTTGAGACAAAGTTTTATCTCTATAGAAATATTCGCCATTTGCTTTACGCTATTTTGCAAACACATTTAACATCTGTGGTATTTATACGTACTGTGCTAACGTTTATTTTCTTTTTCAGAGAGCTCAAGTGTGATATTTTCACAAGTATTTCACGGATTTTTTTGGAACTATCCGAATTATGTGACAATACTCCAACGCAATCCCTCATCAGTGTAAAGGTATTTACTCATCTGTACCTCAGCAAAGCAAGGATATTTATCTTGTTATAGTAAAGCATTTTGCGTTAATTTGTTTGTGCTGAAAGAAAGCCTAGTTCACTGCTGATAAAATCGTTAGGAATGACTGGTACTAGGCAGTATACACCAGAATTGCTTTTTTGTTAATGTTGTAACAACTACCTACACAAACCCTTATTTTTAAATCAGGGTGTTTCTACTTCACATAAGATTGAATGCAGAAATCTTTTTGCAGAGGTTTCTGAGAAAGACCTTATCGGAACTCTTAGTTGATGCTCCAGAAAATATCTGCTCGAAAGTGTGATTTCTGCAAGCCGAGCAGAATCATGTGAACCGCTTACACGTGTTGGTTATATTCTACCTTTTTCTGTTAAGGCGGAAATAACAATGCATAGTGCATACACAGCAGATTGCCTGGTATTTAGGAAAAACCTTTTCTATTCGGTTTCAGCAATGCACCATAGACTGTAATGCTTTTGTATCACAGGGCGAGTTTTTAAAGATTTCGTTTTGTGATGTATATATATATCAAGGAGTTGCGCACTTCACCTTACAAGTTCGTCATGCATCATTATAATTTCCTCGCTCAAATATTTTGTTCACTGCTTTTTGTGGTGGTTCCTGTTTTAGCCTTCGCAACCTCCTATGGTTTAGGCTCCACCATTCCAACCTTACCGATCGCTGTATGGCCACTCAAAGCAACCCAAACAGAATGGTCGTGTCTCTCGCGCTGGCGCAATCTTATTCGTGAAGTAATTCGTGTGGTTCGTTATAAGGCAGCCAATTCGCGAAGACCTATAGAAAACGGCTGCTCTTGCTCTCACAACTATCAGTCGATTAAGTGTCCCTTCGTGTTCGGACAATGTCTTGTGTCCAGTTTTCAATAACACAAAATCCTAGTTATTTGCTTGGATGGTCTTTGTAAGTATTTATTTAGATGTATCCTGCACTCAAGCTAACAACGATATATATATATATATATATATATATATATATATATACGTATTTGAACCGCTAAGGGGATTGCACCCTATCACTCGAAGGCTGATTAAGAGCCTCGAAAGGGTATTCACCCTTGCCATGGGGAGAGAAAATATCTAAGAAGTACCTTCGGCAGACGCTCCTCCTTAACGTCCAATGCCGATGCACTTCTAGATATCTCATTGAGCTAAGCTGAGTGCGGGTTAGAAGGCTGACGTTTAACAAGTATGTACGTTCATAGGGGGTAACGGTGTCCTCCCCTGACTCCTAGCGAATACATGTGGCATATATATATATATATATATATATATATATATGGGACAAATCTTTAGCCCTAGTCGACTGATCTCGACAACCTGTAAGGCATGTTTGAAATGCGGTATATATATATAATCCATAAATAAAAAAATATATATGGGAGAAGATGTATTGCCTACTTTTGTTCCGATTATTTTAATTAACGTCATTGGTTGCCCTGTAATCACGTATTCTTAAGTCTACGAGCGTCTACTACTCCACCATAGCGAGACGTGTTAAAATTTAGCGAGATATGCGTTTGTTTTCTTCTAGAGTCCTCGTATATCCAGAGAGGCCTGGGATTGCAACATTGGACTTAGTAGGGCAACGCCAACGGCAGCAGCAATGGTAACAGAAAACAATACATATGTATGAGAAGAATAAAATTGGCTCGACCACGACATGTCCTGCAAGTCAGGCGAGTCCCGCCCCGGGGCAAAACATGCATTTCTCTATGCTTAAAGACTCGCCAATTTCGACCATCGAAAGCAAAAGAGGAAATATAGGGAGAAAGCGAGAGAGAGAGAAAATCAACTGCACGCACCTCCAGGGACGCAGTGCAAATATACGTCTAGCAATATGTAACGGCACGCGACGCAAGCTGCACCATCAAGGTGCAAATCAGCTTTTTCAGACTTCACAACGCGGCAGCGGCAGCCCTAGTGTAAGTAGGTGCTACTGCATCGCAAACGAAACAACCTCCTTCAGAGGACAAATCAGCCAACGACAAGGTACAGAACACGTGAGCTTGGCGAATGGCCCGGCATGATTGTAACCCTGCTCAAGCCTCGCTACGGTAAAGTTCAGATAGCCTAAGTAGATAAGCATTAAATACTAGCATTAAAAAACGTACCTATATATATATATATATATATATATATATATATATATATATATATATGAGTAATTTTATAGCGCTGCAGCTTTGGCAAATGCATATTTGCTTCTAGAGGGCGTCACCATGTTGTGTCATTTGGGAGCATGACAGGCTCGAGCCGTGACCTTGAGAAAGGTCGTATAAATAAAAATGAAGTAGAAATTATCCTACAAAAACATATTTTATGCTTAAGGCATTTGGGGCATTTCGAGGGGGACCTAAGCGCCAGTCGCCGTGTACTAATTTCCAAAGTAACAATAATGCCATATAGGTCCGTGCTGGCCTCAGACATTTTCAGACAGATACTTGTACAGGATCACAAAGCCCCCAGTCCCACGCACATTCACTTCCGCTATGGAATTGCGAAAAAAACAATGTTGGGTTGTCAAGCCTAAGCGAAAAGACACGCATCCTTCATGCTTTTAATCAGATCTGCACGATATGCTTACAACAAGCTCCGTGACGCCCGCAAGACGATGAAAAACTCTCTTCACCAATAAAGAGATGTACAAACGTATGCCAACGCCATGCGAAAACGATCCAAAAACCCGTACAACTTGCCCCACCGTCTCTCCTATAGGAATTCTAAAGCTAGCTACTCTCGTTTTGAACATCCTCTCAAAAATTGTGCTGGGCGCCGTATGGCCCAGATTTCTGAGAATTCTTCTCGTTGCTTCATAAAACAACCAAAACCAAACTTTTCGACGAATAGCTAGCCTGGGTTGTTGGTGTTCCACCCAGGAGACTTGCCGGGTCCACATCATGATGATCGGCGCCCGGATGGGCTCATGCTTATTCCTGGTCGTTGAGATCAGTATTTTTACATTGGCACTCGAAACCATAAGATCAGTGTTTGATTGACTTAGATAAGTCTGAGGAAATGTTAGTTTTTGTTTTGAGCAGATACGAGAAAGAAAATATTTGCATCAACCTTATTAATAAAAAAATATGTGGTTTAAAATCACACCTTTTTATGGCAAGTAATATAGGCAAATGTTCACAATGACTCTTATCAGTAATTGCTAATTTGTCGCCCATTAGGACCGATGTTATAATCAAGCTCACCAAGTGAAAACTATCTTTTACAGTGTAATTCAAAGACCTCACAGGTTGCTGAAATGCGATGGCTCTATAACGTTGAAACTCTTTAAATGTAACCAAAGTGTGAGTGGAAGTAGTTCACGGCAAAAACAAGGTGTTAGGGAAGCTGTATTATGAACAGCGATCGTGTGCATAAGGCGGCTTTCCTGGTGCCTGGACCACTTGGCGGTGTAACTAGCAGCAATACATTTAGTAAACGCATCGGCCAGTGCTCATTTGGCGATGCTGGTAAATATAGATGCCAAAAACGAAGTTAGTGTGAAGTGAGCGCGCTCAAATCGTTGGCTTATTTTAACCTTAGGTTTAAATTGGGTGACTCATATTAACCTCAAATTAAAAAAAATTAATGCATTTCAGAACAAAGGCTCAAAAGTTTCACCAGAGAGCGAAAAATCTGCGTAATGGGGGTATAGTACTAATAGTTATTGTTATCGTAGTAGTTTTTTTAGGAATATTAGTGAACAGCAAGCTATGCAAAGTTTGTATATATATATATATATATATATATATATATATATATATATATATATAGGCAATTCTGTGAAATAAGGTGAACAGAAATCGGTTAATATGATTCGGCCTAAGAAAACGTTTGCTTGAAAAGCACGCGTATTTTTATTAAAGCATGTACTAGAGCAAAGGTACTAGGTACAAAATATTACAATATAATCAAGGTGCTACACTTACGCAACTGGGTTTGTCGGAGCACCTAGCAACAGAGACAACAGACCTAAACTGGGTAGAATAGAGAGATACATAGAACACGATGTAGGTAAACTAGCGGAGCCTGCGATATTTAACCCTTTCTAAGGCTAAAAGTGGCTGTTTTGCAGCACGTACCGTTTCGATTGCTTCGGCGGCGGTTATGAATATCTGATAATTTGTTGTTTTTGTTGTTGTTGTGCAAATGTGCTTGCACACAGGTCCAGAAGTGCGATTCCAAAAAATGTCAAAAAGCACTCTCGGAACGTTTCGAGGCCGTGGTCGCTAACCTGAGTGCCCTGTGACGTTTGGTCCATCGATTCGAGAGCACGTAACCCGTCTCATTGTTGGCCGTGTGTTAAAGTTTACACGTTGGTAGCACACCAATCCTGCACCATCTAAGGCTCAATGTTGTTCGAACTGATACGAAGGCAGGCCTTTGAGCCGCACCCTAGCACCCCACAATATGGTCAATGCTTACCATGGTCTCAACGACCCCTCGTCTATACAATTTCGGTAGTATCTAAAAGGAAAAATATTTCTCTTTTTAACGGGCGTTTCTGGAATTCGTTTTCGTTACGAGGCAAACTTTTAGTTGTCATGTTGTCTCCACAATATATTAAAGACTATCACAAAAAAACGGAAATGACTAAAACATTTTCATGTTAATTTGCACGACAATATGACAGTATACATTTGCTAGCATCTAATCAATATAATTTGCCTTGTCCCTCGTGATTGACAGACCAACAGAATGTTGCTATAAGGAGTTTGCACATCTGAATAACGTTCTATGTGCGAGAAAAGTGCCCGCAGCACGCGTAATTCGCTCGCATCGTGGAAAAACACGATAGATAGCAATTTGGCTCAAAATAAATGCATTCATTATAGTGCCTTATTAACTTAGTTCTTTGCTTTTTTGTTTACTGGTAGCCGAGTTACCAACACGTTTACAGAACCGACACCCAGCTGTCAAGATAATTTTGTATCCCGACGATCTAGTACTCTACAGTAGCAGCAGATACCATCTGCAACATGCGCTGGCCACTTTGTCGGCGTACGTGAACGTAGTCGGCCTTGAAACAAATATGCAGAAGACAGAAGCTATGAAGTTCAGGCACGCTGGCAGGCTGGCCGTGACCAATACACTTAGGTTAAATGGACAAGACCTGAACTATGTTAATAAGTTCACATATCTCGGTATCACAGTGACCACCTCAGCCAAAACCTTCACTGCACATAGAGAGGAGAGGTCTCGAAAAGCCTTGATTGCGGTGACAACCCTTAAAAAGCCACTTTCTATGTCAGAAAAACGCTTGCCATGAACCCTGTGACACATGAGTGTCATCACACATGTCACGCATCACATGAGTGAAATGTTGTCACGGTATATGTGTAAGATATCATGGCAGTGAGTGCAATGTAATCCCCTCTCGAACAAAGCTGGCACTGAGCGATTTTGAATATTAATAGCATTACGAGGCTGTAGTGATATCGATCGTACTATTGTCTATTTTACCCAATCTGGTGTGTAGATAAATCATGTGTTATAGTGCCTTATGCAGACGCATGTCCATTATCTAAGAACGAAGCTTGGCGGTGGCTATTGAGGAGAGAAGTGGAACCGCGATGCGCTCGCTAATTTGTTGGCGTTACGTTAGTTTGTGAAGAACCCACTTACAGAGCTTAAAAGCTATTCCAGTGTTTTAAGTGTCCAGGCACTGACTGCTTAGTCAACCTCTTCCGCGAATTCCCGAGAGTTCTGAGTGGTAACCGTTGCATTCATACAGGAGCGCAGAACGTTCTCTTCCAGCAACATTGTATCGACCAAACCTTGGTTCATCGTCCAGAATGAAGATCTCCGCTACGAAACTTAGTGAGCCATTTTCGATAGGGCCGTTCGTCGACTGAGTCGGTCGAAATGCTTATAGTGGGAATGCTTAAAAAAGCAACAATACTTACAGCAGCGTTGAAATCTTTTCGGAGCTCGTACAGCCAAACACTCTGAATATGCATTTTTGTTCATAATTTCTCTGCCTGAAGAGTACGCACAATTTCTCTGCCTGAAATCTGTCTGTAGACAACTGAGCTTTTGGCGTCAAAACGGAACCTAGAGATGACCGCTCTATCAAACACGTATCATCCTCTATGGTCATACTGATGTTGTCTAGAGGGCACTAAGAGCTTCCGCAAGAACTTTTGCATCAGCCAAATTAAATTGCAGACTTTTGCCAGATTTTATTTTTGCTATTTGCAAGGCAGGGTAACTCTTTATACAATTATCACTCATATGCAATATGTCAGACGTCCACCGCTTAGGAACACTTGATATTCAGAGGCGCGCCCCGGTAAGGCACATTCTGAAAGGGAGGAACGGGTAGAGCGGAAGTCACCATTATCCCAGAGATTTGGTAGAATTATTCGCATATGAAGAGGATATATCCATCACAGCGTGCAAACACATCACTGTTTTAACAACAACGAAAAATGCGAATGCTGTTGCTGCTGTCCATCTGGGCATGTGGAATATTTCTCCACACGCGCACACAGCAAGCGCTGTAAGTCTCCGAAGAACAAACACTCGGCTAGAACACGTTCCTGGTTACATCAGGGCGTTCTCCACGTGGCGCCGCTTCACTCTGGCGTACGGCCCCACTGCGGGGTCAGTGATGAAGTTCTAGATCACCTTCACCCATGACGTGTGGTGCGGCAGTGTGTTGTAGCGCCCGGTAACAGAAAATATTTCATATCAGGTACATGCGAATCAAGTTAAAAGGCTAGGCTCTTCAGAGCGGCAATCTAAAAACGCCGGATAGCATATTATTTATCGCATGGTTTTTCACATCGAGTGCACAGACATGACTCGACGGGTTCGCAAAAACCACATGACGCACATAGGTCATGACGAACCTCGAGTACTTTGAAATGCGTCATTACGTGGGGGTTTGTGACTGAAATAGGATTTCCTGCATCTCTCAGTGAAGATGTTGGTAAGAATCAGAAAATGTAACTCCGTGACGTAACTAAACAGCTTGCATGGATGTAACTATAGGAACAGCATAATGTAACGGAGAGGCTCTGAAACGAGGCGGATAAAAAGTAATTGCAGGATCTTTCTGAAGTCTTTAAGTCGACGACGAACAAACTAATTCGGGAAAGGCGGTAGAGATGTCAAGCTTGCTTATCAAGGCGGCAGAAGCCATTCAATCTAGTCAGGTAGCGGATATCGAAAGGTCTTGCCTGATATGACGCGAAAAAGGCGTTCAATTTATGCTTAAATTTCTAAATTAAGAGATATTTTCATGTGCTTTCGGGGCAAAAGCATCTCCCAGAGCCGTACACAAACATTTAGACCTTAACCCCAAAAAAAAACATTAAAAAAAACGAAAAAATGATATTTGAGGAAGCGTACCGTACTAATATAAGCATACTACAGCACATGACTGCCGGCGTCCCCTCTGAGAGTGGGCGGTGATGGGCCTGCCTCTTCGTTCTCCGTTAGCATTCGAGCAAGCAGTGCACGCGAAGGTGAGGCTAACAATTGCATCACCTGCAACTTGTGGCGGTGTCCTGGTCGTACGGCAGGATCTGTCGCAGACAGCAACTGGTTGTCAAAAAGGATCGCCAAATGCATATGCACGAGCACTATGTAAAATATACGCGTGTAATAGACACATAGATGCCTATCTATATATATATATATATATACACGAAACCATACACGTTACGAATACTAATACATATATGCGCCGAGATGCAGATATATATACACGTAGGGCTACCAAAGGACATATAAGCATTTAATTTTTTTTTTTTTTTACTTTAGTGGGGGATTGGATGGTAATGCACCATCTCTTTTTATTGAGACATCTGTGCTCCCCATTTTTTTCGATCATGGTCGATTTATTGATTCACTCCGGCATTCACCTTGTTTAAATTGGGAACCATGAAAACCAATTTAGGAGTGGCCGGTCTGGGTCTCGAACCCAGACCTCCCGAATGCAAGGCAAAGGCTGTTGCCACTAAGCCATCTTGCTCGGTTTTTACTTGTACACTTGTGCAGTGTGCAAGTTATTAGAAGTATAAATGTGCCTTGAGCCTACACTTGCACGTCCATGCATACATACGCATTGCCTGTGTATTCAAAACATATGTGTTTTTGGAGCGTCCGTTTATAAACTTACTGGCCGTGCAGGACAGGTGGTGTTCCAAACGACTGAATCGTTAAACACACTGATTGTATGCAAATCGACCCTCGAAATTCGAGCGAGCGGAAAGACGACACAGCAAGAAGGCAGGTGTTTGTTCCGGTCCAGCCGTTCGAAAATCGCACTAATGTCGGCACCCAAGTTGAACCCAATCATACATATATTGCAGCATACCTGTGTCCAAAGTCCATGCTGGGCTACTCACTATTGCGGTTACCGAATGCAACTGCTTAGCCCGTTTAGGAGTTCAGGCTCTCTCCCCCCTCTCTCATCTCTCTCTCTCTCGCTCTCTCTCTCTATATATATATATATATGTCTGCATGGAAAAAGCTTTACAGATTCCCACATGCGTTTAATACCATATGCGAAGCGCTTGTAACGGGCAGAACGCCCCGGAATACAGCCAACCTTTGCCCCAGGAACGGTGAAGCAAATGATAGTCGGGATGCTTGTCTCTGAGGAAGGCTGAAACCGGATGGCCTGAATGGTGGTATCTGTGAGGCAGATGAAGAGAAGAAGGCGCTTAAAATAGAGCAGAGATTGCAAGCAAGCGGCCAGGGAACGACGTAGACCAAGCAGCGCTTAACAGGACAACGCATTGCCGTTAGGTGAGAGGCGACGAACAGAGAATAGTCAGTAGCTATTCCACAAGAACCGATAAACAAGCAAGGAATTGTAGCGACGTTCACACTTCGTGCGTACATGATCCTTTTGGTAACCTAAAAAGTGTACTTCAGCATCGTTGACGTGTCAGATATGTGTTTGCGGTCACAGCTATCGCTTTTATTTCTTCCGCCATCACAGTGATGGTCAGTATCGTCATCAGCAGCAGCAGCGATGCATGCTTAATGCATACAGGCAGGGCGTTGCGTTCGCATGCGAAGCGGCATCATCTGCAGAAAATAATTAAAAATATTTCCAAAAGTTTCTTCTCTTCCGCGTCACGCGGCTGTCGCCGGGTTGCCCTGTTTGGTGGTGCACTTTTAATAGCCTTTCGCAGGCGTTGTGTCGTAATGCCCTCTCGATTTGTCGCCTCGCTACTCTCTTTCTCTTCTCATCGCTGTTGGTCGCGGCTGAGAAGCTTCTGGCCGCTCGCATCCCGATGCATCCGAGAAGCTTGTGTCTGTGGGCGGATCGGCCCGTGCAGCCGTGCTGCACGGCTTCATGGAAATGCTCGACCGAAAAGAAACGCGATGGAATAAATGTATTTTAGTTAGCTTTGTGTACGCGTGTGCAGATGATTACACCGTAGTAAATGACCATTATTCGAGTAAACAATAATTAAGCAACAATTTTATTACCACCTGTTGTTAGAATATATATATATAAATATATATATATATATATATATATATATATATATGGATGCTTCATCACGCATCGGAGGTTTTTGTGTTCGCTATGGCTAATATTGTTATTGCTGTTAAACATCGCGAGCGTAGGCGGCAACATAGTGCCGCCCTTGTGTATTAATGTAGAGGTGAAATTGGTGAGATTGTCTTTATATTATACACACGCATACACACGTTCGGTGAAGCTTAATAATGTTGTCCGCTTTATAAGCACTTAAAGTTTGCGATTTAAGAGTCATTGCCTTGCATTCGGGATGTCGTGGGTTCAAGCCTTGAACTGGCCATTCTTATATTGGCTTTTCACGTTTAAAAATTACATATGGTGATTGCCCGAGTGAAGTAAAATCGGCCATGATGAGTACACAAAAGGGCGTCTGATAGGTGTCTCAATAAATGATTTAAATTTTTTTGTCTGCATTTTGTGATAAGTGAAGAATTAACATTGCATATATTTATACATGTCAGACATCACATCCGCATGCGGCTCTTACGTAAGCGACAACCAATACGTGTCTTTTATGTCAACTTGGCCTATCATCTATGCGACGGTTGGAAGATTATCGATTTGGCTAGCATATAAAACTTTCACTTTGGCATTTTGAAATGATAGCAGTTACATTAGCGATCGAGAAGCCAGAAAACGAATGAGAGGCACAATACCTTAGCATGCTTGATACAATGGCAAAAATACACTACGCCAGCGGTGACACAACGTTAGGGGCCACTACAACTCTGGACGATACATAGCTACTCATGCAAAATAATTCATCGTATTTATTTCACTCTCATATTGAGTATGCATATAACACAATTATACAGATTATACAATTATACATTCAGTTTCTCGCTGTATGTTATTCGAGAGAGGGGGTGCAGTGATCTCTCCGCAAGGGCCAGGCAGGCAGACGCATGAAACTTCGTACACACCTGAGAGCACAGTCGACAGACGCACTCTGTGTACTCTTTGCGGAAGCTCGTATTCGAACAAACCAGGTGATGATAACCATGAACTATGTATATGGTAAAGACGTGGCGATTTTCACATGCAAGACTAGACCAGAGGTAAGAGGCCCTGAAAATATCCAGGTCTGACCTCTCGTCGGACCTGTTCAACTTTATTTTCCCATTCCGAAATAAAGCTCTCGAATGGTACTGTACGCGGCGTCTTCAACCTCAATCGAATTATCTCAACAACTGGTGCACAGCCTGACATTAGGTACACAAAGCGGCTCCTTGCCCGCATTGACAGGCAAAGTACTCGCTTCATGTACATTCTAAAACACCTTTCAAGCAAACCAAAGTTTGCCCGAGTGAGGTGTTCCCATACTCTGTCAAGACTATACATCAGCGCTGGAACAATCTTGAGGTAGAAAAGCGCCACTGCCGTCGGGACGGACAGTCGCCGGACATCGCCTACCTCTCCGTAGAGAGAAATTAGCAGCCAATCGACCTCCTCTTCTGATTTTATAGCCTTGGTCTTCATAGCGTTTATTTCCAGCCCTCTTAAGACAAGGAACACCTCCGCCAGAGAAGTGATGCGCTTGATGGCACACAGGTCGTGATGAGCGACCACTATGTCATCTGCGTACATCACAACTGTGGCCTTCTGGAACTCTTGTCGAATATAATCGACAAAATCGTCAAGCAGAAGAGTGAGGGAGACGCAGCTCAATGGGTCGCCTTGCGGGGTTCCCACATTTTGCCTTACCTGCAACACTTCCTGCTCACCTTGTACCAGTAAGGTGTTCTCATCAACAAAACTGGAAATTACGCTCAGAAGAGAGCCACCAACCCCTGCGTATCGGATGGACTTCACCAGGAGATCTCGAGGTGCTTTGTCGAAAGCCTTGACGCAGTCTATAAAGACTGCATACAAAAGGCCTCCGGGCTTTGCCACAGCTGTCATCACCATGCTTGCCCTTAAATAATGTGAAGAGGGGCGGCTACTAAAAATAGACAAGAAGCGATATAAACAGAACAAACGAATGTAGAAACAAGAGTGCAAAAGGTAGTGCAAAAAAAGCCGTAAAAAGCTAACGAGACCCGTTAGAAGACGTAAAAAGACGCTAAGCATTCAGCGTATAGGCGGAGACTGACCTCTGGGGCAAAAGGTCATGAACATTTTCGGGGTTCTCAGTTTATATATCACGGATCAGCTGGCCGCGAGAGCCTATCGCATGCCATCTGAGCGTATTTAGGGGATAGAATAGAATCCCTGCCGGGATTTATTTTTAATGCTAATCATGTTATTGCCGGTACTGCCCTTGTCAAGTTAAACTGTCAATAGTGTCAGGTTCTATATGTACATTGCAAGTCTTACTGTATATATTTATCTGTCAGCATGCATTAATAAACAAAACTGCATCAAAACTGCATTTTACAACGCGTAAGTTCTCGAAAATGTATAAACGCCGATCAAAAAATTAAGTGACACGCGCAGACATTCATATGCATGCATACGACGTAGTCCACTTGTACATAATCTTCATAAAACACAACAACGATAGGCAAAAATACGTAGATAAATATACCCTTTTTATGAGAGGTTTTGGAAATGCATAATACACATGCGTCGCTGTCAGCAACTAATGGAGGGCTCAAACCCACTCAACACGTATTCCTCCCCACCCTCCCAGGCTCGGAATTGTGTGGCATTTCTTTGACATCATGAGGGAGGAGCCTTGCTTGTCTAGTGCTCTATGCGCCTCAGCTGCTCTTCTCCAGTCCAAAGGGGTGCGTAGAGACTGCGCCTGAGCGCCTCGCTGCACCCTTCCTCATCCCCCGCCCTCCCTTGGCTCCTCATCTCGACCTGCCGTGCCAAGGGGTTGCCACCTGCCCCGTTCTGAGATTAGTTTTAGTCGCATAATGAAATCAAGTGCTTTCTTCCCTTTTCCGAAATAATCATGTACGCCGCCCTTAGGCTGAGACTCCGCACCGTTGTCGTGGCGGCAGCCCTGGCCTTTTCCAGGGCTGTACAACGATAGATGGCGTGCTCCATATCGTCTGACTCCCCTAGGGACAGAGAACGTACGTATCTCACTTCGTATTTCGGATACTGACCATGTATAACTGGAACTGCGCATAGCCAGTGAGCACCTGGGTGGTATAGTACGTGAGCTCTCCGTGGCAGTAGTTGTACCAGGGCCTGAGATCTGGTATGAGCTTCTTGCTCTATTGCCCGTGCTGCGTCCGCTCCCAATCATATTGCCTGGCATTCATAGTTGCGCTTCTGAGACTTGTATGTTAGCATGTTCATTTGGGTTCTGTGCCTTTTTTTGCCCGCCAGCAGATTCTAGGCAAGCATTCTAGCGTGGACTAGGATGGCCGTCGAGGTAGTGCGGCATGCCTGACTCATCCTTATGGCCGTTATCCTCTGGAACGAGCGGAGTTTGGGTCGGTTCTTGGCTGTCTGGAGCGCCATATCGACAATATCGATATAATAAGGCATTTAATGTGTTTCGCGATGCATGTGCAGGTTTTAGGGAGATGAACTATGCTTCAAGGGTACTGATAGCATTGCGAAAGCTGTCCCTAACATAGAAGCCCGCAGCGTGTTTAATATACTACCGTGAGAAGGTTAAATTGACTGAGCAAGTCACGGACCAAATCTCTTATATATATACATACGTTTGCACACTTGGCAGTGCTCGCCTTCTTGGCAAGCCTTACGTCATTAATGGTCTTTAGCCGAATTTAGACGGAAGCAAATGGACTTTATTTCCAACAAGATGGTGCCATAAGCCAGACGAGACAATTGAGCTTTTGAGGATGATATGTTTAGGGCCGGGTAGTCTTGCCCGACGGAAATATTGACTACTCTTCAAAATCTTGCGATTTAGCGCCGTTGGACTTTTTATGTGGGGGTTTTCAATAGTAAAGTGTACGCTAATAACCGCACGGCTATCAGCGAAGTAATTGCCAACATGAAACGCGCACTAAAAAATTGAGCCTAATTTATGTGAAACAGTGATAAACAGTGTTTGCGGCTTTTGCCTAATGTGAAAATACAAACTTGCAAAAAGATGCGGTTCTATTAAATATAACAATATAATTGCTAACAATTAACCAACTTTTCGATCCATTTGTTGGGAGTCTTGTTTCCTAGAGACAAGAACTGTTATACTCATCTTCGTACCTCTTCGAAAGACTTGAATTTTTCCAGTCAATCAAACAGTTAAAAATACAGAATTGAGTGATAGTATATAGGCGCAAAACACACCTAGAGTGTCTTGGTGAAAGATGGTCCCTTGTCTGAAATCTACAAAGTTGTTATTATTTATTACTGAAATTAAAATGCATACGCCGCTCAGAAGATTACAGAACTATGTAGGCAACGTACCAGTCGAGTGACGGATAAAATATATCAATCGTATGTGGCCTTTAGTACTTCACAGTATGTTTTTAGAGTGTTAGAATACATTAAACCCGCATAAATTGACTCCTGAACGCTTCGGCCAAGCTTGTCGGTCAGGACCCAATTTGGCGGTGTTGGTCTTGGCGCCCCCGGTGAGAACTAGATCCTGTCAGATGACGACGCTGGTGTCAATGCGGATAGTTGGCATTTCCCGGCCTGAACGCGACAACCGCTATATCTGTGCCTTCGCATGTTAATAGCCGTCAGATCAGCCGCACCTTGCCGTATCTATTAGAGCGACTTAAGGCGAAGAAGGCGATGATGACATATTGGCTATAGGGGCAACGAAGCAGTGCAACCAACCACACCTGTCAAACCAAAATAAGGAATTCCTGTGGCCCAAATCAATTCAAAAATGAACGCTTACTTCTACAGCCGCATATAAATATATATATATATATATATATATATATATATATGTGCCCTGCTATATTAACGATAAGAGGAAGAATGATAACTTTTAACGTCTCAATGTCATAAACCAGTTGGGAGCAAAAAATAAGCTGTCATAAATGTTCCTGCTTTGACACGGCGAACTTACTGCAGAGTGGGCAATGCCCTTCTCGTCCAATTTCTGCAATAAAGCGTACCTCAAAAGCTGCAACAAGTTCGAACGCTATTCATTGCAAATTGTTTAACAAACAACACCAGAATCAAATCTGATCTGACTTCGGCCGCTCGGACTGCTACAAGACTCATGCTGTATATAACCGAGCAATATGGCTTAGTGGGAAAAGCCTTTGCTTTGCATTCGGAAGGCCTGGGTTCCAGACCCAGACCGGCCACTCCTAAATTGGTTTTCATGGTTACCAATTTAACAAGGCAAATGCCGGAGTGGATTAAAAATCGACTATGATCGAAAAAAAAAGGGGAACACAGATGTCTCAATAAAAAGAGATGGTGCATTACCATTCAACTCCCCATAAAGTTTAACAAACCGCATATAACAAGCGCTGCTTGTATTGTTTAGCCTTAAATCAGCTGTTCAATATGGTAACACTAACAAAGTCTCGAAGCTGCACTCTGTCTTAAGGGACGCCAGTTGCAAATGTTAGACGCCAATTCGAGTCGGCTAGTCTATAATGAATATATGAATGAAGTAGTATTTCTGTCTCTTTGCTACAACAAAATGCACTACTATTCGCCAATTTAAACAATTGTGTAGACTTGACATTTGGTAGAGCTTCATTGTCTATTGGTCGCCACTCTTTGGTTGGTGGCACCCACAATGAAAGCTGCATTCCCTCTGTAGAACGCCAAAGGTAAGATCTGCCTAAGAAACTGTGACTCGCCTCGATCGTCTCCGATTCTGCGCATCTTGCACATATCCTACAGGAACTTATCAATACCCATGGTGATGGCTTTATTGTCTCCAGGGCAACAGGGAAAACGGCATCTCTCACAGTTTGAGATACAGCGTCTTTTATAGCTCTTCTACAGCTCGAGATACTCTGTTCGCTTCTCTGAGTTTGCGTGTTCTGCGACTTATTCAAACTCAACAGAGTTGGTGCGTAGATGCAGCACGTAAAGTAAGTTATAATCAGCTTACTGCCGAGTTAAGAAGACGGCAAAGCTTGACGTATGCGTAATCTTGTGACCTTGTCAGGGTGGCACACGGAATGGAAAAACTAATGAGTTACATGAACGAGCAGCGGCTACAAGCAAGCCAGCTGGGAGAAAACAGCAGTGACATTCAATTTTTATTGCACGCAGCTAATATATGTAGAGGTACAGTAGCCTGACAAAGCATGGACATCTGACGGCTGCGTGGAGCAAGCGATTGGGAGAAATAGATGTGTGTATTGGGACTGGAATCCCAGCTTTATGCAGTGCAGTTTGCTAACAGGAGTAACAGGCAGACATCTAATCGCCTCATTTGCCGCGTGTGGCTATGCCATCAAGTGCTGTGTTGCAGAAAGAGTGGTTACTGACCCGACGAACAATGCAGATAGATGCTTGAGAAGCCTAAGCAAATGTCATGGATGAACCAGGCTGCAGCATGCCCGGACAATTCACTTTATTCCACCCGCACCAGCCACACTAAGTACTCCAGTAGCAGAAAATATTATGTACGAAAATTAAACTTAGCAACTCAGGCCATTGATAAAGGCAGCATTTTAAATGAACGGAACGCTGTGGTGGATAAGGGACATGTTTTCTGCTGATGTGTTGCCTTCCATGATATTTTTCACAAACGTCCTGCTTTTGTGTGCGTCAAGCGTTTGCTGCGGGCGACTACAGTATTTCGCATTTCGATATTTCATCGATGACTGGTAGTTACTGGAGAGCCAAATGTATTAAAGAAACAGCGTAGCAAACAGCGGGAGATAAATAGCCACTTTAGTACCAAGACGT
Source organism: Dermanyssus gallinae (assembly GCA_003439945.1). NCBI lineage: Eukaryota > Metazoa > Arthropoda > Arachnida > Mesostigmata > Dermanyssidae > Dermanyssus > Dermanyssus gallinae. The sequence continues at coordinate 75,368 of QVRM01002502.1, read as the reverse complement.
ACGTTTCTTACGTAAAAAATACGGTACGATTTTCCTCATAAACTCCTCATAAGACCAGCGAGCAAGATGGTTTAGTCGCAAATGCCTTTGCCATTCATTTAGGAGGCCTGGGTTTGAGACCTAGACTGGCCAATTTTAAATTGGTTTTTATGGTTCCCAATTTAGACAAAATATATATGCCGGAGTGGAATAAAAATCAACCATGACATGAAAACCGTACACGAACATTAGCCTTACAAAACAACAAGAGCGAAACTCTACCTTTAATAAATATTTACTAGTAATTTTATCGTAGGTAATAAGATCTTCGGTGAGTTTGGAGACTAGGGAAACTCATACGCCCGTTGGTATCCAATATATCGCTATATATTTATATATCCATACAATATATATACTGTATGCTTTTATTTGCTTAAATATTAGAGGTAGCAATTGTCTCTTTATGAACGTGTACACCGGTTATTTAAAAGTGAAAATGTCACATATCCTCCAGGTTCGGGCGTGTTCAGTCTAGCAGAGTTCCGCGCACAGAGGCGGCGTTACCCCGCTGAATGTCCAGAGATAGTCTCTGGTGCAGGTACTCGATAGCTCTAGTGTCCCCTGTCGAACGGTTGAGCGCCTTGCCGACACGTTGAATGAATTTGTGCGTCTTCGGGCCGGGTCCCCCCAGTGTCTCGAAAGCCAGCGGGCGAAAATCGTGGGGGTAGGTAATACTGGCATACTTTCTGCACTTATTCGCCTCCGCCAACATAGATGCGTGACCAGCATGTTCCGCTCCCGCACTGACCATTGAAGGGGCTAATGAGTCAGTAACGGTTGCATCCCATACCAGCATGCGACCCATCTCAAAGGACGTTAGTGTTAGTCCGTCCGGTCGTTTTCCATCATCCCTGCAGAGGCCAGGAGGCTTGAGAATGCCAGGAAAACCAGCAGACCTCAAGGCTCGGCTAAATGTCCCATTAAGAGATGCGTGCCGGGCTCGACGACCTGAGCTTAAAGCACAAGAGAGACCATGGTGTGCCTGTGGCCCCACTTGATCGCCGCATCTACATTGGTGCGGGAAAACGAGAGATGTCCCCAGGCGTAGCCCCGCACTAATCCAAACAGTGTCGTCATCTAGAAGAGTGCCTAAGTGAACACTGGGGAGAGCCTGTAACCAGGCCCTGGCACTTTTTGCAGAGACTGCCCGTAGCCTGGCCTTGTCAGTCGTAGTGGGGGCTTGCTCAAGTAGATGCACAAATGTCTTTCCTGCAGTGGGGTCGACCAGCTTTTCTGGGAAAGGGTGTCCGTGGGTATGACACCGCACAGAGACGCCAATCTCTCGACTAAGGCTGCTAAAGTGTGATCGTAGACTCTTTTGCCTGTGTCGTCCAGTAACCGTTTGGCGTTTCCCGATGCCTGGGACATAGATGAGACGATGGCAGGCCCAGCCAGCGCTACAGCATCAGGCATTCCCAGTCCACCTAAGGATATGGGAAGCAGAGCCTGCATGCCTGCATTGGGTGAAAGGCGTATGTTCAGGAGCACCTCCAGTGTTTTCAAGGTCCACTCGTTGAATTCTCGAAGGTTCTAGGTCAAGTCGAAACAATTGGCCCCTCTAAGCAGGTGCGTTATCCGGGCCGCCGAAAAGCATGATCTTAGTAGGAATATTCCGCGCTGAGATCCCAGCGATGGAAGACGGCTGGCGGCAACTTCAAGCTTCTCTCTCCACGCGTCTAAAGCCCCAGGTAATCCCTCTTGGCAGAGGGGAACCCCGAGGAGCTCAATGTCGCTCTTTTGGACCACCTTGCAACCGGGAAGGAGATGGCATAGCTCCGATATATCCGGCAAGATCATATCCTCGGGCCCCGTGACGTAGACCTCGCATTTCGCGGGATTTAGGGATAGACCACTCACCCTCTCGAAGTCCTGGACTCTACGAATATCACCGATTACTGTAGCTAGGTCACCTCCAAGCACACCGTCGTCCAGATACCAGGCATTTAGAGGACACTGTAGGGAGTCTATCAAGTCTTTTACGCACAAACAGAACAAAGGCGGACCTAAAGAGTCTCCTTGTTGAAGGCCGGACTGCGAAGATATAGTGGCGTGCGGCAAGACCAAATGCGACGGTTGGGCGTACGCCGCATGTACCTGGTGAAACATTTGCGGAGCGTAGCATTTCACCACGTTTAGCAAGTGGTCTCTTCTGACGCTGTTAAAGGTATTTCTAAAATCTAATTTAACGAGAACAGTTGGGCCACTGCGGGAGTTTATAAAGGCGCGGGAGGTGTGAATTCCGATCTCCGTACCGCCAGTAGTTGCAAAGCCCAGCTGATGAGAACAAATTGTTGATAATATTACAGCTTTTTTGACAGCGCACCCAATTTTTGAAGCCAACCTTCGGAGTGTAGACGAGCATGCTATCGGGCGAAGAGAGCCGTCTTTCTTCTTGAGAGTAAATAGTCGTGCCCCAAATATAATAGGTTGAAGGGCTACAGGGAGAGACCCCCACCGGAGAATGTCTACAACCTTTGCCAGTGCATCTGCTAGTCTGTCAGCGACGGACCCTAAGACCGCGGACAACAGATCCTGAAGAAGTCGAGGCCTAAGGAAGTCAAGACCAGCTGCAGAGCTCCTGGGGAAGGATCTCACAGCCAAACGCACTTCGTCGCTGGAGGTAGTAGATGGCAGTATAATCGGAGGACGAGATTGCAAGCAAAGGTCTGAGGGGGCCTGTGGATGTTTGTCTCGAAGAGACTCAAGGCTTTCGGACTGAGATATAAATGTGTCCGTGGAGCCAATAAGCCTGGCGGCGCCAGAGACATCTCCTTCGGAGAGCTTGACTATGGCGCGTCTACAGATCTCGTCCTCAGGGTCCCTTCTGGTATTTGTCCTAGTTTCGTGATGTTCGACGTTCTCAATCCTTAAACCCTGCACAAAGTTACGAAGGTTCTTTTTGATAATAACTGTAAGAGAACGTGAGTCGTTCCGAATTCGTGGAAGGCGCAGCACTACCGGTGCGAAAGGAAACAATGAGTGCCAGGCCTCCATGTCGTTGTTCGACGCGACCCTTAATAAAACTTTTGTCAGTTCGTCTGCAACGGATGCTCTGACAGCCTTAGGCAACACGCGGACTAGCCTTGCATGTCGCATTGCATTCTGAATGTGTCCGATAAGTTCCTCCGAGGTGGCTGATACGCCAGTGGTTGGCGTTACTTCTATGCCTCTGACGCCGGGGTGTCTGGCGGACATGTGTCTAGAAAGTCCTCTTCTTGTGTATCTGTTGTTGCACACAGGGCAAGCGACCCTATTAGGGTCCTCTCCAGAATCATCCGAAACGTTTTGAGGCATCGCTAAGTTGATGGTAGAGCTGTAGTTTTCCATTATAGAGAAAAGTTCTTTAGCTTATCGACTACCGGCAGCAAAGCTAATAACGGCTTTAGTGCTTCGGCAATCGTCGTAAGTGTGGCTGCCAGGTCAGGACTTATACCCTGGAGTACTTTTGCTAGGTCAGACAAGGTGGTTCTGATACTGCCTGCTGGCGTCGCCTTCTTAACTTTGTGCTTCCGAACCCTCCGTGTCAAAGGACGTGGTCGGGTAACCGAGCTCACTCTACTATATCTAGTAGGCTTGCGTCGAGGAAGGCGCCGAGGTCTGGGCAAAAGAACGTGTGGAGCGCTCCCGTCCTGGGTCGATGAGATTCCCCGCAAGACTGCAGCGTACGAAGGTCTGTCATCCGTGACGCCCCGTGTAGAGTCTCCCACAGGAACCGGGCACTGATATATCGCTATATATTGTAATTAAATAAGATAGATAGATAGATTATTTAAATCGACTATAGATAGACATAGTAGGTTTCAGTGACCTACCTACTATACCATACTATAAAAGCCTTGTCGAACTGGTAAACGTAGTGCCCCCACCCCCTCGACCGGACGGTGACCTTTTCGCCACTATGTCGCTCAAACACCACACGTCCTCTATTTGCTTCGCGCCAACTGACTCATTTATTCTCATGCCTCGTTATATATCACAAATAGTCCGCGCATCCAGTAACTTCCTGCGTTTTCGCCCCTGGAGTGGCGGCCTCTTCTATTTGGCGCCATGTCTTTAGCTTGCTTCGCCATTGTCGCAAACCGATTCTGTCTATTCCCGTGCTGCTTAACGGCCGCTTCAGTCCTACATCCCGCTCCCCCACCCTCTTCGCGGGCTTGTGCTTTAAGTTCAACCCCGTCTTCACCCACGAACAACCCGCCGCAGGTGTCTCGGTGCGCTTCGGTCTCACCCGTCGTAGACGTCTTGCGCAAAGATGCGCTTTCGCCTCTATATCCCCACGTGGTGCACCGGCGGCGGCTGGTCTCTGCAGTGTGACCCAGTCGCCAGGCACAAACTTGGTTTCGACTGCCGTTCTTCTTGCGTCTGCGCACTCCTTCCGATTGTTGTGTTTTCCTTTCCGTAGTTGATGCTTAGGCCAATAATCACTGAGCACAACGTCTAGCTGCGGCTGCCAAAACGAAATCCAAACATTACGAAAGTGCATTGATGATTTGGCCAAACAGGTAAACAGCACGCCAATGACCAAAACTCAACAGCACTACTTCATCTGACGTCAACAAAACCAACTCGCGGCGGCAGCATCAAGGTAACAGCAACTACTACCAGCACCACGTGAAATACGATGTGCTACGCAGAAGTATTACACCACGTCGCATCAACCTCGACCATGTACGTGACAGAAGAAGCAGTGAAAAAATCCCAAAAGAGAGAGACAACAAATCTGAGTGGCGCACACAAGGCAGAACGGGAGAAACCCAAACTAGCGCAAGGACGAACAAAACGTCGGACCTGAAAGTTGTTGACGATAAAGATATACCAAAGAGACCGCGTTATAGAGCTTTGTTTGTAAGTCGCCTCTAACTCAGCCACAGTGGGGACGACGTAAGAGAAGATGTCAATCGAATTATAGGTAGTGAGGTCGGGGTAAAAGTGACAAAGCTAGCAGGAATGAACTAGACGTATTATAACAATTGCCATGTACAGGTTAGCGCCAATAATAATTTTAATGGACTTCTAGATCCGACGGTCTGGCCGGAAGGAATACATTTTCGACCATTTCGGCGTCCACTGAAACCCCATCGAGTTTTTGGGGATAGGAACGCTGAAGAACAACAGCAGCCATCAGAATCCGTACGCACAAAAATAATGCGACTATCGGACAAATATGACGAGATGGAGACCCAGATTTGTGTGCCTTGACTAAACAGTACAACGGTATGCAACGGCATGGTACAAAATTATGACCAGACCACTTTAAGGTGTTTCTTGTTAAATCCGGTACGGCAGGTTCCATATGTCACTGTCCACCCCATCTATCAACTCCCTACGCTCGCGCCTTGCTTTTAGCGGTGAGTCCTCGCAGTGTCGTTCAGGCGGCCTTGGATTTAGTTAGTTAGAAGACTTACGTCTGGCTCATCCGGCCCGTCCACCCTTCGGTTTCTTTTGCCCAGCCAGGTCCGTGACTTTGTGTAGATCCATTGTAGCTTACTGCATACCTTTCCTGCCTCGGCGTTCTCTTCATTCCATCAGTACTTGAGTGGGTGGAGGCCTTTGGCCCGGCGCAAAGAGCCCGCTCTCTCGCATGCGCAATGAGCATTTTAGAGAGCTGATTTCTGTTTATATGGCTTTTCGTAAGCCGCCTACAGCCCCCATACAGACCAATCCAGTTCAGCGTTAATTAGGCCTTAATATCTATGTCAAGCTTTCGCATGTGCCAGCACTTCCTCGTGTATGTCGTGCGTGAGTTGAGTATTCTGAGCTTTAAACAGTTGTATCTGTGATTACTCAGAGTGTTCGCCTCTTCCGCGACACGTCATTCTTCTATTATAAAAAACAACGGTTTGTTGACCAGCGTTAGGTCTATAAAAGCTGTCTGGTCGTTTCTCGAAAAAATAGCAGTCACTCTATCATCAAGTACTAGTAGGCCCCTCTCAGCTATCAATTCCTGTAGAAAAAGTGCCCTCTCTGATGTGTGCCGGTTTTCCCGTGCCATGTTCGCGGCATTAAAGTCCCCGATGATAACATGTCCTTTGCCCTTGGCCGCTCACGCTCTCGGTGAGTTTTTAGAAACCCTTCAAATTCCCCCAGGTCTTTATTGGGTGAGAAATAGCAGCTGTAGAAAACTGCCACTTCATCCACTTCAATCCAGGTAAATCCTTACCCTGACCCTAGTCACTGTCAATCACTGTTCGGAGCCCGTCCGCCATATCGCGGTGTCTGCCTTCGCATCGGATATTTAGTCGCTCTTCCGCCTGGTGATTACTGTATATGGCTCGGACAACAGGCAGAAATCAGTACCCTGCACACGTGCGCCCTGCTCACCTCGAACATATCATCAGCAGCCCTACAGCGGTTTAGGTTTCCCTGGACGATCTTTAGCATCTTAGGCGGATTAAAAACCCTCCCCCACGACCGTCTAGTCGCTTTCGGGGTCACAAACAACCGTCGTGCCCTTTTCCTTGTGCGTTTTCCCATTTCCTCCTTATTTTGTTTTTCTGCTTCCCCGCTATCTCCCTCTGATGCTTTCTCGGATTCATTGGATCACGGAAGTATAAAGGCCTGCTTAGGACAAAGCGCGCCCAATACGAAACTAAAATGCAACTACGCAAGATTCGGGAAATCCTCTAGCAACTTTGGGTTCTTTTTCTACAACGCCCCAAAGAGCCAAATTCACTAATTAACGACGACGAGTGACCGACTTGAATATTAAGACGTATATAATTATAATGCCATGGAAGGAGTTCCTTATTTATTGGTTAAACTTTTAAATATCTTAAATAGGGCAGAGTACAATGGTTCTGTATAATGCACATGTATCTTCCGACCGTGAACGATTGAATACATTGAATAAATGAATTATCCTATATATATTATATATATATATATATATATATATATATATATATATATATATATATATATATATATATATATATGCACATGTACATAATGTACCCAATCAGAATGTTAGCCAGTTATTAGCATTATCCATTTCCGTACCATAAAATCCATTGCCGGTCGTTTATTGAAGTCAAAATGTTGTTTTAAATATAACATACATACTTATTTAACATATATTCTTTACAAAACATGCCTCGACGCTGGCAATGTGCCTTAAGGCCTGTGGAGCAAAAGGATTGGCCATTCGTTCAAACAAAGAGATTCAGGCAATGCCGACATTTTTTTTGGCATGCACGTAGATTGAAGCACATACCTATTAAAGAGTAGATGACACCTGGACTAATAATGACAAGATTGGAATTTGGATTAGTAGTATTGTCCTCTTTTGACAAAGTAAAGTTGCATTTGACTTGAATTCGCAAAATACACAAGTTGTATTAAATATACAAGATAAGTCACGTGACGAAAAACACAAATTCGATAATTACAGAAACTTTGTTTCTAGGCTTGCAAAAAGGCCAAGAACAGATTTTTAAAGCGCAATATGAACATACCGATAATACCCAAAAACAGGGAAGGTCAACAACTCGTATTTTAGAACCACAAAAGTAAATTTATTCCGTTTAAAATTTGCAGGGTTAAACATTGATCAGGCCAGTGGTTGCTACTATTGAAAAGAAAACTAAGTTAGAATATATTGGGGAGGGGATTATTACAGCGCAATTGACCCAGAGATTCAACTACCAGCAGAACAATTTTTTTCTTTGAGTTTTGATATATCGGAAAAGCGCAAAATGTCTAAATAACTTAGAGGTCTACTTTGCCAAGAGGCGATACGAGATTCTCATCAAAATATGTAAACAAAATAGCCATGTATTGACTGATATTTTTTACTCACTTGTTACAAATGTAACTAACACATCACAATATCCTGACAATCCTAAGCAAATTTCTCATACATCCATTTCATAAAGCAGATACATAATTAAGAGCTACCCTTTGTAGACCAATTAATTGTTTATTTTCCATTAACAATAACAGTAGATATTACACAATTCGTGTATTTTATTTTAAGAAGCTAACAATTTATTAAGCAACAGTCAATCGGGTTTAGAAGGGGGCAAAATTGCGAGTCGCCAGCTGATGCAATGATTAATTATATCACAAATGCACTGGAAGACGGCAGTCCTTACGCACCAATATCTTGGGATTTGAGTGAAACATTCGCCACTGCAAATCATCATATATTAATTTACAATGCATATATATTATACGTTGGGATAAAAGGCAATCATTTAAAGCTTACTATATATTACTGTGATCCCAGCATTTTGCGCGTGGGAGTATCAGGAGTAAGGAAGCCACTGTTTTGAAGGAAAGTTCCTTAGAGAAGTGTGCTGGGTCCACTGTTACTTACCTTATACACCAATAAATTTGTAATAGACTCAAATCAAATTATACATATATCTTTCACCGAGGACACAGTTTTGCCTCTACAAGGAAAGAGCATTGCCTCCGTATGCAAAGCCGCATTGAGTTACATTACAAATGCTTGTAATAAGAGTTCAAGAAACGGGCTTGTACTACATCTTAGTAAAACTAAACGTTTTACGTTTTGTAAAAGAACTAAGATTGATACCTTTTCAAACAGCTCACTTATAATCAACGACATAGATTGCACTAAAATACATGTTTCGTGTTTGACCTTTGAATGAGAATCGACAATTTTTTAGGTCTGCTAGTCCAGTTTGTTCTATCCAGGTCTAAACTATAGTAAATATATATGACATCAATTTGCTACAAGGTTCATGCTGGTGTTGCTATTTTTGTTTTCACGATCACGATCCGTTGTCTCGGTTGCAATCCGTAAGATGGTGTACCTCTCGTTTGTAGAGGTATATATAAACTATACGGTGCTGCTATATGATGAAGCAAGCTGCCGAACTGATGACTTATAAAAAAGTTCAATTAATCAACATATATATATATATATATATATATATATATATATATATATATATATATATATCGATCGAGGCACGAATAACAGGCATAAAAGTCAAATTTTCACCAAATAGGATACTTTCGACATCATCAAACTATATGCATTTCTTGTAATTCACGTGGAAACTGTTATTCAACATAGCCAATAAGTTTCACAAATCCCAACGAAACAATTTCACAAGATTTAAATACTAACAACGAAGACCAGGAAAGAGACTAGTCGCAAGTCTGCCAATAAAAAGTGTAGAAGATATGTAAAGAGGTATGCAAATGGCGTCTGTGCCCAGGCTTTAAGACCCGATGCAAACATTGAGATATATTATGTACTAAAGATATTAAAACAATGTTTTATTTGTTATATATATATATATATATATATATATATATATATATATATATATATATATATATATATATATATATATATATATATATATATATATAAACATGTCTAGTTTTGCCTAAATTTGGAGCATCTGCTAGATATAGAGAGCGTGTTTGAACAAAATGAACCAGGCTTTAGTAGTCTCAACAACGTTACCAGCTTACAGATGCGAGAACTTTATGCAATGAAGTCGAACTCTTTTTTCAAACTTTTCCAAGCATATGCAAATTCTAATGAACTTAACAAAGAAGGTTATTTGCCCTGCCCGACAGGTGATCTGCAATAGTATTATTCTGTGCCTGTCCCGCTATTATATTTACTTTTGAAAAGCATCTGCTGCCTAAAACGCGTACACTGGCATCTCGTTAAAGCTAGAGCTTTTACTAAAGACGGTGCTCGTAAAGGTTTGTTGTTTACGAGGAGACTAGAGGAAAGTACGCAAGCAGATGGCAACAAGGAGCTTTGTTTCTCTGTATCAACAGACGTATGGGTGACTTATTCCAATGTGTCTTACCACACGCTCAGCGTAAATGTTTAGCGGGCATGTCTTTGTGCGGCGTATTTATTAAATATTAGCAGAGCTCTGCCCCTAAAAGCTGGAGCGTATTTGCACAAAGAAACTCCGCGCCCTTACGCCAGAGTATGTTTGCTCTGACATAATAAATGACACTGGCAACTGGTCCTATTGTTTACTATACGGTATGGAGTATTTCGTGTTATTGTTAAAAACGCGCAAACGTGCTCATCTCGAAATTCAGAAATCGTTTTTGTCGGGCAGACTTCAAGATTTATGGCTGCTATTACAGTGACCTAAAAGCAGTCGCCGTGACATTTAATTGGCAACTAAAAGTATAAGGTGATGTGCTCTTGTATTTGTTTGCGTGCAATATTTTTCATCTAGCGCACCATAGTTGATTTTTGTATCTACTTTACTACTTAAATCAATTTGAAACGTGCCAGAGCAGCTTTTGCACAGAATTAGCTTGGTGAAAAAGGAATTGCCTAATGTTTTGTGCCAAAAGTGTTGCTTCACTTGAATAGCGATCGTTAGCGAATATGCACAAATGTAGACTTAGTTTCTAAAATACAAGAAACCTGAGAGAAAGAAAGAAGCGAAAGGCTTGGCGAGTACGCAGTATTGTACCAGCCAACTCGGCATTTATCGCGCATTTAACGGCGGCCGTAGTCATCGTAACGTCTGCACGGATCCATTGCACGGATCTGTTTCCTAAATGTGTATCACGTGGCAAGTCGGCTTTTTCGGTCAGCCAAGTGCGTATTTTATGTCTGTTTGACTGTTTGCTATATAACCATTTCTACCGCTGGTTGTTTGTCTTGCCTCTTATATGCATTCTAAATCAGTAAGAAAAAAACTTTGCTAAAGTCCTACCTAGTGCTTAGCAAAGTCCTAGGAACTGGTCAAACTTTAGACATGTCTCCTTCCATCCATTCCAGTGCCTCCGTCTTCGTCGAGCTACTTCCATCTGCTCCCCCGACAAGCTAGGACAAATAGACCTAGCCAGCGTAAACCGAGAAAGGAAATGTAGAAAGAGTCACTTTTTTCCTTTCTACAGGATAGAAACAAATAAGAGCTTCACGCAATAGCTATACTTTGTAATCACTTGCCAAGACTATTTGGCGACGGCTGCTTAACCTCTCCTAAATGGCGGGGCGAGGACGACGTGCGAAAAGTCAGAGTCGGCCCCAACTCAATGTACGGGTCAGGTGATTAGACGTGGGGGTAGTTGGTTGGGCAATATTCCAACGAGCTGTCGGTGTCCTCGTCGACCTCCGGGCCTTGCACCGAAGGACAGAAGGCAGAAAACATGTGCGTGCCTGTTCCATGCCTATATCGGGCCGAGTCGCACGTTGGATTGCCTCTGGCCTGTATGCAACAGCAGCAGCAATGATGATTGTAGCAGCAGTAGGAGCTGTAGCAGAAGCGGACACGTCAGGAGGTGAACGCCTTGCGTTCTGTTTGTCAAGGCAGGCCGGGCCGTGAGGGCTCTCTTGGGGGCCCGACGTCTATAGGTGAACCACCGCTTGTGGAACCTGGCTGCCCCGCTGTCGGCAGTCTCTGCTACCCTCAATGCTACTACGGCCACTACTCTACGAATACAACTATTCCTAGTTGTGCTGGGACTACCAACTGCTACTGCATTGCGATAATAGCCAGCAAGTAGATGACAAGGCGCACTGATGATGCGCTTGGGCAGCAACGGCAAACAGATACGAGTACAACCCCTCGTCCTCCTCCCCCCCCCCCAGGCTCCGAGCTGAGCAAAACGACCAGGAGCGAAAGGAAAAAGAAGGCATCTGCAACTGAAGCCATAGCATGAGGGCAGCCGTCACCGCCACCTAAGCCTCGCGGCCATGATATAGGATGATTTTATTCGGCAGCAGCAGACCAAACAGCTTCAGCAGTTGGACAAGCGGTTGTGGAAACTTCATCGCGATACTACTGCACTTCGTTCCCCCTCTTGCCCCCGCACCTCTATTGGTATGGCGAAGGCGGAAGTCATTGTCGACCATCTAGCGGGCCTAGAGTTTTGTCTCGAGCGCCAGGCTTTCATTTCTACAGCTGAAGGAGCCTGGTGCTCCGGTGGGGTTTGCCCTATTCCTTTCGTCGCCACAGACTGCGTACAAGGCCCCTGCCCGCGCCGCAAACAGAGTCACGAGCGGCGGGCTCGGTGACGACGCACTACTCTGTGCAACAAACTTCATTCGTCCTGCCGCTATTCCGAAGATCCGCTGGGAAGAGATGACGAAGTCGACAAAGAGAAGAAGGTCGTTGAGTTGTTGGCGTCCCCGTCATCATTGCCACCATGCTAGAGTAAGATAAAAACGATACGTCACTGCAATTAAAAAAAATAGTAGAACGGTGAGCTTTTTTATGATATAGTCATTTCTATAGGTAGAAAAATTGTACCCGCCATAAATGGAAATATGGATGCGTCTATAAAGAATGTAGAATAAAAGCAAATAAAAAACGCAATAAAGCGAAAGAGATAGATAGATAGATAGATAGATAGAGAGGGGTGCAACGCGGAAAAGATAGCACTTGGAATTTCGGTACGGTAATAGCGTGCTAAGGCGTGCTTATTGTAGAGAAATTGTACTTTTTACCGGCCGTTCCCTGTATGGCAATGCATTGCGTGACATTTTTTGTGCAAAATATGAAAACGTGCAAATACGTGAGTTATGCCTCAACATATGTGACACGATTGCATTATCAAGAAGATTTATCCAAGATCGTACAAACGGTATCTGCAACCGACTATAAAATACTTGTACGTGCCTGAATGCATAATAGAGATGTTTATTAGACAAACTGCTGTACTTTTGGTGTGCATATGCACACATTATGATATAGTTGTACGACGACACAATTGCGGGTAGAAAATAACTGGAAGTTATATAGGTAAAATGAATGTAGAACGCAGCGAAGGTACTGAAGGCCTCAGTAGTAACTATATAAGTAAAAAAAGACAACGCGGACTAATAACATAACCAGGAAAAAGACGTTTCTGAATAATTCTAATAAATAATCTGGTCATATTTTCTATATTTTCTACGAACAGGTACTAAACCACTCCACAAACACTGTGCACCTTCCGTTAATCTAAAAGGTTTTCTTTTTCTTTCTGCTTGACGTCCACCGTGGCAGCGCTGCAGCAGTTTAAGGGATCTGGCTGAAGTAATCGGAGTCTCGGTTTTTAGTGGCGTCTCGTTATATGTACAAGGTGTGGTAGTATGTGGTACACTCATGTAAAGGGTTGGTAGAGCTTGTTCGAAAAATCTTTTTTGTTTTTATTAGAATCGGACTGGCGAAAATGTCCCGTTTAAGAGTAAGACCAAAATTAAGCATTTTTGTTACACCGATATGATTGGCCGGATATTACTTCACAAAATGTGCGATTACAAGCAAACGAAATGGATAACAAGATAAATTAATGTGCTAGGAAATAAGTTTGGCATCAAAATAATTAATATGTAAAGTGGACATTTGTATGGTTAATCCATGGATTCTGACCGTAATAGTACATTCAGTCGAATCAACGCTTGCAATCCCACATGCAGTGTCATACTGCCATGCTCAATATATGCATGCAGAGTATTCTATTTCAATTAGGACATATTTTGGCGGTCTGGCCGTCGTATAACGTATAACGACAGAACAACGCTGAACAAATATATGACCTCCCTAAACGGAGTGTACAACATAATGCCACACCCCAATTCAGTTTGTTTAAATTCGAATATTTGGGCAATCTGCCCATCGTATAAAGTATGCGTTTAACCACGATTTCTGACTCACAGCTATTAATCGTAAGAACGGCCGCGGATTTGCTCCCGCCGATCTAATGCGTGCCCGGTCGTGAGAGAAACAAACTTTTCATCCTTTGTGCACACCCCGTTTGGTGTCTAGTGAGCATGACGCTATGCCACTACGCGCTTTTCAGGAAGATACCACCGTGAAGACGTCTATCTGCTTGTTCTACAGACTGTGGAAAAACCGTGGATAGATAGGTCACACGGTGCAATACGGCTTCTAGTAGACGGGCGATTTATTGCAGGAGTGGCTGGAATAACATGTAAACGTGTTTTCTATACAGACTCGTGATCACTAAACAGTTTAGATTAAAACTACTGGTGTTGCATTACTTCGTATAGGGCGTGGCTGCTTAAAAGCTTCGACAATCCAATAACAACAACGACTGGTTCATCTCTATCAGGCAGACATCCAAGGGTAATGATAAACATACTTTTAGATGAGCTTGGTTTTATATTGAACATCTCACTATATAATATATATATATATATATATATATATATATATATATATAGCTTGTGTGTAATACTGTTGATTATGCTCTAGTTCTACGTTATTTATATCACAGTCAATGCATTCTTTTACTCGCAAGAAGCGCTGTCTAACCGGTTTACTTAGAAATCTGTAACGCTCTGCTATCCTACTTAACTTTCTTAAGCGGGAAAGAAAGTTGTCATCAGCTGCGCGTCTCATTTGCCTAAAGAAACAACAAAGTGCTCAAAGCAGCACGACTTGGCTTGTAGCCACGCTCCAGCACCCGTATAGCAGTCGCACTTAAACATCTAGCATCGATTTTCAACGAAATGGATGCAGCGCTGAAATGGTAAAAACTTCGCTTATCGGCCCGGCAAGGCTGGGCAAATGTTATAGAGTATTTAAACAGCTTCATGCGGGCATGCACCATTTGCTGTGTTGTCTAACGCTCTCTCATCGGACTACGCCTCTAATGGTAGAGAAATTGACCGCATTTCTTGTCTAAGACAACGTGGTAAGGCAACGTGTTTAATATGAGCACACTGGCAGGAATTGCCTGGACACGGAGCGTGTCATAGTAAATAATAATAGCACAGCATTTTGGCACTAAGTTGCCTAGGTGGGGCTGCTATTTCATATTCAGGTGCAGCAAGAAACAGCTGTTTCTAGCAGTTCTATAGGGCTCGTATTGAGTTGCACGTCATGTACCTGAACCCAAGTATATATATATATATTGCGTAGACTAATTAACATGTTTGCTGGATGTTACTTGTGATGCAACTCACTTCTTGTGCATTCGACCAGCTAATTGCATCTGGATTTTACAGACTCCGCGGAGAAAGTACCGCGGAAAACTATATCGAGTATACCACAGCAGGTATACTCGAGCCCAATCAATCTTCCAATTGCTCCTTCAACACGTACCGTAAGCGAAGCATCTTCTAGTGGAACATAGAAGGAAGTAGTTCAGGAATTCCGCTTCTTCATTTTGTCGGAAATGGCTGGATTTGATATCGTTGCTCTGAAACATGGAGTCATCGTGTCAATTTCTTAGGCTCAGCAAACAGCCAAGCCGAATAACACAAGACAGAAGACGCCCTTGTGAAGCCGCACCCCTTTTTGTTGCAATAATGAGCCGTCAGAGTTTAACGTGTAAGAGAACAGATGGATGAAAACTGTGTTTTAGTAACCCCATATGCCAGGGTGAGGGTAGACAGGTATAGCATAGACAGTCATTGCACAACGATCGTTATTGTGCTGAGGATATCGTGAGTTGGCAATCAATCCAAGTTTCCTGGAATCAGTGAGTTTCTTCGATAAGCGAGAAAATAACTTGACAAGTGGCCAATGTGCCTGGCCACCGGCCTTATCCAGAACGGACAGCCGATCGGTAACGTCTCTCGCCTGTACCTCAATACTCTGTCATCCTATCCCTTCTTCTGCGTCTCGATTTTAGCACTGAACCTGCAGTCTAATTTATAAGTGCATACGAAACACAAAGCAGTGAATGAACTATTTTGTACATACTCTCTTTGAGTGAAATAAATATGATTGATGGATAACACAAAGCAGTCCGGCAAAACATGCGCTTTGCATTCGCACGGTCCAGGCACTGTGCAAATATTTCGTACGGTCTAGCGCCTAGCGATACATTCATGCGGCCGTTCTTGTTGTTGCTGATGTTGCTGTTCAGATTCATGTTCCCGTCGAAGCGGAGCCCTAGCCACAAGGAGACGCGCACGCGTGAATATGAGTTTGCGTGAGAGAGGTAGCGAATACTTGCCTGTAGAGCAGGTTTGTCTAACGTCTCTTCATTTTGTTGCCTAACTCAACGTCGTCGACGACGTACGCCGATACGGCGTCGGTACCGCTCTCGTCTTTTCGACATTGAAAAGTGTCAACGTCATAGACCAACAGAGCGGTCACATGTTGCGCCGATGTTGCTGCAAAAGTGGCCGTCAATCTCGGCTATTTGCCACTCACTTTGCGCACACTCAAAACTTGCACTAGACGAACGACACTCTTGCGGTTGACAGTTCAGCTGTGGTCGTGCAGCTTTGAAAGTGCCCCGCCTTTTCCCGCTCACCGACCGCGGGGTCTCTGCCACGGCCTCTTCCCCCAATACAATGGGCTGTTGCCTCTCTGAAAATAAACAGCGCTATATATATATATATATATATATATGTATAAATATATATCTAAAATTTATATATATATATATATATACATATATAAATATATAAATATATATATATATATATATATATATATATATATATATATATATATATGTATATATAAATATATATCTAAAATTTAGACAGAACTCTATTAAAATTGAAACCGTAAGTAAAGTGGCTGCATCGTTAGATCTCTATTGATTATACACGTCGTGTTCGTCAGCCTATTTTATGTATGTTAAACTCGATGAATTTACACGTATACTACTATATTTGTACAGCAACCTCTACGCCAGTAGGTAAATACTGTCTGCGGCCTTTAGAACACGAATCAAACCTAGCAGTTAGGAGTTTCGCACCTAATAGAACCTATCCCGCATCTAATAGAGCCCATCCCGCTTAGGGATTCACGTATGCCAGCAGCATGCCAGCATGAATGGAAAATGACGTTTTTCAAACACGCTTGAGAAAATGACTAAGAATAGAGATCGAAACGTATGCATTTTTGCAGCTTCTCTCTGTTGTGTGTCATATCCGAATGATACCAGGCCACTAGCCTGGCAACTTCAAGTATGAAAAACTCACGCTTCTTTTCTGAGCCCGTGCATCTTTGTCTCACTTCCTCGCTGCGACCTCATGCTGTCACCTCATGGTGTCTTTGACGTCAGCTCTAAATCATTCTCGCGTTATAGGGAAGACATGGTATATTTGAAACAAGGGCAACGAAAGTAACCTCTACAAAGAAAACTATTTTGTAAACATGTTTAATTATATGAATAATACGCTGTCCGTCTGCTTTAGTTACACAAAGTATTGCCAAGTGGCCTACATAGGTCGATTCCCTAAAGCTTCTTCTTAAGTCCCGCAAAGCGCGTATACGATACAACGCCATCGTTTATGTATGCATAATTTAGGCAATCAACTGAGCGCATCGAATTGGACATCCGTAATCAAGCACACCGCTGTAACTAACCAAGAGATTAACTAAAGGCAATGATCAACATCTCCATGAATGAAATGTTTTAGATGCGTACCGAATAAATGTAACTTATTTCAGTAAACAAATATGGGGCACGCGTTTAAGCAAACGCCAATAATTTGTATGAGGATTATGCAAAATAGCTATACACACATCCAGTTGAGCCAACGCACTAGACAACTCGTTTACAGAAGGATTTGTGCGGAAGCAAACGACGGAAGGTATCTTGTGGAAAAACGTGTACGCATTTAGTACTTTTAACATCAGCAAATTGCATAGTAAAATTGTGGTCCGTGTTGCTGCAATGCAATATTCCTTGCAAAAAAAAAATATATATATATAACAACTCGAGCGGACACTAAAAAATTGAGAAGTACCAGTGCGACTTGCAATCGATGGAACGGCAATCGAGTAGAACTGCTGCTCCATTGTATAAACTTAAATTTAACTTTTGAGAATGGTACTCACACGCTAATTATCTAAGCAATGGGAGTATTTGAACGCGAACTCTAATCGAGTCTTGCGCTCGATAGGTAATCGTCATACAACCGACAGAGACATCCAGGCACTCTCATAATCTCATGAGAAATGCACGGTACAGGGAAGATAAAAAAAGTCTGGCTCTACTCTTGCTTGTTTTGACCAACTAGCCAGGGACTGAACCGAAGCGCAATTTCTCTAACATTGGTCTTTTAAATGTAGAAGGCAGGGACACGTCGCAAAGGACTGCACGACCAGCATAAGATCTTATACGCGTAACAAAGAGAAACAGAGTGGCGTTGCAGACGCCACTGCAACGCAGTGCCGAGATTGAGATTATGGAGCACAAACCTGAGCTCTGGGTACGCTTTCGATAGCGGCAGACACAAATCAAAGCTAGCTATTTGCAACAGAATGAATAACTCACAGAATTGACGACCACATCCGATCACCTCCTCCGTCACGTTAACTTCTTTGCAGCCCCTTCTTCCCATTAGACTGGGGGAAAACTACATCCGCCTAGATAAAGCGTGCAACAGAGAAATAAACGTCATCTCAGTGAATGCTCGCCAGTGGGTCTCTGCACTACAAGAGGATGCCTGCCGAGAATCCAGCTCCGGTCCACATCTTAAAATAGTAAATCACCCATGTTGCTGGTGAAATAGCCAGATGGCCGAAAAGCAAAGGGCTTGTCACTGCTTGCGACAAGTAGGCACACGTAGGAAAGCTACCGAGCACAATTCTTCTGTCTATAAGGGGACCACAGAAAATTACGCAAAACTTTACGCAGGGCAATTAAGACTAGCGAAGTATATTACTGAAGCTAATTTTTCGAGGTGGTCAAAGAAAACATTTAAAAGAAAGGATACAAGAGGTACTAAAGTGAGCTACACACTGCCGCCACTCCCAGTAGAATAAAATGTAAATGCGCTTTCTAAAATCCGCAAAGACCGTGACCGCAGGCGGTGCTTGTTGAGGAGATTTCAGATCTTATTTCCGAGACAATTGTAATGCAAGACGATCATGGCCAAACGCATACCGCCACGAAAACATCGAGCCCAAATGAGGTACCCCGCAAGCAGCACGTACTTGAATGTATTGTTTATTAACCAATATTTGGTTTATGCAGCGCGTATACTTCTACCAAGAACCACCCAAGAATATTTAAACACACGAAGAATAAAGTGCACGCCAGCGGATTTTATATTAGGCTATAAAAGACCGCACGTTTGACCGTTACAATGAAACCCAGTAAACCGCAAGGGGGTCTCATGCCATACCGTTCTATAAATGTATCCTGCTTATTCTAATTAGCTAAGCATGGACGACTAGTGACAGAGCTAGAGACAAGAAGGCACCGTCGAAAACTTAGCATGATTTTGCGAGCCCGACATTCTGCACATTCAGCCATCGGCATAGCTAAAGCACAAAAAATGCCCCACAAACCGGTTGCAGTGTATGGTCCATCTTTTTAACGGCGCTTGAAAACGCGCTTGATATCCTGCCGTGGGATGCCATAAAGCACTTGTAAACAAAGGCTTAGCCCTCGATTACGACGTATCCTAGCGTCGAAATGAAAGAACCAGGCAAATACCTACGTAGGCGTGGAATATGCAGTCAGAGCTGAGCGGGGCTCCACATGGGTCCGTACTAAGATAAACCCTATCGAATATAACCTACGACTGAGTACTTAGGCTTTTACTTGACGGCGCCGTCAGCATTTTCCACAAAAACCAGGGCAACAACAAGCCGCCTGTTCAATAAAACTCAAAAATCTATGGCGTTATATATCACACGGGCAAGTCGCACAGCATCCACAGCATGCAAGTTTTCTAGAGAGATTACCTGGGATCTAAGAGAAAAACAACTGTTTTTAAAGTGTCCCTTAATTAACTACCGAACAGAGGGACTACTAGTCTATAAAACATATACCCTAACTAGGTGGAACTAGGAATGGGAAGCAATTCTGCCAGGCCATACTGAATACTGGACAAAATGCAGTATTCCCTCATTTAGAAAAAAAATGTACAGCCTTAAACGCGACCCGCTTATCTACCCACTTGCGCAAATGCTAACGGACCACAGGGGGCTGCCTTCAGGAGTACCTACACCGGACTGGTAAAGCTGCCTTCTCCCTATGTCGCATGTGCAGCTTAGAAGAGACTGACATTGCACCCTTACGAACGCTGTGCGGACAGGTGCTATTGTCTTGGACCATCACAAATATATGTAGTTTATTGTCCAATTTTTTGTTCTTGGAGTATACCTTTTTGCTTCTGTCTTTTTATTAAAAGGGAGTGTGAAGTACAGAAATGGCGTTGACCTGGCTTGTTAAATGAAGACGGCGGCGGTCTCTGTGCGCAGTATTGATGCTAATTCAATAGCGTACTTGAGCTGCAGACGGACGTGCCATACAGTCTCCAGTACCGTCTCTGCAAATGCTCTGCTATTCGCTTCCGCCATTTTAGCGCACGTTTGCTCTTATCCGTTGTTGCCAATTCTAATAGAAGCTTTAGAAATATAAACAAAAAGATATTCAAATGCTTCACGAATTCTGACAAACGATGCATTCCAGCACAAGGTGCCACTAACTCGGCTGCAAAGCATACATGTGCATGCGTGTTATAAATTGTAAAGTCATTTTTCCTCAGGTTAGCCATTTCACTTAGCCGCTATTGGAGTTTCAGGTAGCACAACAAGGTTCATGTTGTGCTAAGCTTGTATATTTCTGTGAGTGACATATATGTTCGAAGCTGTACATCGGCATTAGGATGCACAAAGTCAATTCCGTTTCGTTTGTTGGTTTATTCCTGAAAATGACTGCGCTATTGGTACCTAGAACTGGTATTCGACTTGGGTCGACCTAAAAGCGCGCGCGTTTTTCTAAAGCTTGCATTACGGTCGCTTACGCTGTAACCAAGCAATCGCAGTATTTCATTGACTCTCTCGCTGTCCTAAAGTGACTTGTAATTTAAATTTAAAATGTGTCTTAAGGTATAAATTGTTAAATTTGTTTACTCCTCTGTGTGTTTATGATACCTTACGTCCATCTGCAATCTTTAAAGATTTTGCCCCGAAAAGGTATGTGTCGCGCCGAGATCCAGTCTCTCGATGTTTTCATTACATAATGCGTTTCGACCTCGATAGATTCTAACGTTGAAAAAATTTTGTATAATATTAAGAGTCCATAATACATGTAATTTGTCAATAGTTTTTGCTATATTAGTTCCGCTAACTATGCGGAGCAAAGTGTTGCCATTTTACGTTGTACGCAGTATAACACATAAAGTTGGCAGACAGCAATTGGCAGTTTAAAATTTTTAAGAAATTGTCTGTGTGCCCCACGGTGAAGCTGTGGTACACTTTGAATATGGCGGGGATATTATTTGTCGCCCCAAGTAGAATAACTCCGTCGTAGCGCTGGCACGCTGGTACGACGGCTGTTATTCGGTGGGATATTCGAATTGAAGTTCAGTTTAGGTTATTCCCGGAATATCAGACTAAACACTGCGACAAATAGTGTGGGCAATTAGTGCGTGGAAAGCAATAAAAAAATTTGTTTCCAACATGTAGATCATTTTCTGTAGGCAAATATCGAGAGTTCTTCTAGTAGTCGTAAATGTTCTATTATACTATAGTTACCCATGAAACATTGCTATTCGTGCCATTAGTTACTTATTAGCGGCCTCTTGACTACGTCTGTTGTTTCTATGTTCAAGAAAGCACGATAACGACAGCCCATTAGGATGATCAATACGCGGCTACGTGACCCGCGGGTGCTGTTTACCCGACGGTATTTTTGCTGAACAGGGTTCTCGGCTAAGGGCAGGCTAAGAACACGTAAGCAATTTTTCTTATGAATGATTTTCCTCCTTAAGTGGTATTTATAGTTTATCGTCAGGCCGCACGTACACGCAGATTGCAGTGCACGGCAGTAGTGGAGGGGTACGTCGGCCCTGTAGCCAGTGGTCTGCTGGCCATCGATGCGCTTTGGACAGGAGGTGGGGGGACGAGTGCAATCAGACGCGGCTTCGTTTGGCCAATGGGCAGGCAATCAAACGGGACTTGGGAGTCGGGGGGTAAACAGACGAGTTGACGAGCCATCGTGGATGTTCCCCGCTCGAAACACAGACGATGCATGCAATAGCGACTAGCAGGCTGAAGGCGTGACTGAAGGCCATAGCAGGATGATGATCATGACGATGGTGGTGAAGTGATGATGGTGAAGACGACGGCTGTTTACTCATCACCACAACACGATGATGCTAAGCAATTGCATACGGATGCAAGGGGCGCGAAGAAGCGGACCAAAACGCGCCAAGTTGTACAAGGGCACCGGGGGAAAGGATCTCACAAGGACACTGTCTATAGAGGAGGGCACTGGGGGAAAGAATCTCACAAGGACACTGTCTATAGAGGAGGGCACCAGGGGGGGGGGATCTCACAAGGATACTGTCTATAGCCCACTTATAGAGGCAGCATTGCTGGTAGACGCCTCAGTCGCTAACTTCGTCGGCGTCGTCGTCGTTATCGGTTTCAGCAGCCCATCTGCCGGCGATTAGCGGTAATATCGTCGCGGGGTTGATGTGTGGGGGGCGATTTCTCAGGCACGAGGCCCGAGCTTGGAGCTTCTAGCTCGGCCAGCTAGGAACAAATAGGGCTGAGCAGTAAATAGGGCAAATAGCAAACGTTTCGCCTTCGTTGCCGCCTCCTAGGCGGCCCATGCTGCTTGAGGCTACAACAGCAGCAGCAAATGAGGCAAATGAGGAAAGTATGTTCGTCGAGTACGACGATGAGTCTGTCATCGCTCGCCCTGTTTAGGCAGCTCAGCTCGATGCACTACGTGCACTGTGTAAACCTCATCGACCAAATCGGCGAATTGATGAGACGAGTGTCGCGACGACTGACGAACCGATCGTATGCTCTCCTAATTATCTGTGCGGCGACTATTACGAACCCTCTCGTCTACTTCAATTAATTACTACGGGTGCTACCACGTCTACTGGTGCTTTCTCTTGTGCCTAATATTGTTACTACGATGACACTAGTAACAGTTGGAATGACAAAACAAGTCATATTGTTGCCGCCCTCATGACTGCCGCTACCACTGCACAACGCCAGTAGGACAGACATGATCGTTCTGGCCACTTCTAGGTTATGAGAGTCATTGATTTATGACCATGGTATACCTACCAAAACCGGTCAAGGCCGAGCCTAGACCGCGCGAATCGACTACCACTGCAAGTCGCAGGGAAATAGTGAAAAATAGCGTGCGCGCACCAGCCGTCCAATGATCTAGTTCATATCTGATGTTCAAATGCCAACGTAACGTCTTTTTTTTTTGTTTCAACTATGCACTTGTTGGCGCATCGGCGCCATCTTCACATAGTCGCAGCACGACCATAAGGTATGTATGCAATTGCATATGGTGCGCTGCGTTGACTATGAGCCTGCGTAGGCTGAGGGTACCATGCAAATTTTCTAAGAGGTTTTATTATTTTCCACCAGTATTACACGCATTCAGGCCTGTTGCTGAGAAAAATATCGCGAGGGTAAGCAAAATTTTGGCATTGCACTCAGTGACGCGTCACTGATTCTTTTTCTCACGACCGTTTTCTTCCTAAGCACTATGCTTCTTGACCTTGTAGAACGTGAAAACATGAAATGGCAGCATATCGATCACGCTACGCCAAAATGCTACGCTGTTGCTTCGGCGCTACGCGATAAAGGGACGACAATCCGTGTCTCCATAGAGGACTTGTTGCTTGTTTATTCAGCCTTGCTCTTTTTAAAGCTTTGCTGATGTCTTCTTAAATGGGGAGGCACATATGATGGTGTACTTTGCGCGACTTTTGCGAAAAATATTGCAGAACAATGTGTTTTGAGCAGTATTTTCCAGAAAACGAAGGGGTTAGTCATAGGAGATTCCCCTATGACGGATCATTTCTGCTCGTACCTACTCCTAGTAGATAATCCAGACGTGTCAGTATATTTATAGTTCATTTTGTTATAAAAAAAAACAGTTGTACTTGATCGCGTGTATGCTGTTTACTCTTAACTTAGGGATCTATACTCAAACAGATTCGGCTTAAGAAACTTGATAACGGTTTGATTAAGCTTATTCTTACAGGGGGCGGACGCAAGTGTTAGGCAACGAGATCGAAAAGCTTTTCGTTGAGAAACGTAAAATTGAGTACATTTGCGTCCCAGTCGAAGCGTTCATATGTATGATAGTAGTTGCGCCATTTTACACAAGTCCTAAATATGCGATAATGAAATTCTACTGTGTCAGCTATAACTTAACTCTAACTAACCGGATTGATTTTTCTATATATATATATATATATATATATATATATATTTATATATCGTTGATTATCTTGGCAATCCTCTTTTTGCTGCTTTTGCACATATTTGAGCTGCGATGATAGGGCCAATGAACGTCTCTCGCCTTTGAAGTCATAAATAATGGAATGCTAGACTGGGCAGTAGCGGGTTCGCGTAGCAGCCGATGAAAAGGCAAGATAGCACACAGGCTGATAATGGCCTAGCCAGCAACAACGCTAGAGACATAGATCGTCAAAGTCGAAGTGCCTACTTTGTCTTTTTTGCGACATTCGCGCAGTATCTAGATAGAAAAAAGACCATGTAGCGCAACAACTTGGCTTTTTCTAAATATTTAGACAGGTGAGTAGCATGGTGGGTACAACAAACGTCACAGCAGTCGCAGCTTGTGCTTCCAATCCAAGCTTGTGCTTAAAGAGCAACTCGCACATATTTGGCCTATAAGAGAAGCCCATTTTAATGCGCATATAATTTCTAAGCAAAATATTGAATGATAGGCGTGTTTTTTATACGGAGACTGCAGCGGAGAGAACCTGCTATTTTACGTGCGTCACCGCACGCGTAAAATAGCGGGCGAGAAGGAAGAGTGAATAAATAGACAACAAGTAGGCGCCAAAAAGAAACATTTTGCCGAAAAATCAATTTTGCAATAATAGGTATTTAGGGGTTTATTAGAACATATTATACTGTTTCTGTGACTACTATCGCGTTCGCCACTACGTGACTACTTGTATGCTGCGAGACATACAAGAAAAAACATGAGCGAAGTTCGAGAGCCAAGAAAGAGGACACTACATCCACGTATTCCTCTTACCCGCTCTAAGCTCTTCACGGGAGGGTGCAGAAGGTGGCCAGGCTATCAGACGCTGGCATGGTGTTTCAGTACAGTAGGGCCGTCTGACGGAGAGAAAGCTACGCAATGAAGTGCTACGACATCAAGCACAAGCCAACGTGCTAGCAAGTAAGCCAGAAGCAATAGGTAGCCGGCTCACGGCAGACGCACAGCGACGCCAGAACGGTCGGACGATGACGAGACCCAAAGAAGCTAACGAAATAGGTTCGTATGGACGGCCGCTGATGACTTGTCGTAGTGGTGATAGCAGTAGTAGTAGTAGTAGTAGTAGTAGTAGAAATAGGAAGTAGAAGTTTCATGGAATTGATGTAAGCAGATCCGGAGCGCGTAAGCGAACGACTGAGGGATCAGTGCGCCGCGGGGGGCACCGACGGACTGGAAGGTAGGTTGTATGTGGAGAACGCTTACAACACTTGACGCCGACGACGACAGCAGCAGCCACGAGTGCATAAAAACAGTCTGGTCGCCAGTCCTGTTCTGGCAGCCTCTCTCGCTCGGCGCTGTTCTTAGCGCCGAGCAGAGGCTGCCAACTTGAACGATATTGGCCGTTAGCTGGTATCATTGGCGCTACTACTGATGGTGCTCGAACCGCGGCGGTCTTTGCGCCCGTCCTCAACCCTAATCCCGCCGTTGTCATCATTGACCCCGCCGTCACAGCTGACTGACGTAAAGGAGAATGGTAAAGAAAGAACAATGCGAAGAGCCCATGTTCCTCTCCTTACCTACGAGGGAAGTGGGCCGGCCCTCCGTCGCTCGAGACTAAGAGCGGCTGACTCTTCGGTTGGCTCTTTAGCTTCCTTCTTCTCTCTCCCACGGCTAACAATGTGGCAGTGATGATGCGCTTGGCCAGCGGCGACAAACAGATACCCCCTTTCCTGCTTTGCTGCTTTCCTGCGCCTCCCCTCTTTCTCAGCTTGCGTACCCTACCGTCAGTTCTGGTAGGTCCTGTTGTCTGTTGATGAGGGTCAGCCGGTCTGTCGGTGACCTGTATGCGTGCCTGACTGCCAGCGATCTGTCGCGATCGAGCTTCCTTCGTTGCTTCGTCGGGGGGGGGGGATTCCCGTCTCTGCCCATCTACCTGCGGGCGGGACTGCCGGTCGGATCCTTCTCCCACGCCCACCCCATTGCCCGTTCGTTCTTCTGACCGCTTGAGGATGAACCGTCTGTCCACCGAACCTGCAATCGCAAATGACATAAAAACGCTTGGCGGCGGCGGCGTCGGTGACGACGGAGGCAACGAGACCACGGCTCTACCAATGGCGGCTGTTGTAGCAGCAGCAGCGACGACGCGACGCCGCTGCTATAAAGACCTTGTAGAAAAATGTATCCATAATGAACACACGGTACACAGTGGGCGCTAAGCTGTCGTCCTCTCTCTCTCTCTCTCTACATATATATATATATATATATTTCTATCTCTATCTCCCTTGACCTCTCGGTCGCTCCAACGATGTCTCCCCTGATCCCCGATGTCCTGTTTGCAGCAGAGCAGTTTTGCTGCTGGCTAGTAGCGTATTTACAACGACGCCGTCTAAGGACTTCCCCGGCAGCAACACTAACGGCCAATCATCGGGGGCCAAGTGGCGAACGGGAGAACGGGCGGGCGGGGCAACAACGATAATCCGCAGTGCACGACGACGACGACGACAACGACGACGATGTTCACGACAGATGATGGGCGGTCATTTTCACCCGATATCGTCACGAACGCAGAGACACATGCATGGACACGTATCGACGTACACGCAGGTCGTCCAGCCATGCTTTCCTGTCCGCGTCCATGTTCTTGTTGAGAGGTGCTATTCAGCAGGGAACTATGGGCGGGATGGAGGTGGGGAGGAGGCGGTAGACATCGCCGAGGGCCACCGAGCCGCTTTCATGGACGACGGCCGTTTAGGATGCCCGCAGGTGTAGCTGAAGAGAGGCGGCCGAAGTTAAGTGTGCAGGCCGCCAGGAGAGTTTAAAGGGGAGGAGGAAAAGTAGGAATAAGGCAAGAGAAAACACCTAGCGAATGGAAATGCGTAAGGCCGAAAGATATGACTGCAGGCTGTGTGCTGCAGCCATTTATCTATGGCCGGCGGGTGGCGGGTGAGGGGAGAGGCATCGCCGAAGGCCACCAAGCCGCTTAGCATGCAGGTAGGTGTAGCTGAAACGGCGCTGAAAGAAGTTAACCATGCAGACTTGGTAGGATAGATAGGAGAAACATCCCAAAAAATGACAAGAAGAAGACGAAGAAGAAGCGGCAGGAATAAAGCCTAGTGAATAGAAGCGTGTACAAACAGGAAGGACGAAATCATCTGACTGCAGATTACATGCTGTCGCCGATCGCCGTGGGATGAACTGTAAAAGGCCTGCGTATACCAACGTGCGTATGTATAAGTGTATGCATGCATATGCCGTATGCGGATATATGAGAGCAAATATTTAAATGACATTTTTTGGCGCGTGTCGGTAGGGACATCCGTAATGGACGTATGTATTCAACGTAACTGCACTTCACTTGAAATACCGTTTCAATTGAAGAACTAAACCGCTCACATGCATCTTGCAACACCTGCATTTAAGATTTGCGAATGCCGGGATGGAAGCGATGAGCGAGTCTGTGTTGTTAAGCAAATTCTAGTACTATAGAATCATTTGTCCCCTACGGGCTTGAAATCGCCAAGAGGCAATACCGAGGGTTAAAATATCTGGGGTTTCCCCAAAAAAATTATTGCGGCAGCATGGCCGCAAGGATCTTTTTAAAAGATGATAGCTTTCCAATGAGTCGTACCACACCGTTCAAACCGCCTCGCAAATCTGCTATGCCGTTTAAGTTTCCACAGTCATCGCACTGCGCTAGATAGCGATTAAATCGTGTGCTACGTGTAACACTTCAGTAAACTGTGATATTTCTAGTAATTTTAGCAACTTATCGTTTTAAAACCATGTAGTCAAAAATCAGATAAATAAACCTTTTTTGATCTGGCTGTTGTAGGGTTCCGAAATTCAGAACGAAGAGTTCATATCTGTACTGAGCTGGTATAGAACTTCTAGCAAGGTTTCAGATGGGATCGTTTTAAATGGAAAACAACATCCCTTAACGGCTTTTCTCAAATTCTCTTTTGAATACTCATGTTTTAAGAAAATAGTTGCTTCAGTTGGAACTGATAATCTTCTGTCGTCTAGATCCCGCTGTTGAAACCCTTCGTGTCCCGTACACTGCTCACCCAGCATAGTCGCAAGTGCACTCTAGTTGCGTAAATTTGATCTTGATTGAATAGTTTGGGTCTGACAACTATATTTTAGACGCTTGTAATGGGCTTAAATTCCTGTGGCACCATAGCTTCTAAATACACCTATCGTCATCGCGTTCTCAAATGTATATAGGCTTTCTCCAGCAAAGGATGTAGCAGTAAAGCAATGACAACCACGCCTAACAAAAATAACGGGCACAACGGGGGCTCGAACCTGCGACTCTCGGATTGTTAATCATAGTGGCCGTGGCAACGCCCCATTTCGAATGGTGTTTGAATATAAGCCACTGCAATAACAAACCTTTATAACAGTTTTATTAAGTTTTATTATACGCGGTTTCTGTAAGTTACGACTTATGTATTGCGGTAGAGAAATCATGAAATAGCCAACATCAATAAGCAGGCCTTGAGATGGCCTTTCTTGAACTCGTTTGATCACTTAGAGTGAGTGAAAGCTTCCGCTCGTTTTGAGCATTGTTTGTAAATTTGTCATGACTACTTATGCTTATATAGATTGTTGACTAAAAAATCATGCCACGTTGCAACCACAAGGTTGTTTCGTGTTAGAACTTAAACTTATTTGTATTGTTCTGTCTGCACGACTTGTAAACGAGGACCTTTCAAACCGGCTGTCGGCTACGTAGTAGGTAGTTTTTACAAACATTCGCCGAGACACTAGGCGAGCCTAGTGCAGCTAGCCGTAAGAAAAGCAAAGAGTTCCAATGTAGTAGTTAGTAGTCTTTAGTACCCCTGCCGTGCCTACCTAAGAGCAGAAACAACGGATTAACCAATGCGTTATTTACGGCTCGTATTTCGGTACTTCCAGCACTCACAAGCTGCGCTCAGTCATGCTAGGCCGAATTTCTATAATTAAGTCAGTCGGCGATCTGATCAGAAGATCAGATTAGTTTCAAATTAGCCATAGTACATACGCCTAGAGTTGTCGGCCGTCGCCCTTCCACAAGATACAGTCTATCTAGGCAAAGAAAATAAGCAGAAAAATGCCTACAAGCCCTGAGCTCCGGCCAAAAGTTCCATATGCATCGAGTCGGCGGCGATTTGGTCAGAGTGCGTGACCTTGCTGCTAGTGATCTTGCGACTGTTATGGCTACCATCACCGCCCGGCAATGCGGGACGTTCGAAGCCCTTTTGCGATGTGCATAGCGCCGTAAAAAGTTAGTCGCACCACCAGCCTGAACGAGAATATCCCCCTGACCGGCTAGGGTCCCCCCCAGCCTAGAACTAGCCGTCGGGGTCGGGTTTACGCATTGAACTAGTTGCCAACTCAGACGTCCTGCCTACGCGGGGTCAACTCACTCAAACATACGCACGCATACTTGACGCATCTCCGCAAACGCCATGCTGGTACCGATCACGGCCTCAGCACAAACCACAACACCAGCTTATAATACTACGCGTCACAGTCTGAGCGTCAACGGCCTCGTACATAATTGACAGATAGATGTAATACCATCACGATGGCGTAAACTTACTTGTACGGCCAGAAGTCTCGTAGACAGATATAACTAGAATGCTACTATTCACATTATATTTATATGTCCTTGGCCATGCCACGTTTTCCTTGTAAATTTGAATAATCAGTGCTTACGATATGGCAATATATATATATATATATATATATATATTACCATATAAAGTCTATATCGATATATGTGGTCATTAAACGTTGCTGCGAGATACTACTGGTAAACATAGCCGCGGCCTTAAGCACATAAAGGCTTTAATACAGGCATAACATCGAAGAACTTAAGAAAATATGACAGCCAAGTGTGCGCGAAAATGGGCGCCAAACTCTGACAATCGGAAATAGATCCAGATCAATGGAATTACGGTCTTTATCGAGTTCGGTGCGCGCTTTAGAGCGCTGTTTATGCGTAAAAGGTGGAGAGTATCAATATCAATTAATTCTGTTTATTTCATTCAAATTGAGTAAATTATACACTTCGTAATGTTGTTTTCATAATACTTTATTGAGAGAAGTAGTGCTCCAGGGCTGCGCATTTTACTGCATGACACTTGGCCCCTCCTATTAGTCTTCCTTTACAAAGCCATACCAACAAACGGAATCCTTGCTTGAAGTTGGAAACATTACTGTGGTCATTGTCATGAATAGCTACAAATAAAACGAGCCCGACCTCCTCGGTTGGGAGGATTAAATTTGTTAAGTATGTCCGGTACAAACGGACATACCCAACAAATCTTCTGGGTATGTCCGTTTGCACCGAATGGTTCACAGCAGCATTCGAGCGTTAGAGGTCAAAGCTGGAGTAACCAAGTTCACCTAAACGCCGTTTCTACGGAGGTTTCAGGCGCCTGGTTACACGCGTTCCCCAAGGGTATCCATGAGTACCCATCTGGTTGACGAGATGGCTCGCATAGCAGTAGACAACTAACCAAGACCAAACATAGTCAGCCCTCCTCGGCGTCAATGCGGTCAACATTTCAATGACAAGCTGAGACATCACAGCGATTATGAACCATCAATGAGAGACCTTCAGGAGAGCGCTCTGCTCATGCGATCTTCTGCACATTCTAGAACCGTTTGGGATCTGCGCGGAGGTCTTCTCCGCAAGGTTCGCACCTTTCAAACCTGTCATCCGATTGTAGCAGATATATCGCCTTTCTTTATTAAACAACATTTAGATCTTAACATTGGACGTGAACACGCCATCTTCGTCCGGAACACACTTCTGGGGTTATCTTAGCCTAGCCTAAACTAAACGGGCACTTAATAGTCATCATACATGCCCGCTAGACACATTAGATTAGGTTCTTTTGAGGACGCGTGGCCTATAAAAGCAAAGAGTTTTTAGCTTAGCCATTCACAGCTAGCGTCGGGACGCGCACTATCCGCCAACAAGATCAATTGGGTCTATATACAGGCAGTTAGTGCTCTCTAAAAAATAACACTGTTTGGAGAGAACAATGATGAAGTCTTCAAAGAAGTGCAAGTTAGTATTTCTATCATGTTACAAAGAGCTAACCCCAAAGATAACAGTGGTAATGAATATCATCGTTCTCTAAAAAAAGGTCTGCTAAAGAACGTGGATATGTTAGCAAAGCCCTGTACAGCCTACTTTGACAATATCGTGGATATACTCCTACCGGACTTTAAGCAGCTGGTACCAAAGCCGACAAGTGGCTACCCCAAACCCCAGAGGAGCTCCAGGGCTTTCTGATAACAGCATGCACTCGACCTACAAAGCCCATACTTAAAGCAAGCAAACTTGCAGCAAAAATACGGGTAGAACACGCTTAGAGGAGGTCTGACTCTAACTAAAAAAAAGTCACATAAAACAGAGAATTAAGTTCGAGCTTTGGTTCATCATGGAAAGTGTACGGCCATTTTGAAGTGAAACATTGTGGAGAGCAAGCCAAATTGCTGGCGCAACCTTTGCAATAAATCGAAGACGATTCTTGGGGAAAGCCCTAACAACTTGAACAGGCTCTAAGCAAACCCTTCTCGCAACACGCTTGTTTCGACACGGAGTCATACAGCAGGCGAAAGGCATCACCAGGAAATAAAGGACGAGCCCTCCACTTAAACCGGAAAACGCTCCAGGGCCAGGCAGTTTTCTGCCTCTGGCGATCAAAACGCTATTTAAGAAGTTTGCAGATCTGGTTGCAGAAATACTCACTGCAGCGACTAGAAAAGAAACAATACATGCAAACTAGAAGCAGGCTGAAATGGTCCTCATTTCCAAAGACAGCAATTGATTCAGGTTTTTCTGTCTACCAAATACCCTGGCGACGGGATACAAGGCAATTCACGATAGGCTCAGGACCTTTGTGGAGGAAAACGGACTTCTTTCGGACGCTCAATATGGATTCAGGAAAAACCAGTCAGTGCTTACCGCTGTCCACCGAGTTGCGGCCAAGGCTGACCTTTTACATGGTTCAACCATATACACCGGAAAACTGTTCCAGGTCATCTTAGGGTACCTGGAGGATCAAAGTGTTTTCAACGGAAATATTTGTTTTATTATTAACACCCAACCTGGGTAAATGTGTTTATGTTACATCAAAATGTTTCGGGACACCAACAATCTAGCTGTTTGCTAGTTCTGCTATAGACTTAACCGCCGGGCATACCGCGGCTTGGTATCGATCACATTTGCTCCAATATTGTTTGCATTGACATTCATCCAGTGCTGTTAAAGAAACGGCTACCGCTTGTTCATTTGGTTATGCCTAGGTTGGTGCATTTGTTTACAAATTTAATTTCTGTGCCTCTGATTTGGATTACGTCACCCTCAGGGGTGACGTATAGCAGTAGCAGTAGCATAGCATCCTCCACGTCACCCTCAGGGGTGACGTAATCCAAATCAGAGGAATAAAAAAAAGGTATGTTTATTTCACTCAAATTGAGTAAATTATACACTTCGTAAAGTTGTTTTCATAATACTTTACTGAGAGAAGTAGTGCTCCAGGGCTGCGCATTTTACTGCATGACACTTGGCCCCTTCTATTAGTCGTCCTTTACAAAGCCATACCAACAAGTGGAATCCATGCTTGAAGTTGGAAACATTACTGTGGTCATTGTCATGAATAGCTACAAATAAAACGAGTCCGACCTCCTCGGTTGGGAGGATTAAATTTGTTGAGTATGTCCGGTACAAACGGACATACCCAACAAATCTTCTGGGTATGTCCGTTTGCACCGAATGGTTCACAACAGCATTCGAGCGTTAGAGGTCAAAGCTGGAGTAACAGAGTTCACCTAAACGCCGTTTCTACGGAGGTTTCAGGCGCCTGGTTACACGCGTTCCCCAAGGGTATCCATGAGTACCCATCTGGTTGACGAGGTGGCTTGCATAGCAGTAGACAACTAACCAAGACCAAACATAGTCAGCCCTCATCGGCGTCAATGCGGTCAATATTTCAATGACAAGCTGAGACATCACAGCGATTATGAACCATCAATGAGAGACCTTCAGGAGAGCGCTCTGCTCATGCGATCTTCTGCACATTCTAGAACCGTTTGGGATCTGCGCGGAGGTCTACTCCGCAAGGTTCGCACCAGGCATCACCAGGAAATAAAAGACGAGCCCTCCACTTAAACCGGAAAACGCTCCAGGGCCAGGCAGTTTTCTGCCCCTGGCGATCAAAACGCTATTTAAGAAGTTTGCAGATCTGGTTGCAGAAATACTCACTGCAGCGACTAGAAAAGAAACAATACATGCAAACTAGAAGCAGGCTGAAATGGTCCTCATTTCCAATGACAGCAATTGATTCAGGTTTTTCTGTCTACTAAATACCCTGGCGACGGGATACAAGGCAATTCACGAAAGGCTCAGGACCTTTGTGGAGGAAAACGGACTTCTTTCGGACGCTCAATATGGATTCAGGAAAAACCAGTCAGTGCTTACCGCTGTCCACCGAGTTGCGGCCAAGGCTGACCTTTTACATGGTTCAACCATATACACCGGAAAACTGTTCCAGGTCATCTTAGGGTACCTGGAGGATCAAAGTGTTTTCAACGGAAATATTTGTTTTATTATTAACACCCAACCTGAGTAAATGTGTTTATGTTACATCAAAATGTTTCGGGACACCAACAATCTAGCTGTTTGCTAGTTCTGCTATAGACTTAACCGCCGGGCATACCGCGGCTTGGTATCGATCACATTTGCTCCAGTATTGTTTGCATTGACATTCATCCAGTGCTGTTAAAAAAACGGCTACCGCTTGTTCATTTGGTTATGCCTAGGTTGGTGCATTTGTTTACAAATTTAATTTCTGTGCCTCTGATTTGGATTACGTCACCCGCAGGGGTGACGTAATCCAAATCAGAGGAATAAAAAAAAGGTATGTAAATTTGTTTACAAATTTAATTTCTGTTCCCCTGACTTGGATCACGTCACCCCTGGCCATACGGCAGCCCCTTCGGAATTTTATAGCTACTGTCTT
This sequence comes from Dermanyssus gallinae, assembly GCA_003439945.1. Lineage (NCBI taxonomy): Eukaryota > Metazoa > Arthropoda > Arachnida > Mesostigmata > Dermanyssidae > Dermanyssus > Dermanyssus gallinae. The sequence continues at coordinate 41,229 of QVRM01002502.1, read as the reverse complement.
TCCCCAGTTAACCTTCAAGCCCTTTTCATCCATTAATGCAACTAGTCGATTCATGACTTGTTTCACCCTGAAAGGGCTGCCACCAAAGATGACCACATCATTAGCGTACAGTAAGATTCTGGCCCACTCTTCGGTTCAGCCCGTTCTTATCCACTCTGGTAGTCCACTGAAAAGTACGGAAAACAGCAATGGGCTCAGTCTATCGCCCTGTGCGACACCTGTGGTTTGAGCCACCTCCCCCGCAATACTGACCCCGTTATCAATCAGCACCGTGTTCTGTTTTAACATATTAACTCAACGGAAATATGCAAATACCAATGACAGCAAGAGTTCCGTATGGCTCGATCCTAGGTCCTCTGCTCTGAAGCTTAGCGTAGGATGACGCCCTCTGCTAGGATAACCTTGTACAACAAAAAGAGACGATCGCATAGGAAAAGAGATGATCCGGCCATCACAGTACAGGCAAAAAACTACAGACGAATTGAGACTCAACGCTAATAAACACGTTCAAGGAGATGGATGGTCGAGACCGGCTTAGTAATCGCTCCCTAGAACCTGAAGATGAAGGGGAGATGAATGAAAACTGTAGGACAACGCCTCGAGCTGTAGTAGGACTTCTAGAGCTACCTCTTTTGAATTGAAACGCTTCCTCAGCAAGCTGTGTTCACTGCCAAGAAGGAGCGGAGGATGGCTCGACCCACCCTCTTCTAAAGTGCCAGGTATTCGATCAGGCTAAAACTGTCTGCCTGATGCAATGAGCAATTGCAAAACTCAGAAACAAATTGACTAATGAGGGAGACGATCCTTTTCAGGGATTACTTCTTAAAGGAACCCTCAAGGAGCTCGTGGACTACATATGCGGCACGACTTCTGGGTGGAAACTAGGAGTAGCCACGGATACGGATGTACTGAAAGAGAAAGAAGCTTTGGGAAGGGTGATGAGAGCAAGATGTTAGAAAATCACTTTTAATGGCGCGGGTTGGATTGCAGGTGTTATACTAGGCACGTCGAACGGAGGAGCCGGTAAGTGACCTCCACCAAATGATCAGAGTGGCACTCGCCACATCTCCTGATGGTCCATAGTACTGTTTTATGAACATTTGGATCATCAGAGAGTAAAGCTTAAGAGTGAAGGTGCGTTTAGTTGGTATAGCTCTCAGCGGGGTAATATCCATCCGCTGGGATCAAGTCCCACACTGCTCAAGATCGGAAGTCGAACCCTTCTTTTTTTCTACTTGCAACAATAGTACATAGCAGGCTTTAGCTTTCATTCACGAAAGAACTCTGGTGCTCAATGATTATAGCCTCTCCGCCTAATACCCTTGCATATTGCTTTCAGCAAAGCAGCCTGTTAACAACACAAACACTGGGCCTCGGTACAATGCATATTATAGGTCCTGAACTATATGACATGCTCATTATGTTTAGATGATGTCACGCTATCCAGGTTTAATATTTCGTAAAGCCTGGTAGTAATTGCAAATAAATGGTTGATACACTGCAGCTTTGTTCTTCTTAAACGTACACCTCTTTAGATGAAAATCCTAAAAAAGGGGTTTTTATCTAGGTAATTTTCATAGGCTGGCTGATTTGATCTCATTAATGTTTTATGGGTCTCTCTTTTTCATATGTATAAATGTCGTTCTTGCATGTATATGTTTAAATAAATACGGGAACAGTTAGCGTTAAACTGGGGCACAAAGCTTGCCTAACTTTTGCCATACGTCAACTCATATGTGTGTATATGCAACATGTGTAGCCGAAAGGTTCTGTCGGTGTTTTTTTTTTTTTTTTTTTTTTTTGTTTTGGGAGGTTTCGGTAATGCATGATGCACATGCGCCACTAGCAGCCTGCGTGACTAGTGTGAGACTCGCAAACCCTCCCTCCATGCCTCCGCCGAAGTCATCATATGGGAGACCACCTCCTTGATGGGTCGGCCCCTCACAGCGGTTGGTGCTGCGTCCCGTGCTTCCCTGAGAGCATCACACCGCAGAACAGTATGCTCTACGTTGTCCGTTTCTCCAGAGTCGCACAGTACGCAGATATCGCTGATGGCCTTCTTGATCCTTGACAGGTAGCTCTGGAACTGGCCGTGTCCGGTCAGAACCTGAGTCGTCCAGTAGGAAAGCTCCCCGTGTCGGCAGTCATACCATACCCTGAGGTCCGGTATCAGACTCTTGGTCCAGCTCCCTGTGGTCACACCGGGTCTTACCTGCGCCCATTCCTCATGCCAGGCCGATATGGTGGCACTCCTGGCCCTGGTGAGATCCAGACCTTCGTCTAGATACATTTTACTTCGTTCAGCCACTAGGAGGTCCCATGGCAGCATTTTGGCTAGGACCAGAAGAGCTTCGGTCGAGACTGTTCGATACGCCCGGCTTACCCTGATTGCCAGCGTTCGTTGGGTCGACCTTAGTGCCCCCCTATTTTTCGCCGTCCACATTGCCATGTCCCCCCAGACTGGGGCTGCGTATAGCGCCGTTGATTCGGCCACCGAGGCCAGGAGCCTTCTTTTCACCTCAGCCACCCCACCGACCCTAGGCATGATCCGCGCCAGGTTCAGGGAGACCCTTTGGGCCTTTTCGGCCACGTACTTAACGTGTGCCGATCCGGTCAGTCCGGTATCTAGCATGACCCCAAGGTACTTTACCTTCTTTCTGATTTCTATCGGGTGGCCCGCCATCACGAGGTTAATGCCGGTCGTCCTCTTTCTGCCTGTTAGGCACATCGCCTCCGTCTTGTCGGGTGCCAGTTTCAAGTGATGGGACTCCATCCACTCGGACACCATTGACAAGGCCTCATTGGCGGCGCTCTCCAGGGCTCTTTCGGTCCTGGCCGTTATCATGAGTGCAAGGTCATCGGCGTACGCCAACGTCTCCACCCCATACGGGAGACCTGGGATCTCGAGCACCCCGTCGTAAGCTATGTTCCAGAGCACGGGTCCTAGAATCGAGCCCTGTGGGACTCCGGCAGTAACCTCGTACTCCTGCCCCCCTGCAACCAAGCCTTTGTCATCCAGGTAGGATGAAATCATTCGACGGAGGTAGAGGGAAAAGCCCTTCCTCTTCATCGCCTCCACAATTACTTTCCAATTCATTGTGTTGAAGGCATTTTTGACATCCAGGAGGATCAGGAGCACGAATCCCCTTGTTTTAGGGGTCTTCATAGTCTCCTCACCCGCCCGTTTCAGAACCTTCTTTAGAGCCCCTAATGCGGATCTGCCCTTCCGGAAGCCGTACTGGGCATCCGATAGGGCGTTCTTTTCCTGAATCTCGTCGTTTAGTCTCTTGACTATAACGTTCTCCAGGAGCTTACCCATGGCGTCAATGAGGCATATGGGCCGGTAAGCCGAAGGCCCCGTCTTCCTCCCGGGTTTGGGGATTAGAACCAGGCTTGCCCTTTTCCACAGCCTCGGGAATCTCCCCTCTCTCAAAAGCTTGTTGGCAAGGTCTTGGAAGACCTTAGGCCACCTTTTGACCAGTAGCCTCGCTACCTCTGGGGGAATTCCGTCTAGGCCGGGCGCTTTACCGGTTGCCAACCGAATCCGGGCTTGTTCGACCTCCTCCAGCGTCACCTCCGGAATGTTTTCCGGGGTGACCGAGAACTCCTTGTTTTCTTTCCGCGGCTGTGCCGGAAAAAGACCGGTTACAGTCTCCCGCAGCACATCCGGGGGGAGTTTCGGGGGAGGTCTCCGGAGTTTGGCCATAACTATTCGGTACGGCAGGCCCCATACGTCGCTCTCCACCGCGTCTATCAGCTCTTTCTCCGCTCGGGCTTTACTTTTGGCGATGAGTCCTCGGAGTCTCAATCGAGCAGCCTTGTACTCCGTCAATTGGGATTCAGCTCTTGCGGTCTCTCGCTCCCCGTAAAATCCCACCCGTCGTTTTCTTTGCGTTAACCAGCTGCGTGTTCTCGTGAAAATCCTATTTAGCCTAATGCAAGCCCTGCGGGCAGCTGCGATCCCTTTGTTCCACCAGTAATTAGGAGGGTGGCGGCTCCCATGGTGTTGTGAGGGAGCAGCTTTCTCGCATGCTGTAGAGAGTATGCTAATTATTTGATATTCATCCCCCACCGTGTCTCCCAGTTGTTTGCAACCCTCGTCTATTTCAGCCACTAGAATCTTGGCGTCAAGTTTCCGCATCTTCCATCTCTTACTAGGGGGCGGGGCGAGGGCCACCTCGGGGGTACTGATGGTGAAACAGATGTATCTGTGGTCACTCATGGTCTCCTCCGTCTCCCTCACCCTCCACTCTACCACCAGTGGAAAGGCCGCCTCATTGACCATTGTTAGGTCAATGAAGGCCGTCTGGCTCCCTCTGGAAAAGGTGGGGACCCTTCCGTCATTAAGAACCATTAGACTTTTTTCAGCCATCCACTCCTGTAAAGTTTGGGCCCGTCTAGTTGAGGTTCGGCTACCCCATGCTATGCTGGCTGCGTTAAAATCCCCGGTGATCACTACCCTCTTACCTGCATGTGCCCCCGCGCTCTGGGCAAGTTCCTCGAGGAATTCCTCGAATTCCTCCTCCTCCCTGTTGGGAGAGAAATAGCAGCTATAGATGACCCCTACCCGGTCAATCTCCAGCCAGGAGAACCCCCTCCCCGACCCCCCCGCCCCTAATCGCGAGGTTTCTCTCGGAACCCGTCCACCAGATTGCGGTATCCGCCTCTGCGTCAGATACCCAGTCTGCCTTCCGCTTGGTGATCGCTATGTTTGGCTCGGAAAGCAGGCAGAGGCCTATAGACTCTCTGCGTACTATCTCATCGAGCATGTCATGCGCCGCCCTGCAGCGGTTAAGGTTTACCTGAAGTATCTTTAACATTGGTCGGATAAAGGGCCCCTACCTACTAAGTTCCAATCACCCTTTCCGTCCTCTGCTGGGATAACGGTTTTCTTCTTATTTTTAGCCCCCTTGTCTTTATTCCCCTTTTTATTGCTCTTCTTGGTTATTTGGGCTTCTACTTGGGTCTCCTTGCCATCTACCTGTCCCTTGGCGACGCCCCTTCGGGCTTCCCGCCGCTGCTCGACTTGCTCCCTATAGGCCGGGCAAGACATCCTATCCGCTCGGTGCCCCTCTATTCCGCAGACCAGACACTTTGGTGTCGTTGCTTTGCAATTGGCTACCAGGTGGTCAGGTTCACCACACTTGTGGCATACCCGAGGCACCTGGCTCTCTGCTTTGCAGTCTTGGGCCTTATGGCCCGGCCTATGACACTTGTAGCAGTTGGGGAGCCTAATCCACTCCTCAGGTCTGCACCACCTCGAGCCCAGCTTAAGGGTCTTGCGGGAGCATATGGCTCTTGCCGCCGCCGGGGACGCCGTGACCAGTGCGTACCAAACTTCAGCTCTTCCGAGCCTTGGCTCGGTAGCTGTGATCTTGGCGCCGGCCGGAAGCTGCAAGGCCTTTTGCAGTTCGCTTTCGACCTGCTCCCCGTCCAAGAGTGGGTCAATCCCCCACAGGGCGATGGTCTGCCCCTGGTTAAGCTCTCGGCAGTCGGCCTGCATCTTCGCAGATTCCCGAATGGCCGCCGCCATTTTTTCTCCTGCGCCCTTTTCACTCTCCTCTATTCTAATTATAAGGTCACCCTCCTTACTTTTAACTACCCCCTAACCGTTATCCCGGCACCTTCTTGCTGCCTGACTTGTTCTCTAACACCCCGGAGAGTGTCGGCGAAGGTTTTTCCCTCTTCGACCTTAACCCTGAGGGTGCTCCTTGCTCCCTGCTCCGCCCGGGTGGTAGTCTCCGGTTTGGCTCCGGTCTTCCTTGTTTGTCTCGAACAAACCTCTAGGAGGCCACTGCCGTCGCCGGTCTTTCGGCAGCAGATTTCCAGAGCCTGTAGAAGCGTCTGTGTACGGCGCTCCCTTGTGACGTGCATCAACGGGGGTTTCTCCCCGCCAGCCAGCCCCAGCGCTTTTCCCACGACAGCTTGGAGCACCCCCAGGGTCGTGGTCCCTAGTTCTTCTTCCGGGTTTATCACTCCCACTACCAAGTACCGTTGAGAGGCCGCTTGGTTTCCTGAACCCTCTAAGAATTCGACGGCGTCGCTATTTTTAAGAACAGCAGCCGTCCCTGCGCTCATGTCAGCCACCGCTGCTAGCGTGGGAAACTGTGCCGCCAGCCCCTCTATTAAACCCTTATCCGAATCTGACCCTTTAGTGATAACCGCTACCCTAACCTCCCTCTGAGTGGTGAGGGCGTCAGTGGTGACCTTTAAGTGTTTATACACCCTCTCAGGCCAGTGTCCCTTGACGGCTCTCACCAGCTCTTCCGGAGTGCTTGCCCTTTCTATACTATTTTCTATCTCCGTGGCCTCTGTTTCTAGTTCCAGCTCCTTGGCCCTATCTTTATCTAGCTCCCCGTGACAACGTGCGCATAGGAGTTCGAGGCCTTTTACCCGCTCGCTTATCTTGTCTCGTTGGATGTCTTCCCTATTCTCCTGTACCCCGTTTTCTCTTAGACCCTCGAGCTCTACCCTCAGTCTGCACTCGTTTGTTCGTAGAGTTTCGACTTCCCCTCTAAGCTGTTCTATCTCTTCCTCATCAGCTGACCTAACTTCTCGGTAGGCCTTCCCTCTGTCCTCCAAGACCTTTTCTAGACGTTCCAGGGTCCTGGGGAGCTTTTGAGACAGCTCCTTGAGCTCGATCTTCGTGTTACTGGCCTTACACAGATTAGGCGTTTGCCCGATTTGTTGCCGCATCACTTGAAGGACCTCTTGGAGCTGCTTTTCTCTCACAGCCTCCCCATCCCTGGCACACTTGGCGGCTTCTCCCCTTTTTGGAGATTCAATAGCCACTCTCTTCCTATTCCCTTCGACGCCCTGCGTCTCCGTTCTGTCCTCCTCGTCCATCCCCTTACTGTTTAATCTAAATAATTAATAAATTCTGTCGGTGCTAGCCTCAAACAAAGTATGTTATTTAATAAATTTAGTTCACGCCACAATTATAGGACCAAATTGAATTCATAAACGTAATTTGAAATCTAATCCCTAATTAATTAATCATGTACTTCACCCTACGCTGCAGAACCTCTTTCTGTCATTTCATGATATCTCGAATTTTAAGCTACTTTAACAAATTAAATTGAATCTCTTAGCGTTTTGTGTTAAAGAACTCTACAATCGGTGCGTCTCACAGTAAAAGCCGAAATATTCCGCCTGTGACTAGAATTCGTAAGTCGGTGGTACTCTAATGCAGATAGTCCAAATTATTGAGTGATGGCTAGGCGGTTCCTATTTTATTATCTTAACATTGAAAAATTAAAATCTACTCAATATTACTACGCTTGTATTTTTTGTGATTGCCTAAAAGTTATTCAGGTAAGTAAATAGTTCAACTTTGTCGAACAAAAAATTTGCAACAGAGCAGAAACGTGCCGAAACGTTTCAAGGGCGACTGTTTGTGCTAGGTTAAGGCGGCCTACGGGTTCATCGATAAATAATATTTAGTCGTCTATTACGTCGTGTCGTCAATTATTACTAAGCTACAAGAGTACTAGTATAGTACAGCATAGAATAACACGTATTACTTCTCTGTACGGATAGTTCGCTGACCTAGGTCTAACAATTTACGTTCTTTAGATTGCATGTGGTAGATATTCTAAATGAGTGCTCGACGAATATTGTCGTTGCTAAAAACGAACACTGAAACTTGAATTTGTTTAGCCTCTCTGTTTTTCCAACGGTGAACAAACATTTAGTTACTTGCTTAACAAACAAAATTAGAAAGGTTGAAAAACATACACACGTCGCTAATTCTCATATGCTGGGGCGTGTTACGCCCGTATTTTATGCTTTGGATTTACATGCTTACTAAATTCTAGGGTGAAAAGAATGCACCTAAGTACTCTCTCTGTAGTCCTATCTCTCTCTCTATATATATATATATATATTTATACAGGGTGTGACTGAAAGATTTTTCGTAGAGCTCGTTAAAGCAAATATTTTTTCCAATGGAACATGGTCTCTGAGAAGTCTTGTTTCGGAGTGAGAGTGAAATTACTACAATTTATGACTCTGCCGTTTTTGCCCGACATAGGAGCACAAAATGTGCTTTTGCGAGACAACCAGTGTTTTTTTCTAGAGTTTTGACGAGTGGTTTATCTGAGTAGGTAATTTATGCACGCACTCAATCTCCCACATGCCCTCCGAAAAATCGTAATTACTCTGCAACCACAGCTCGCATTGACATATGTTTGGTACCAAAATGATCGCCATGAATTGCGCATTGGCTGAATACGTCCGTTTTGAGCGCTGTGGGTGGTTGAAGGGTTATGATTTTAAAGTATTTGGCGTGAACGCTAATAAAGAACTTCATTTTTGGCGAATTCTCTTCTAAGCGACCATGTCGCGTCTTCTGACCGGCCTTGTATATTCTTCAGATGGAGCAGAATTTTATTTAGTTTGTGTCTAGGAAGACTGGTTGTCTCGCAAAAGCACATTGTGCTCCTATGTCGGTCAAAAACGGCAGTGTCATAAATTGTAGTAATTTCACTCTCACTCCGAGACAAGACTTCTCAGAGACCATGTTCCATTGGAAAAAATATTTGTTTTAACGAGCTCTACAATTCCATGCATCGCTCTAAAAACCTTTCAGTCACACCCTGTATATACATATATATAAAATTATTGGAAGTCTGACAGAAGTCTGCAGGCTCTTTGCCGGCCTGGAGAAGACCGATGTGGACAGAAAACAAGAAATAAGTGAATGAAATTCAAACGTAAGACCGGGCATTTCTTTGGATACAAGGTTACCATTAGATTGTCCGTAGACGGGCTTCCGGGAGTCCAAGTGTGCATGTGACTCCTGCGATTCTCGTGCCCAACACATCCAGAATGAACCATTTTGCAAAGTAGTAAGCGTGAGTCTCGTACCGTTTTTGAGATGCGTCCGTATCGAGATGTAGTTCTATGTATGTATGGATGTATGTATGTATGTATATATATATATATATATATATATATATATATATATATATATTTATAGGTGGTTTAAGTTAATATATTGCTTAAATGTTGTTTTTGAAGCGTGTTTTGTTTATCCTCCGTTTTGTAAAATACTCCTTTTATAGAGTCGACGATATGATCCACCCAAATAAATGGTGAATAAAATCTGAAAACGCGCCCTCCAAGAAATACGCTAAGTATTCCGCTAGGGTTAACTGTGAAGACTGCCTACTACAACAATGTTTGCCAAATTACGGTTTCTTAAAAAGCCGCGCTTAATGTAGAAATTAAACGATCCACACGCTCAGTTTAGCTGCACTACCGAGGCTAGATTCTCTGGGTTTAAGATAAGACGTTACGCGGGCTGCTTTTTTCTGTAGCGTCTGTAGTGCGCTGATGACATTCTTGTATGTTCCACGTCCGACTCTGCTTCAATAGAACACGAAGTGAGGATGGCAATCTAAAGCCCACGCAGTTAAGGGAGGGCCGGTGCCACCGCTGACGGAGCAAATGTATGTATTAGCCACTAAAATGGATATTCTTTCCACCCCATCAGGCTCGAAATTACATGGCAGTATTTCGACACTCACGGGAGAAGTCTCATATTCTAGCGCTCCTTCCGCCTCGCCGATGCTCTGCCGTGCTGAGGAGGTGCGTCGAGAATGCGTTGAGGCCTCTAAGGCCTCTAAGAGGTTGCTCTAACCCGCCCGCCCTCGGCGCCTCACTGCGACCGCCACTCTACGTACGTCGCCCAAACCTCTCTCGTAACGTTGGATCAGCTAAGGATGATTAGCGCAAATCAAAGTCTCATGTTTATTTTTAAATTTTAGACGTCGTCCATTGACAAGTATATGTCCCGTCTCATGCAAGTCAACGCTCGCGTCAGAATTTCACTGACTTAGTTTTCTTATACTTCTGTTAAGCCCTTGCTGCTCAACCTGTTTGCAATGACCGCAGCTGGTGCGAGACGCATCTAAGCTCTCACCAACGATACAACGAGAGCAATAACTCTTTATTTAGCCGGTTTTGGCCTAATGCAGAAGCGTCATTGTTATTGGCCACCTTAATTGCCTAACTTGTGCTCAAATAACATTGATCTTGGAAGAATTTGGCATTAGCCAAGAGAATAAATTGTGACTAAACTACAATTGAGTCTATTTTCTGTTTTGCACTGTCTTCTGCTCGCTTCTTGTTCTTTCGATACCAAACTTTTCGGGGCAATAGTATAATCATAGAATCCTTTTCATGTTTAAAAATCACTAACGGCAGACGAACTAGCCTACAAGGTTTGTCGTGCTCGTTTACCTATGTGCCTGCCAGTAAAAGTGCAGAGGGCTCAAACAAGAAGTTGATAGTATTTTCTATCTTGGCGTAATATTTCCTGCTCCACAAGCTTAAGTTATTATTGGTTTCATAGGCTGGGCTTCCCGCGCTGTCGTCCAAGGAAATGACAAAGCGTTATTTTTGGTTGGATACGATTGTGAACATGCATTATCACAGCATTAAAGTTAAATTGTAACTTGACTCACCAGGAAATTAGGCAAACGGCGCCTAATATAGAAGTGGAAAGCTAAGTCTAGCTATCAGAACAAATGCATCGATCACGCATATGTGTACATGCAGCGAACGATACTGGATGTGTTTGCGTTCTGGTACAAATGGCATCACAACCACGACTAATCGTGTGCCATCTCAGCTTTATCAAATAAGTTTAAAGGGAACACTTCAAGGTCATATTTGTGTTTGCAGGTTCCTTTAGGATGGCTCAAAAAACAGTGTCCTACAACTTCTTACTTAAGTCCCATTTATAAAAGCAAGCACCCACGAATTGTGCATGTTGCAGCACTAAATTTATTCATTTAAAATATGCACTCAGAACGATCACGGAGGTCGTTTGCATGACTAGCAGGTAGAAAAACCATTACAAATATTATTCGGGAGGAAAATAAAATATATAAGAAGATTCAGCGTCATAAGCATGTTACACAACGTAAAGACATGGCCACTTCTTCTAGAAACTTCTCTACTTATATGATTGATAGATTCAAAGCTCGTTACTTGACAACGTTGAATGGGCACCTCATTGTAAAGTACTGCTTCGTATAAACACGTCACTCTAGACAGAGATATGTTGACTATTCTATAGAATTTACCGGATATTGTTTACAAAAAATGTACTCATCAAAAGCGACTTAACGCCTACTGGATTGAATTTTGTAAGTTAATAAACATCTTAAGTAAAACGTACACATTTGAATATTAATGTAAATAAACCATTTTAACGAACGTTTTTATTAACGAGAAGCGGCTTATTACATATTTTATGCAAACGACAAGCCAAGTAGTGAGCAATGTAATTGGACAACTAAATAACTATAAATTTTTAACTGAATTCTGCTACGCAGTTATATGTCTCTGTAGAAACAAAAAGATCGACTTCGTCGAAAGTAGCCGACAATAGTAGCCAAAGCAAAGACTTAACATTCCTACACCCTAATTTTCTTTGTTCATCACGTTTGAAATACCTGTTGCAGTATGCTGGCCCAATAAAACTCATCTTTGAAGAATGCGCTGAAGGGGGGAGGGGTTGTGGGGTGACTCGTTTTCTGTAACTGTTGTACTGATTAACACGATTTTCCTTCTTTTCGTGCTCTATAAGTCTATCGTTTTGCACGTTTTGTTGGTGATAGCGCTGAATTGAGCGTCCCGGGTTAAAAGGAAATCAAGTTTTATAAACTTCTTTTGGCTTGACTCCGAAAAAAATAGCCACCCATCTAGCAACCACATTGGATGCAATTTCAGAGCTTTCTATAGCTATTTGCGTAAGAATTCAAATGATAAATAAATTCGTTGATAACGTCACAGGATTGTTGCTCTTTAGTGTAAAGAGCAGGATGCAACCGACTATATGCAGGCAAATTGACTTAAATATAATTATTCATCAGCTTACAATTTCCTAAATTATCAAATTTACAACTAAGGGTTTTGCAGAAAAGGTTATCGCTCTTGTATGCTACTGCTATATATATATATATATATATATATATATATATACAAACCTACGTAGAGAGTCGTTATTGCTCAGCATTAGATAAAGTAGTTGCGAGAACAAGCACTATTCGCTACAGCTGGTTGTACCTATTTGTATGCGCTTTTTTGCCCACGCCTCTAGGGTATGATCCGTCTTGACTTTCCCTCTGCTCAGTCAACATCCGACAAGCCAGTACAATGAACCGTCGCCGCCTCCTACTGCAAAATACAAGCACTATTTGCCCTAAGCGTCTAATCACATATATATATATATTTTTTTTTATTCCATAAAATAAGCGGGTATGGTAGCCCGTCTTTGAACACTTACCTATATAAAAAGAGATAATTAGGTGAAACTTACTGCAGATGTCGGGATAGTTGCTTTTCGTTCATATTCTGAATATGACGCATCATCTTCTGTCATGGTTAACATGGATTTGTATTCCACTAAGTATATAGATAAGCATTAGTCTGCTATCCATCAACTGAATGAGCCAATTACTGGCACCATGAGGATTTAAATCGAAAAACGTGTCAATATAAATGCCGCGCTTTTCGAACTTTTTCGAACTTTATATATATATATATATATATATATATTCAATTCAATTTCAATTCAGACATGGTTTATTTACGGAACTGCATACATTCACATGCTTAAGTTCTCGTTATGAAAAGTGGTACAAGGGTTTGGGAATAAAATAAGAAAAGGAGACGATAAAAGCAGAAGATAATACCTATACCATATTATTGGCGATACTGACATACAAGGCAAAGGAGCACACTGAGCTATAACTTGATAAACATTATAACTCGAAACGACAAGTGAAAACTAAAAAATTAGATCATCGCCCTGAGTAGGTTCCCTTTTTCCATCATGTATTCCTATTTAAAAGCCATATTTTGACGTCTCGGGTAAAACAGGTCAGGGACTTCGAGTGACGGATTTCATGCGGGATACTCTCCCCCCACACGACGGGCAGTCTATATACAAGAGATTAGGTACTAGATCTTTTCTGTACCCGAGGTATCACAAAAGTGATGGCCCGTCGCGAGGTTTTCCGCCGCTGAGGGACTAGAGGGAAGGCAACCTCAAGAGGTACTAAACTACGACTGATCTTGAAGCCGAAAGTACCTACTTGAAGACGATACAGCGAATCGATGGATAGGATCTTATAATCACAATATATATCTCTAACAGATTGGCTACGTCTCATCCCAAATATAGCCTTCAGTGCATCGTTTTGCATGACCTGAGCCCGATGAAGAACGTGATCATAACCACTTCCCCACAAGAGAATGCCGTACGTGAGTACCGGCACACACAGCGTTTTGTAGATCAATATCAGACCATCCAACGGAACTCCCACACGACGCAAACGTCGCAAGGCCGATATAACTGCATAACATTTGGGTGTTATATGATCAATATGAGCTCGCCAACTTAAACCTTCGTGTAAAATGAGGCCTAAACATTTAGTAGTTGAAGAAAACTTCAGACCGAATTCTGAAGAAAGCCGATCAAGATCCGCCCGCAACTTTAGTTGAGGAGAGCGAAACAAAGTAAGACTAGTCTTGCTAGCACTAACAACGCGGTGAGCGCGGTATATCGAGGGCTGGAGAGTCAACCCTAAATAAAAGTGAAGTATCATCGGCAAAAGCTAGCGGTTTACCAATGTTCTCTTTTTCAATATTAAGCAGAATGAAATTAATGAGAATCAAAAAAAGAAACGGTCCTAGCACCGATCCTTGTGGAGTTCCAATATTAACAGATCTCCACAAGGAAACCACTTGCCCTATACGAACAGACTGCAATCTAGAGGATAGAAATGAATTAAACCACTCTACTGTACTTGCAGAACACCCAAGGTTTTGCAAGATTTGAAGAATGAAAGAATGGCGAACGCAATTGAATGCCGCAGTGACATCGAGAAAAACGCCTAGACAGGCTTTTGTCGATTCAGCGGAGTCGGTTACAAACTGCCAGAGATGCGCGAGTGCCAGGCCCGTGGACCGACCGTGACAAAATCAAAATTGATTAGGCGAAAGAAAGCTGCAGGATTCGAGGAAGTGTTCCAGTTGCAAGAGGCAAGCTTCTCGAATAGCTTTGGAATGCAGTCAACCAAGCTGATAGGTCGGTAGCTTTTAAGCTCCGCAACGTCGCCTTTCTTTCTGTAAATAGGTGTAACAAAAGAAGTCTTAAGGGCATTTGGAAACACTCCAGATGCGAGTGAAAGGTTCGCTATGTGCGTAAGAGGACCAGCAATGTATGGAGTACCAAGTTTTAGAAGTTGAGCAGGAAGTCCCGTTCCACCGCAGCTCCAGCTCCGTTTCTGCTTAAGTTTTATCGAGGCCACCTCAATTACTGTTACAGCGCGAAAACTGAAGGTAACGTCATTACAGAACCAAAGGTTCCTTAATCGCGGTCTAATATCATCCTCAAGACTCAATGAAGAGACCGTCTCCAAACCCATTGACACGAAGTAGCGGTTAAATTCGTCGGCTGTTAAAACAGGATCTGTGGAAGTTTCTCCTGAAGAGGTGACGAGAGCAGTAGGCAACTCGGCCGAGCCTTTATGTTTACCACAGGACCTGTTAATGAACTGCCAGAGACGGCGGGAATCTCCACGTAAGGTATCAAACCGCTCCTTATAGAACGCTGAGCGAGCAATACGAACAGCGGTTTTGTACCTTTTCTGGCTCACCAAATTTCCCTTTCTGGGGAATTAATCTTTTTGTGCCTAATGTACATTTTGTTAGCATGCTTTCTTAGGCAACGCAGTCCTGGCGAGAACACAAACGTATCACCTTTTGACGCCTCCCTACGCTCTATGAGACGTAGACTGAATGATGTGTTATAAATACCTCGAAGGGTTTGTTGAAAATTCTCAAACGCTAAATTAACATCTTTTGAATCATAGACATTGCTCCAGGAAATATCACTTAGGCGATTTAAGAAGGTACCCACACCAGCAGCGTCGTGAACCCGGATGAAGTTGGAAGTAGCGGCCTGAAGCGTCGTTGAAGTTTCTCCGCATTTGAGCAAGAAGGCGGCAACAGGGAAATGGTCCGAGAATGACAACGTATTTAAAACCACAGGTTAAACTTTAGAAAATGTAGAACAGCCCTTAATTGCAATATGATCAATGCAAGTTCTAGAAAGGGGTCTCGTGACACGATCGATGAGATGCATTAGGTCGTTGCTAGTGAAGAAGAATATATAGTTCAACGGCGGAGGACTAGCGAGCAAGTTAACGTTCGAATCACCAAGGAGCAAACACGGAAGTAAAGAGTTAGATGGTAGAATATCATTTAATAGGTCAAGGAGAGTATCCCTATGTAGAGTACTACTCGAGTAAACCCAATGATAAAACCTTCGAACTCGGACCCTTTCCGAAGATGTATATGAAGAGCTTGGACACACCCATCAAGGCTACTAAGCGCTAGCGTGGATACAATCACACAGGTGGTACGGACATAATTTCCGACACCGCCTCCAAGCTTAGGCGTTTTACGATTGGATGTCACTAAGCTGAAGCCGTCAATGGCGAACAGAGGGGCATCAATGTCTTTTAGCCAAGTCTCGCTTATCACTGCTACATCTACGGATGACCACTCATCACAGAGTACGCTGCTCAGGTGTTCGTGTTGCCCCGATTTTTTTAATCCCTCTGTGCAAGCATTAAGATGATTGCTGTAAACAAGCTAGTCACGGGGGGAAGGTCGTGCCAGTCCTCGCAACTAGAAATATTAGAACAGCGTTGTGGATCAGGGAGTATAAAATCGAGCATTAAAAATAATAAGAGAGAGTCAATTCAGGCTGATGGGATAGCGTAGCCTTAGGTTAAAAATGCTGATAAAAGCGGAGAGATTGCCACAAAGAATCTACTCAGACTGGCAGCAGCCTTCGGACAAATGGCTTTAAAAAATTTAATAAGAGGTTGAACAATTGCAGGAAGTTGCCTGCTCTTTGCAGGTACAGTCTTCTTGGGCTTTTGTGGCCCTCTCAGTAGAGATGGCGTCCGTTGATAGGAGTTTGTTGGTTTCTTCTTCGATGGCATGGGCTTCATCGAGGAGATCTCAGTAATTCAAGGCAGATTCACCCGAACTTCGGGACCTGAAGAAGTCTCCACGACTAGGGACCGGACCACAGCTGCGTAGGAGGCCTTAGCAGGCCCCGTTTGACTAGATGAGATGACTTGATGCTTATTTGGAGGGCATGAGTCCACTGTGTCCAGGACATTTAATGATTTGGCGTCCGGAAGCTCCATATTGACTTGATGTATCAGCCTACATTCCTTAAGAGCTTTCCTTTTCTCAATTTCACAAGCTCGAAGAGGACAGGCCGCTGATTGAGACGGATGCGGCTCTTTACAGTTTACACATCGAGGTGCGTTCTTGCAACTAGCCATAATATGACTCGGTAGACCGCACCGCTTACACAATTGGCTGTTCCGACAGTTGGCGGCCGTGTGCCCAAGTCTCAGGCAATTATAACAGGCAGTGGGAGCTCCGGCGTGAAGGACAACCTTATGCATCTTGAACGCCAAAAATATCTCTGGAGGCGGTAATTTATTAAACTGCAAGATCACGCGGTCCGTGGGTACCATATTAGTCTCCTCGCTTTCTTCTTTATGTAAGACTCTCTTTTTGCCATTGTGACACCGACACCCTTAAAAGCAGACGTGATATCCTGCTCTGAAAAACCTTTACCCACGTCAGTAATTCTAGCTCTGTAACAGCCTAGATCATGACTTTTTACCAATACAGGCACGTTGAGCAAGGACGATAGCTGTGTGGCCTTGGCAACCTCCTCAGCAGAACAGAACCATACATGAAGGAAGCCAGATCTTGTTTCTGGCTTGCAAGCCGGAAAAAGTCGGTGCAGGTCAGCACAGAGCGCTAATATATTTTCATCGAATGGTTCAGCGACTTGCACTAGATTACCATCAACGACCCGATCAGCCCTGCGTCCGATGACGACTTTGAAGATACCTTTTGGCGGTCTATACTTGGACGATCTAATAGCGCCGATCTGTTTCTTCAGAGTATCCAATGTCTTTGCAGTATTTTTATTCACGACCGTCATCCAGCCATTTTGTGTTTCATCGATCGACAATTGCGTCTCTTCATCCGCGACGGCCGTCGGAATATCTACTGCGTTAGACTCATTAGAAACCTCGCTATTCGAGCCAGAACCCGTTGGTTTATTACCGCACGGCGCCGTCATATTTCGATCAGTCATGGCTTCCATAGGACCGTCACTCGCGGCGCGAGTAGAGACCACTCGCCTCTCTTTCTTCTCTCCTGGACGAGAGAATCACGCTCCTCTTCTGCGTCACCACTGCTCTCCCAATCACCATGATTAATGGCGAGTGGGAAGAGCGAGAGGCAGCAGGATATTGCTGAAGACTCTTAAACCGGGACAAGATGTTTATAAACAGAAGGCCGTGGCGCCACACCGATGAAGAACAGCTGGTATGTCGTCACTGCACTGACAGAATCTTAGGCACGTTGAATCAGCTGGCCAGTCAAGCACTTCCGCCCAATGCCTTAATCGACGGAACAAAAGAACATGGCACGACAAAAGAGATACACAATTCACTCTACACGTAGAAGCCGTCGCCGTAAGAACCACCTTACAAGGCGCCCAACACGCCTCGACCAGCTCCAGCCGGAACTCAGAGTGGAGTATATCCGAGTCAAACAAGCGGCGCATCCAACCAACACCGCCGAATTGAGACAACACGGCACAAGGCGAGAGTCACTCAAAGCATGACCAAACACCTCGACGTTCGAATGTCGAATATATATATATATATATATGCATCGTCGCCTGAACGACCCCCGCGACGCCCCGAATGCATACTATCATCTTAACGCGACGACTTAAATGCATAGAATGGACCCGTTGCCTTATACTGGCACAACCATTTACCTACCATCACTAATGTAACTACATCACCATGCACCGTGACGGCAGTCTCGTGCTGACCATCGTCGACACCGGACGTACGTTCCCGACGCGGATCGTCGTACTAGGCTTTTCTGGTGCCCCGTGCATAAGCCGTATATATATATATATATATATATATATATATATATATATATATATATATACATACATATACATATATCGTCGCCTGAGCTTCCGCGACCACCCGAATGCATGCTATCATCTTAACGCGACGATCCGAGCTTGGGCCCGTTGCCGTATACGAGCACTGGCACAACCATTCAATAACCACTACCATAACCACGTCAGCATGCACCTTGACGGCAGTCTCAAGTCAAGACGGTGGCCATCGTCGTGACCGGACATACGTTCCCGACACAAATTGTAGTACTGGTGACTTTGTGTTTCCGTGCTATGTCGCGCTGCGCGACCGCTGCGAAAACACGCCCGCCGTCAGGGTGGCCTACCGTAGTTTCCGTTTCGACCATCAGGCGGCTCTGCAGGTGAACGGGTTTTCCCTACGCCCAGAAAGAAGGGTATGCTTTGGCCCTTCCCTCTTGCCTGACTTGCCGGGTGGTCGCGGCTGCGGACGGTTACTAGGTCTACATGCCGACTTTGTCGGTTTGTGCGAACATTTGGCCCACGTGCAGGTGAAGTACATTGCACATGGGCGAAACGTGCACCCCGTATCGGCTATACGTGCAAAGGCACGTACTGGCCACTCGAAACGCTCCGACTTGTTCCTCGCTCCTGAAGGCATTACCGCTCCTAAAGAGATTAGTGCTTCACTCGGGAGCGCAACGACTGCCTCGGACGCCTCCGCTTGGGCAGGGCTCGCGCGGTAGTTTCCACACACTACTGGCACTGCTGGAGCAGCCAAAAGTGGTTCTGTAGCTTGGGAGAGCCTTGATGGTTCCTCCGAAACACGAGGCGGTTAACGCTGAGGTTGGGATTTTCTGGTTTTCTCTCAAGATAGATACACTTTCACTTGGAGTCTATAGGAAGGTCGGAAAGTGAACACTTCAGTTGGCAAGTCTTGCTGGCTTTGCTTCGACCCCTCTGTTATATACCACACTCGGGCGCTTGTAGGGAAGATGGCTAATCTGCCTGGTTTATACGGCCAGCTTCTATCTAGACAACCCTTCTGATCTATACGGCCAGCCTCCAAATGGCTTTGTGCCACTCTTTGTAGTTCGGCAGTTAAATCGTTGCATTTTAAGAACAGCATGGCAAAGATTTTATTGTATAGTCAACCAGCAGCAAAACCTAAACCGACGGCTACAATTGGTAAAAGCGTAAATTATTTCACAGTCCACCGGCAAGGGCACGGGAAAAAGGCGACCGCCTGGCTACGCTGAGCTTCGAAGAGGAAGAAGCTTGGCAATTAACCGGACTCAAAGGACTTGCTCGTAAAAGAATGGTCCGACGCTACGTATACTCACACAGATGAGCCTCACATGCAGAACTCACCCTAAGAGTTGTGCGTGCAAACAGCTTTAAATTAAGCGGCAAAGTGACGACGAGCTGCTAAAGCAACTGAATGCCATGTTTAGACTCATGTTGTTGAAAAGAGTTCCGAAAAGCGCTCATGGTCTACACGACACTTTAATAAAGGCTCGTAAAGGAGTAGAGCTTCTTAATACGCATTTAAGGAGATATCGCCCTGTGTAACCCAAGTATTGGCAAAATGATGGGATTGCTGCAACGCGGTGGAATTGCGTCAGAGGGCACAGCCTGCTTATTAAGGCAGTAGAGGACACGAGGAAAGGTTGTACATTACGCTGTAAAGACTTATAGTAGTTATAAGACGCAATGAACAAAAGTAGGACAAATACTGGCAAAAGTATTTTTTTGAGATGTGTGATCTCAATGGTATCGAGTCCATAGTGTGTATCTATCCATTCTATATCGTCATTTAGGCGGATGCTTTTATCATGTACGTTTGGAACTACCCAGTCCCGGCAAGGGCTTGAGTGCTGCAGTGGAATGTCTCCCCCGGGTGTTTTCGTACCAGTGTGTATCTCGGGGATGAGGAACGTGTCTATTGGACGTATTAGGCCGGCTACCATTTATTTTGCCAGGTTGTGAGGGGTCACCGCCCTTTTTGTTAAAAGATCACTGCCAACCTGAAACCTCTCACCTCTTTCTCCGGCCACAAAATGCCAACGCGCCATTTGGGCCAGTTTGAGCAGTGCTTCTGTTGAGGTGGTTCTCCGTGCATTGTGCGCAGTGCCAAATCTGACTAGACGGAGTATGCAAATAGGGCCGCAAATTCAGCTACTGACACCAGGAAAAGTCTTCGAAAGCTCCCTCCTTCCGGACCGCGGAGCGAGCCTGGAGAGATAACGTGGCACCTTAAAGACCTTGGCGGCGATATATCTAACGAGCGGTATTCCTGAAAGACCTGTATGCAGTATGAATCCCAGGCACTTGGCGCCTCGCCCGATATACCTGGTGGTTAGCGACGGTAAGTTCTATTCCGCGTGCGCATTTCCGCCCGTAAGTTATTAGGCCTCTTGCGTTTTCTTGGGCGAGAGTGAGGGGTGTTGCTCTTCTATCCACCTCGTTACAAGGAAAAGCAGTTTACAGGACCTGCAAAACGTCGTTTTGACAGGCGTTAGGCTCCGTGGTGTAAGATGCTCTCGAGCTTCTGACGGTCATTGCGTGACAATGGGACATCGCCACCGTGGAGAACGTGGCCAGGGTTACTGCCCTAGACTGGCTGCATGAAATGAAAATCACATGAAGATAGTTACGAAGTGGGCTTAAAGAGCACTGAAAAGCGCGAGCTTACATTGTGAGTTATATTTCATAGGAGTACATAACGAACGAACATATGTGGGACTGGATCATACGGTCCTGTAGGTTATTTGGTATGATCCGATGTAAAAAAGCACCTTATTTCTGTAGAGAGCATCTACATAGTAGGCTGTTTAAAGCGTTTCTAACGTCAAGTAGGGCGGCAGGGTAGAGTTTTTTAGGCGATGATCCGTGGGGTAAATTCGGTTTAGGGAGCCAAGTAAACAGACAAAGCGGTAGGGGCCAGAGCCCGTAGGTACGACGACCAGGCCTGCGGTCCTCTTTCCGGCAAGGAATAAGCCCGATCGGAATTTCCCCGTTGCTGCGGTCGCCACGAGCTCCGCGAATCCAGCTCTTCAAGAAAGTCCCTCAAGGAGCTTTGTTTGCTTCTGGAGATTTCGTTGCTAAGGAGGGCTCACAGGCTTCTGTACTCACATCTGTGCTGTCGGGCCGGCGCTCTCTCTCTTTCAGGCGCAGATCGCCGGGCAAGCTTTTTAGCGCTCTTTTACCAGTTGTTTGGCTTGTGCGGCGTCTCGCATGTAAGCTGCGGCCCGGAAAGGCTCCGTACGCCGTCTGCGTACCCGCCGCTGTAGTCGGCCGGCTTTCTGGTCCTATAAGGTACAAGACTTCTAGAGCTGGTGGGCAAACGCGGCGTTTGAGTGCTTGCCGTCATAGCGGTAGACACGTAGAATTCGACGATGAAGTGTTTGCTACAAGATACCTCTTTCTACCTTCCTGTTTAAAATTTGTAGGTCTCCGTTCGATGGTCAGATCGATGCACGAGGTGCACCGCGCCTCTGTGAAGGGTGTGCACACCCGTGCTGACAACGACAAGATCCTTAGCTGACGGCTATTCGTGGTGATTTTTGCAGAGGCCTAAGCCTCGGCGTTAAGATCGCCCAATGTGTTTAGAAGTGGAGCACCAGTTTGGTCGAAACGAGAGCGCAAATAATCGAAAAGCCTGCTTATGTCGTTAAACGGGGAACACGGGGTTGCAGTAACAGGTGCAAAAGTGCCCGACGTTCGTGACATCGCCGGGGCCGCTGCTGTGTTTGGAAGTGCGGAGTTGGCAGCAACGTTCCAGTGCGACGCCCGCGACGGTAGACAGTGTTTTGCCTGCCGGATATTGGACTCACTGGGGGCAGGAGCTGCTTCAGACATTTCAAAGCATACTGTGGAGCATACCTTTTAAAGCTGCGGTTGTGGTTCAGCGGAAATACTTTCCCAGCTGGCGTAAATGTTATTAATTAGCAGGGAGACATGTTCACTCAGGCTTTTTCTCGTCCCTTTTCAGCGATGACTTGCGGTTCGTTGCTGTCTATTTACTATCTGGTTGCGTCCGTTACCCAAGTGTCTCGGGCATCCAATTGCCGTGACGGCATTCGGTTCTAAGACGATAGCATAGTGGTATCCCTCGCCGGACAACGGTTAGTAGGTCATACGTTTGTATGGATGATCTGAACTATTATGAGGTTTTTTGGTCCCTCTTCTGATTGGACTGTTTGCAGTAAATGTAAATCAAATAATTTATCGTCAGTGATAGGGATTGCCATGTGTGTTGTATTGGCGTGAAGATGCGCCTACGGTACGCGTGGAGATACCCTACGATATCGACTCAAAATTATTTTTTTCTCTTCACTAAGTGTGTAGCGTAACGCGAAACCGATATTTCAACAAACCATGTAGACTCAACCGGATAGCTATAAAGATAGACATTTGACAAATAGATTATTACTTAATGTTCATCCAAACGACCATAATTAGTTATTTGCCAATTCACTAGTTTAGCTGAGCTTATAGAGAGAGAGAGACTATCATGTAGCAATAGCATTTTCATTAAGACTGCGTCGTAATTTCTTCAACTTGCGTAAACGTTTTCAATGCCTGTACATATAAGAAGAATAGAGGAACAGAGAGCGAAGACAAAAATTGTGAAGGTCTGCAAGACAATAAATCGATCCAAGGAAGCGAACATCCGCTGGTAGGCAAGGGCTGGAAGAAAAATGAGAGCGTGTTTCAATGCCTTCGAGGTGAGGATTCATCCTGTGTTTTCATGACGATGTGCGTGCAACAAAGATATT
Organism: Dermanyssus gallinae; assembly: GCA_003439945.1. Taxonomy (NCBI): domain Eukaryota; kingdom Metazoa; phylum Arthropoda; class Arachnida; order Mesostigmata; family Dermanyssidae; genus Dermanyssus; species Dermanyssus gallinae. The sequence continues at coordinate 18,423 of QVRM01002502.1, read as the reverse complement.
AGCCTAAGTGGCTGGTCGAAATATATAAAAGTATACCACTTACCCAGCTTTTGTTGCTGCAATTGTTGCTGTTGTTGCCGCTAATATTAGTACTATTAATGCCACTGGCGGTAGCGGTTGTCGGAGTAGTAGAATTCTGCCGGGTCAAGCATTATTAGTGTATAGGCGCTCGTCGTACTCAAGGGCACCTAGTTGCTTTTTGGCTCACAGGATTTGTGTGCTGAAACAATTGCCGGTCTTATGCAGGACGCTTCTTTGGCACATACTATACATCGGTATATATATATATATATATATGGAAACACATGTGCCCTCTAATGTAAACGAGGCTTCACGACAAGTGAAGAACACAAGTGCAATAAACTAATAGGTCGCAAATACTAAACTCGCTGAAACCTGTGCAGATCTTTTTCTTTCAATTTCGCAAAAAAACACATACTACTAAATATGTTTTAATAAGTTCAATGTGTTCCGTTAGTTAAGTACATAGTATAATTACTGTTAGTTGTGTATATAATATGATGTGAAAAGTTTTTCGTTTTAGGTTTTGGTTAATTGATTTTCAAAGGTTCGGGGTAAAGCTCTGTTGGTTTTTAAATGTTTTACAGAATATTACTTCACTCAAAATTTTCTAAACTTGTGCGTTTTAGGCTTCGTTTACATAAAAGGACACATTTACTGAGAACAATTCTCACTGGTAGGCTAGCGATAACCCGCATATGACTCGCCCGCATGCACGCGAAGCTTGCTTTCCATGAGTGCTTAAGTTGGCATGGTGAACAGATACCCTATAGGCCATCATAAACTTCTGCACAGTTAAATGAAGAAACGTACCACACATTCCCGAACAAAGCCATATTAGAACGTTTGAGAGATGTTCTAGAGCGTATTTGCTCGGTAACGTGCTTCCAGAATGATTGATCACCAGCACACTACGAGGTTGTGGTACGGAGTCAGCTTGATGCTACGTTTGGGAAGCGATCGATTGGCTGACATCATATCAAAAAATAACAAATATAGCATACATATGGTCACCTAGTTTTGACCATTTCATTTTTTTCGCTACATTGCACACCGTCATATATATGCTGCGCACCAGCCGTCAGTGTATTCTCTTCTGCTAATATGGCACTTTTTGAGATTCCGACGTCGGTGGCAGAGAAAGCGGCACACGGTTGTCATATCACAGATTGAAAAGCTAGTGATTTGGGATTCTGATAAAAAGATTTTTCCTAGATGTGTTTTTTAATGAGCGCAGTGGCAAATTATGGTATTGCTCATAGATGTAAAAAAAAATGAGACGACGGGATATGGAATTTGGCAAACTCTCCTCTTTGGTTCTCTTGCAATTGTACATTAATTAAAGTGATCTTAAGCTTAGACTGAGTAGCAATTATAACCAGAAATATATCATTTTAACAACTAGGGACAGTCAATGGTCCCAACCCAATCTATACGAGATAGAGTAATATCCCCAGTGCACACGTTCTCAGGAGACAATTGTAACTTTTTTTTTTTTTAGATTTCCCGTAAGGCAATTGCCCGTGTACGGATTTTTCATGTCATGGCTACGTTTACTCCACTCCGGCATTTACCTTGCTTTAAATTGGAAACCATGCAAACCAATTTAAGAGTGGCCGGTCTGGGGTCGAACCCAGTCCTCCCGAATGCAAGGCAAAGGCTTTTGCCACTAAGCCACCTTGCGCGGTCTCCATCAGTATTCTTAATAACTAGGGACAGTGAGTCAAGACTATCACCGGGGGATCTGCATATGTATGGATATATATATATATATATATACCGGTCGCAAGAGGCGGGTTGGGACTCCCCGAGGCAGTTTTCCTTTCAGTTGCGGCGAATATTGCCTCCCTGCATTCAGCAATCAATGACATCGAGGCTATCCTAGACCCCCAGGCTGTAGCGCATTTCCGATCTACGTTGGAGAAGACCCAAGGTGAAGCCATCGCATTCTGTGGGGCTCTCCCGGAGACCCCTTCTCTTCAGTCTGCGTGGTCAGATTTGGTACACGACCATCGATGGAGCGACCTGTGGAGCCGAGCAACTTACGACGCCGACAAAGAAAGGTTACAAGCCGTCTCCTCGCCGGGTGCAAGCGTATGGCTACACGCCCTCCAGAGTCCTCAACTGGGTACCCTCTTAGACGATGAGTCTACACGAATATTGGTCGGTTTGAGAGTGGGAGCAGAACTGGTTTCCCCCCATCGCTGTGGTAGTGGTGACGAAGTCGACTCCCTAGGCCACCACGGTCTTTCTTGCGTCCAGAGTTCAGGTAGGATCGCACGCCACTCGGCCCTAAACGTTACGTTCTGCAAAGGATTACGTTTGGCAGGCTACCCATGTGTGCTGGAGCCCCCCGGTTTAGTCAGAGATGACGGAAAAAGGCCTGACGGAATGACTCTGACCCCATTCGATCGGGGCCAGATGCTGGTGTGGGATGCGACTGTCACCGACTTCTAGCCCCTTCAATGGTCGGTACTGGCGCAGCCCGCCCTGGGCATGCGGTTGCCTTAGCGGAAACAGCCAAGTGCAGGAAGTACTCAAGCTTGGACTATCCCCACTTGTTCTCACCTCTAGCTTTTGAGACGTTGGGGGGACCCAGGGTTGCGTACCAAAAAAATACTCAGGGACGTCGGGAGAAGATTAGTGGTTGCTGCAGGAGGCAAAAGAGCGGGGGAGTACTTACTGCAGCGCTTGTCGTTGGACGTTCAGAGGGGGAACGCTGCGTCGGTGAGAGGAACTTTGGCCAGGTGGACCAGCCCCAGCTTGGACCTAGAGCCTTGAGTTGTTTATTTTCAGTTCGTTAAGTGACACATTGTGATAACAGACAACAAGGACAAATAAATTTGCCGGCGGGCTATGTCGGTCCATAATATATATAAATATATATATATATATATATATATGATTGATTGATTGATTTATTATTCGCTTGGCATGCATACCTCAATACACATGTCACCCTTTTTATCAGGGGCGCTTAGAGCGGCAGCATATATGTTACCTATGCATCTGAATAATCAATGTACACTTCCATACCTACTGAGTATATGCTTTCCATTGGGACAGCCTCTTCTTTGTAATATCGACCAGGTCCTTTCTAACGTTTGGTCCTAGAGCTAGGGCATCCGACAGCTCTATATCTCTGCTTCCCCCTAGGGCTGTACATTCTTTAACAATGTGCTTAATTAACTCATTCCCTAGCCCACATGCTCGACATTCTGTACTTTGTCCCTCCATATATTTAGCTCTTTGTATCCTTGTATCCAACATCCCTGCCCTGGCATCTGCCAATAGCCCGCTCGCTCTTGAATTATCGTATACCCATTTTACCCCGCCCCTTTCCGTCTTTTCCTTTCCATATATACTTGCCAAACTCGATCTGGAACCCATCGCCAATTTCCATTTGCCTGTATATGACTTGTTCACCCTCAATTTCACCATCTTCTCCGATATTCCCGCTCTGGCCCATTGCTGACTATTGTACCCAATCTCTCCATATATATATATATATATATATATATATATATATATATATATATATATATATATATATATATATATATATAATATATATGCATCCTCGGGCATACATATAATGAAGTATATACGCTTTAAAGATTTTAAAGCTTAAATACATTAAAGATTGCATTTTGTGAACATAGTATCTTCGGCAGAGTTCACCACAGCGGCGGCATACACAGGTCTATCACATGATTCATGGAATTCAGCTCGTTGACATAACATGTGATGGAAGCCGTGCACTGGTAAATCGTGTTATCACGTGCCTGTTGCTACGTCCTGGCCCCTTCCAGTTCCGCATTTTCTCATCGCCTCGATAATGAAGAATTCCTGGTAAAGTTCGGAAATTTTTCCCTCCCATTTTCCAATGCAGTTGTTAAGGCTGTGGTGCGAGGGGAGGGTTTATAACGGCGCCTTAGGTCTTCTATAAAAAGTGGACAGTCTGCTAATAGGAATTCGAGACGGTTGCGCGTAAAAGTGATCTTCAACGACATCATAAAGAAGGTTCTTGTTCCAGGAGCCTCTATCGCCGGCTTTCTGCGGCATGCAACCATAACGAGAAAGTATGCTTGAACTAGTTGTAAAGAGATCCACTTCTTGCCTCGTCCTGAGGTTATGAAGTGAGAGATTTTCACTTTTTTTCCTTTGAGAGTTTGCATTTATTATGCCACAACACCAGCATCGAGTTCCAGTATGACCAAGTCTCAGAGTTGAGGGTGTGTGAACGCATTTTTTTCTTCTCACCCAAAAAGCGTAGTGGAAGGCATGACTGGTAGCTCTGCTACTTTCAGTCGCTGTTTCTGTTGCGGCGCAACACATCTTTCAAATCAATATATTTTAATGCACACAAATGGGCTGAAAGCCATGTTTGGCTTTTTTTGCTAATACGCGTTTAAAATAAACGGGCAAGTAATGACGTAAAGATTGCCAAGAAGATTTGTCGCACTCTTCCGTCGACACATATATATATTATATATATGTATATTCCAGGCGTGTGCTTGTAACTTTTGTCAAGTAACATTGGCGTTTTCTCACAATCCAACCTTAAACTAAGTTTAGCAGTCTTAGTCAATGATAGCTTTATAGTAGAACTTTGTGCACGACACCTGGCTGTGCATGCAAAATGCATGCTTTTCAAGGCACCATGGACATCGTGGCTTTAATGAAGTCCAGTAGCTAGTGAATATGGGCAACGTGTATTGTTCTCTATTTTTTCTACTAGAATAGGTTTCCTATGAGGCGAGTCTACAAGGCGGTTCCGCCCATAAATACTGAGGGTCAGTACTTTCTTAAATATGTAGGCTTGACCCTGTTTCATGCGGACTAGGTGCTTTGCTGCCGAAAAGGGACCACCATCACATGGCAACTATACAGGCCCGATCTCACGGATTTGAGCTATCGCCCAGCTATTCACATATTTAGGTCCTATCTGTTAGCAAACGCGTTTTAGACCTACTCGTAGTATGAGACTTAGCTAAACTTAATACGCCTCTTTTCTTTCGAAAAGTGATTCAGAGCGTGAATTCGTTGCACTAGCACACGCAATTTAAGGTCGCGGCGGCGCATGTTTGCTGATCCGCAAGCTAGCTGTAGGGGGCACACTTGAGTGACCGGAGAACCATTACCGACTTAAGCGCATTTACCTGCACCTTCTAATAATGAAGGAAATTGAAGAGGGGGAAAGAGCTCAGCCCGCATAGACTAATCTAACGGACTGCATATATGACAAGATCTTGCGACACGGTCCAGGTTATCCAGAGTCTGCAAGTACTTATTCCATCATTTCCTAAGCCATAACAATTTTACTCTAGCAGCTTCCAGGTGCTTCTAGAGCACGAAATAGGCTAGCTGGTCTGTTCATGTTACATATAAAAAATGCTTGATTCTTCGATGTACGTTATGCAGGTGCATACGGCTATGCTTTTGGCTCGGTAATATTTGCGTAAATGAGCTCAGAAGAAGCTTAAATTTATATATATATATATATATATATATATATATATATATATATACGCTCAAGGTTCTCTAACCTCTAACAGAGGAAAACAATATTTTCGTTAAGGCATATTGTATGTTGTTCTTTTGCTCTCTCTCTGTATATATATATATATATATATATATTGTTTCGGGCATTTCAATCGGCGATGAGTCATTAGAGTTTGAAGACTTCTAGTAAGATATCTGCATATAAAGCTGTTTTGGCAGTCCATAACGCGGTGCATTCTCGATGCCCAAACTACTTCTATTAAATGGGGCAATTCAACTCAATGGTACTACTGTATGTGGTTGGCATTAGTTCCGTAAACTGCATCTAGTTTGGCTTTAGGTTCCGTTGGAGTTAAACCTGAAAAAACAAAAAAAGTTTAATTACAGCCACGGTTACTCCCCTCTGCTCTATTGTCACTGGAGGGTCTGACGTGTTACAGTTGCGCGAGCGGTTAGAAATCGCTGCAGCTTGGCAATATGGCTGAGTGAGAGAGTCTCGGTCGGTGTTCTCGGTAATAATAGGGTTGTTAGGGCAATCATGCGTTACAAAGTTGAACACTGTGTACTTTTTTTGACTAATGAATGCGCTGAGTTCTAGGCAATATAACTAGAGCAATTGAAAAGGTCTCCTTATTTAACAAAATCTCTGATATCTGCGGAGATATTGGTCCTTCCATTAACAAATCAGACACTGCTGGAGCAGTCTGATTCATGCTACAATACTGACACAGTAGGAGCATTATATATTATGTGCCTGGCATTTGCAGATTTAAGTTCGCAGAAGAAAAACGTCTTCACTTAGCACGATTGCATAGAACTGTAATCGCGGTGACATTAGGGACCTAGGGCCATCGACATCGGCTAGGCACTTATCTCTAATAAAAAGCTCTCAGAAGGCTTTCCTGTTTTTTTCCAACGACCTAGTCGTGTAGTCCTGAGCATGCCAACATATCGTTGCAGGTAGCGTTTGATCACAGTTTGGTTCAAACCATATACTCATAATCCCTACAGTGCAAATCGCGTACCCTTGACCCTTGATTCTAACAATGAAATGTCCCAAGAGATGCATTTTCGTTATCGGAGCAAGCCATCCTAACAAAACGAATACGACAGGAGTTAGTTTCGATAAACTGGAGCAGAATGGCCCCTTTAGGGAAGAGACAACGCGCGCGTAGTAAATCGGCCCACAGGTCCATGGGCCAATTTTTGGATAGAGACTTCAGCGTAAAAAGATACACAGTTGCATCAATTGAGATTCTAAGAACAGTATATACTTTTGCGCAACGAGCAGCTAGGGTTATACTCACTTTTTGTTAATACGCGCCGAAAATTACGTTCTTGAATGATAGTTTTGTAGATCATATTATGGAATAAGTTAACACACTTCACGAGCTGGCTTAAGCAGTTACGGCCAGCCAAATTGCCCGTCATGTCAAACCTACGGCCTTAGTTTTATGCGGTACAGTACTTCCCGACTAAAGTAGTATTGTGCGGGATGGTCCTGATGTCTTTGTGGGTGAGACGAGAATTCCATCACCACCACGACGTTCCGAAACTATTGACGTACGTAGGTGACAAGATCAGCAAAAATAAAAAAAAGTGAAAAACGCGCAGCTCAGTGGATCTTCTTGAGGAGTCCCAACATTTTGGCTTATTACAAAACCTTTTTGCTCCCGTCCACCAACAACGTCGAAGCAACTCGATATTACTTGTAAACGAACGCAACTGACACCAGCGATACAAAATGATTTGATCAGCACATGTGGAGAAGCCTTGTCAAAGGTCTTGAAGCGATCACTAAAGATTGCATAACATTTACTGGCTGGATGGGCTTCTGCATCTTATATACTGCAAGACGTGGATCGCGTTCCTGGTTCCCAGGCCCCTCCTACCCGCGAACTGTTTAGACACAACACAATTCCAGATGCAACGCCGGTGCAAAACCAGGCTCGCCAGGTAGCACTCTACCGAGCACTCTATTTACGAGTCCGTACGAGAGAGCATTTTCTTTCTATCCTTTTACGTAGACACCCGCTTTCAACCTTTGGCAAAGCGGGGTGTGTGATTTTCTACTCCGCCTGCTTGCTTGCCTCTGCCCTTGATTTTACAAACGTAGCGATCGAGGAGACGACTGTGATTGATGCAACAAGCTCGGCTAAATCACGATCGTAGTCTTCGAGTTCTGATTTGATGCCACACGATCGCTTTCTGCGTTGCACTCTCGCGTCATTGCAATGGTCGATATATTTTGAACAGCAATAACGCTCTTTGTTTCCGAAAGCTTTGCATAATAAACATATATTAATAAGCACTTTAATTATAATTTCAATATCTTCATTATGTGTAGATTTAAAGTTTGGCTCTTCTCTTATTCTCGCTTTAAGAAAACCGCTAGTTGATCTGTCGAACGACGATTCTAAATTTGGAGCTTTGCTATTTTGTATTTAAGCTCTTGATGATTATGCGAAATGGTTATTGGAGGAGACTAATAGCAACGTGTTGCTATATTGAAAAAACGCTGGTGAAAATGAGGCCCTGCAATTGTTTGTATAGCTAACTTAACAGTTGTTAATCTAGAAATTGCAGGAAGAAAATTGGAGCGTAACATTGAGTAAATAAATGACGTCCAATGCATTGTTGGGCTACTTGTACTCATGCATTGCAATGACATGTGCGTGTTCTCAACGTGAGCAAACATGTTTCGACGCAACCCGAGCTTCTGAAAAACAAGACGTCCAAAGGGATAAGGAATCTTAGGTGATAATTCGAGTACCGTTTAAAGCTTCAGTAGAACTCCTTTCGTGGTGCGGTTATTGTCGTGACTTATTTTTGTTAGTAAAGTAAGAACTATATCGTTGTCAAAGAGTCAAGCCATATAACAATTAAGAACAGCACTCTCCACCTTTTATGGATCTATGATACTTTTCACATAAGTGCGTATAAAGTCACGCTTTTCTCCTGTGCGGCTCACCGTAGTCCTAAGTTCTATCATCAACATCATTTCTGCATTTTTTTCAATGTAACTGGATGGTCTGATCTCAACAAGGCCCATCTAGCCGAATCTCTTTCTCAAAAAGCTGGGAATTGCGTTGCCGTATCAGGGTGTGTGCAGCGATGGCTTGTCTATGTATTCTAAAAACCAAAATCTAGAGGGGTTATGCGTGTATTTGCGAGCCACCTTAGCGCTCTTGCCGACTGATTATTCTTCTTCGATAAGTAACTTGTGTCTGGACACCCTGCATTTATTTGATTTCGATTACTATATATTTGTATGGGGCAGTTTGTTTCTGTTAAGCTGCCGTTGTTTCTAGCAAATTAATTGAGCCCCTAGCCAAGAGAACTCATCGAGCCGATTCGCACTTACATGTACGTAACACACATAATAACCGCTTAGTCTTATGCTGACGTGTTGATAGTAACATGCACATAGCGATCAAATTATAACATCCACTGAGAAGAAAGAGACGCTGGCGAGAACAAGATGTCCGAATTTGTTCTCGATTTCAGAGCGTCTGGAAACTCTAAATGTCATCGTTCGACCATCTATGTTGATATGATATCCCCCTGATAATATTTTTAATAAAGGCTTACACAAAGGAATTTCTAATTATTAAAACCAATCGTCTCGGATTTGTAAGAGGTTTCCATACTGGGCGTAATCGATTTGCCTACACGAAAGAGCTAAAGTGAATGCTGTTGAAAACCAATATAGTGCATCTCCAACCTCCGCAATCCAGAGGCTGTATGCTTTCGAGTGTATTTGCAAGTACTCAATTTCATCACTCTGTCTGTTATTTTTCAAGCCAGCTGCATAGGCTATAGAATTTAAAGGGTATACAAGAAAAGGCGATTTTAAAGACAATACAGAGAAATATGTTTGAAACGAAGACCAAAGTATGTAGCAGCTTTGTGCTCTTTACCAACTCCGAGTGAGCGCTTTTCGTTAAAAAGGCGACACATGCATCCTATTTATATATATTCTGATATTGCAATCACGTTTTCACTTCCAGGCGAGCGAAATACACATTCAAGTACTTTTACCACCGCTCCTAAGTTTTTTAGTCTTCCTTTTACCAAACCTAGAGCTGCCACTAACTGATATGTATATATATATATATATATATATATTATATATCAATTGGCTATAGCGGCGACAATCATTAGGTAGACAGATTATGTTGCTTTGACCGCCGATTTGTTATCGTCTTATTATAGCGACACGCGGCCAGTATTTCGACACTTCGTATCCATTACGACGTAACGGAGGAGCCCGAACGAGGAAGAACGAGGGGAATTGACCGCAAAGAGTTAGGAAAAGAGGTAGGCGTTGTGCGGAGACAGAAAGGCGATATAGGCGAATCATTCATTGTGGTTTCGGACAGCCTAATGGATGAATACGCCCACCCTTGCGGGCATTCCATATGGAACGAGGGCCGATATAATCGAATGTGCATTGCACATGCATTTAGTCACTTCCTAGCAGTCGAAACGGTCCGTCCTACAGATGCAACGGCGGTGCGAAAACACCGGACACGTCTGCGACATTCATAGCTTTAGGTCTCGTTACAAAAAACCAGCGACACAAGCGCCCTCCTAGCACCTCAGCGAAGCCTCCTGCAGGCCGAGAGGCGTTGGTCGCCAAAGACGCCATGTTCTAAACCCACGTTTCTTGGCGCACGATACTCAGCCTCTCGCATTAAGCAAAAGTGTTTTGATTGTCCTTGCACGCAGCAAATTGGTATCTGTAAGCTCTCAAGTCGCAAATCGGAAAGCAGCAGAAGATTCTGCTATGGAGAGTTTAGGGAGTACGGTGGACACCAATATGATGACGCCCTGCTTCCATGAGCTGTTTGGCTAATTGCGCTGTCTCCAAATTCCAAGTGGACACTCACCACCATAATCAAACAACATACAGCAGGAGAGCACTACCCTATTAGTGTAGTGCTGCTATATATATATATATATATATATATATATATATATCATAAATCTGTTCGGTTTTTTAGCCAATTTTTAAAGGACATATGTCGTTACAACGAAAAGCTTTGTTGCATGTTGTATATAGCAGATAAAACTGTAACTATATTAAAAAGAAAACAAAAGCTTTATTAAACGCTGTATTGCCCCATATTGTTATACTTAGCCCAACGTTCTGGCGAGTCCATGATTCCATCCCTCCTAAAGTGGCGTCCTAGCTTCAGAACTAGTGTTATATATACGTTTTAACACCATCCTAAGAATCGGATTTCTTTTCCAGTAAGGATATTTTAAAGGGGACTAAAACAACGGTAATCCTCAGCAATCCTAAACAGATAAAACCAAAGTCGGGGGACTATACGCAAGGATGTGCAAATAGCCATCCAAATTCCGTAAACTTCTTGGTGGTGAGCAAAGATGTGTGCGGTCTTGCGTTGTTGTGGCAAAAAGTCGCTCCTCGTCTGTTCTCCAATTCCGATTGCTTTTGGTCTATTACCCTCTTCAAATTATCTAGTCTTGACAGTATTTTATCGTATTCACCGTGGGAGTTCCGGTTGCTCTTAAAAAGTGGAGATTTCGTTGGTTGTTACAGCTTATCCCCTTCCGCGCCCCACCAAACACTTAACATCACGTTCCTTGTATGGGGTTCGGGCTTGGCAGTTGCTTGGGGCTCGCTCTCTTTTATAAGCCACGCTCTTCTGCAGACAGCGTTCTTATATAATATTAATTTCTCATCCCCTACTACCACAGTTCGGAGAAAGGGGCGATTCTCGTTCTTTTTTAGGAGCTGGTTGCACACTAGCACACGATTCACAAGTTGGCGATTGCTGAACGCATGCGGCACCCATACATCCAAGCAGCAAGAGGCGTGAGCTTCGTTCGACCACTGTTGTTAATGCGGCCGTGTCCACTGTCAAAGGGCGTCCGGGGTGGTCTCGGTGGTTAACGTCGAAGTTCCTAAATCAGACAAACCACTTTTAGACTGTCTGTTACTGCCTCTCCCTCCGCCATTCAATTTGCATACCTTACTTACGACTCGGGTCTCATTCTTCCTTTTCCGGAAATAAAATAGAATCCAATGCTAAAAATGCACATTTAACTCTGCCATCTGTACTCGAGCGTTACAGTTTGCGTAAGTTAGATATTTGAACGAATTTCACGGCATATATTATATATATATATATATATATAGGCAATTTACTCTGAACTCTTCTTAATTCTATATATGATGTATGGTACTCATTAACATAGTCCTTACCTACACTTATAAAATCGTTCGACTAGCTCCTGAATTTCATCCTTATGGATTTCTGCCGTCAGGTTTGTTAACGACGTTAACATTGCCGTTCCGGTGTCTTTTGTCGGCTTACTGCCGAGGTGCTTCTTTAATCGGAACAAATTATAATAATTAGGCGTAAGATCATTAAATTAAATCCGAACGAACTATTTCTGGTGTGTGTTACCCTCGAAACTGCCTCTCAAATACGTTGTTTCTGGGTTTTGTCTATATATACATTTTACGCTACTTGTCCTCGTGGTCGATGAGTTAAGCCCATTTGTTTATCCTTTTGTAAAACTTCGCCGTCTTTGTTCGGCAGCGTTGCATTCCTTTTTGCGTCGTTGGTAATTGGTTTTTGCTCACAAGAAAGCAGTAGGAATGCAAACAAAATTTTGTCTATTTAAAAAGCTTCATTGCTTCTGGTGGTAGCATCATTTCATATGAGAAGAATTTAAAAGCTTGGATTCTATTTAATGCAATTAGAGATCCAGTTACAACAAACAACTTGATTGTTTTGTAAGGTTTTGGCGGACCTACATTGCTGCCGCCACTGCCAGCGCAAATGAATTATTTACGGCCAGTATACTTGTAAACATAGATATGCACATAAATAGAAAAGCACAATTATTCACCATCAAATGAGGGAAGACATATGTTTATAAATTTATAAACCAAGCGAGAATAGTGTGTCCGGTTAACATCGTTAATTTTATTCAGTGCGCGGTCCCTATTATTTTTACGTAAAATTGAATTGATAGATCAATTTCGGTATACGCCAGGAGAAACCACTGTTGATATTAATTATGCTTATGAGAAATCTTAGAATCATTCTTATAGAAATATTCGCTTTGTTCTTTCTCTCGAGGGTGCTTCCAACTGCAGAGAAGTCCCTACCTCTAGGACGCGATACATGTACTTCAGTCGAAAGTTGAACGGGTGTTAGTTGTACTCGTGCTTGTGGGGTTGGGTCAAAGCCCCCCATAGCTTACTTGTCGATTCCTTTTAACACGCCGGAATGGGTAGTTCTCTTCTACAAATGCTCTCCAGCGTCTTTGCTAAAAACCGCTTTGAAGAAAACACAAGGTGCATTGTTACTGAGCCAAATCGTATGTACCCCTTAAGAAAACCCTCTCAGTTGCCTGGCCTTTTCCTCGCACATAGCAGACCTGGCACGTCATGCGCGGGAAGCGTTTAGAAACACCGTCCTCATGTATGCAGATGACCTAGTAGTAGTCTGCCGGAACCGCGGTACCATTCGTCGAATTAGAATAGGTGATGTAGAAATTTACCTTCATCGTAAGTGCCTGCAAATAAATTCGCGGAAGACGTGGGCCATTTGCATTTGCTGTGGGGGCACAATTATTGCAGCAGGCGTAATACTCTGCTGAGGCCTGGTGTTTGTCAACTTCTTCTCGTTTTCGGGACTCCTATATGGAAACGACCTTGCCCCAGCACATCGGCGACAGCAGGTGTCGGGCGGCTGTTGCACCTATTCCCGCAAAGGTGAGAGACCTTTGAAAACTGTCTTTGAGGTCTTAAGGTACAATCTTAAGATTGTATCAATGCTAAGCTACAGTCTTGGGAGGGTGTGGGGCCATCGTCCAGCAGTAAATTTTGCCTAGCAAAAATAATGCTCCACAACATATATGAAACGTGTCCTTTACTTGCCACGGGCGGCAATAAACCACCTCGTATACCTGCTAGTGGGTTGCGGACCAGCATTTTTGTTGGAGTGGCAGAGGCCTCGGCAAAGGCAGCACAGTTAGATGTGTAACTCGCTAGGGAGCTTTGGGCAAATATACACAAGGTAAATTGTGCATGGCTAACATCACTTGGTATGTTCGACCTAAGGATTTCATCAAGTTGGCGAATAATGTCAATGCTGGTTCTGCTTGCAGATGGGCGCCAGGTACTACGCAGCAGGAAAGCCCTAGATATCTCAACAGTCCGGCACTCGATGCACTGAAGATATGCCTTAGAATAAGTTCCAAGCCCGTAGTGGGTTGGTCTAGAAATAAAAACAACCTCCTTAAAAAAAAATTTAATTCTAGGTACTACGCAGCAAGCTGCCAGCCGGATCGACGGCCTTTGCATTTTTCCGCCTGGTGGGGCGGTCGCTGAAATACTCAGATTTGATATATTGCCAATTATTTCTAACATTATGTGCAACCTCATTGCGAAATAAATAATCATATAAGAAATGTAAGAATCTATATGTATTTAAAGTGGTATTACAACGCATTACCTCACGCGTGTTTCTTTACCCATTCTCCCCTTTGTGGTGAAACTCTCCGGGAAGGGTCGTTTACCCCTAGCGACAATGGGGCTCAAATTGCTACGGCATCCTTGTCGCCAAAAAGTTGAACGTTTTCCTTATGATTACGATGTAGGCGGAACAGCATCTCTCCATTCGCCAGCTTCCCCACTAGCCGCTTGTGCTCGATGAGTGCACAGCACTAGGACGCCCGCACTGCACGTATTCGTCTCGTTTCCTCTATATTTCCCGCTGCGACATCTTTTTTTCTCTCGTTGTCTCTCTCACTATCGCTTTTCCTTATTCTCTCTTCCTTTGTGAGTCGTCCTGCCCTCTTTTATCAAAGTATTGATTTTCCGAAGAAAAGGAAAGAAGACCACGAGACGACGACCACAACAGCCAAGGAAAAGGAGTCCGATGTAGCAAAATGCACAGCGATGCCGCACGGCCATTATTCGGCTGTGATTGTACGTAGTTAGGTTGGGAACAGATGTACAGGGACGTCAGTGGACGATGACGAAAATGAGGCGAACACCCCCTACAACGGCACCCAGGCCTCCCCCGATCCCAGTCGTGGCCAATAATCCTGCTACAGCCGCCAGAACCACGACACAGCAACATAAATAACAACAACAATTACTACTACTACTACTACTACTACTACTAGTATTAATACAACTGCAAATCTGATGTTCCTATTGCCGGACTGCTTTTTACCTACGTAGTACTCTCTTTGTTCGAATGAAAGGTAAAGAAAAGGAACAGTAGTAAAGTATACGAATGACTGAACTACGAATACGAAGACGTGTGCTGTGAGGACTACGAGGAATGACGACAACTGGGTTGGTTACGCCCCATGCCGAAAAAAGTCCAGGACTCACTCCCCTGTATGCCATGCAGAACCCTACCATGCAGCCGCTGTCAATAAGACGAAAAGGACAACGAGGGCGACAACAGGCGTATGACAGCGGAAGTTGCAGAGGACCGAACAGTGAAAATCAAAGAAAGAACAGAATCAGAAGGAGGGATCAGGTGAGAGATGGAAAGCTACAGGCGACAGATGCAGCAGCAGCGGCCGTTGGCTTGTGGCTATTGAGGCAGGAGCGTCAGGATAAACCGGGCTGTGAGAAACTCAATGAACCACACCTGCCACAAGTATTCCAAAAACGGTCATCACGATTATCACCATTATCATTATCAGCATTTTTGACGGCACTGTTTATAGTACCGTCGGTCACCACCGTAAAACGATGTAGGCGTGTAGCATTGCCAAGCACGACATGACGATGAGGTCGGCCTAGCACTAGCAATGCATTCATGAAAAAACGTCAGGTGTACCTCTTAGGTGTGCCTTTGCTGTGCGGCTCGTCGTCTCTTCAGCCTAGGCGAGCAATGAACGACACGAATAAAGCCATCGTTTTGCTCAGTCTCGCGTGACGCTGCTGAGACGGCAGATGCCAATCACCATTATTGTAGTAAGAGATCCATCCTCATTTGTGACATCTATCGATACACCCATAGCGCTGTCCAGCCCATCCAAACGGAGGCTTTGCTTAAAGCTTCTATTCGTTTAAACTATACATTCAAACAGTTACAGACATCCTCTTGGATTAATATTATTATTATTATTATATTATTATTATTATTATTATTATTATTATTATTATTATTATTATTATTATTATTATTATTATTATTATATTATTATTATTATTATTATTATTATTATTATGTATTTAATATGACTTAGAGCAATACAGTTGTGAGGTGTGAATGTGTATCCTCATTATTTTATAGTTTCTTTCTTGCAGTCGTCAGCCCGATCGCACCTAATATCGACGCGGCGTTTCCTCTGCAAACTGCCAATGAAAGCAGCTGCCTCAGAAAGTCGCCTTCGCGTGCATCTCCGGTGTTTGCTTGTATTCGATCACTTAAGTCTTTAATAAATGTCCTTGTTCTTCTGCTGACTGGGCCCATTGTCTCCATTGCAATCGGCACGAAATTGTATCTAGACTCTAACTCTGTGTATTAAGCACTTTCTCTTTCTCTGCGTGTTCGGGCCACCCATCCCGCCTCGGTAGCGCTGTGGCACACATATTAATTATTATTATTATTAGTCTGCTACTGGCTTTCGCCAGGAACGCATCGAGTGCGGTGAACTCTGTCTGAGTTTGGTGATTTTATGTTACTTGTGTCTTGCTTCGTGCCGTGTTGTGCATGGGGCGAGTCTTCAGTCGTGCCTGCCCACATCAGGCCCAATGCTGAGGCCCGGAGCCTAGTAGGAGATAGTGTATGCTTCTTTTTTGACGTTTTTGATCGTGACAATGGACTGCGTGCTGAACGTTTTGGTGCTATTTTGACTCGGGGCGGTCGTTTTACTTCACTGTCGAACAGTTGCTCTGCGAGCTCTGTCGTATCTAGTCATCACTAGTCATCAGTAGTCAGCTACCTGCATATAATCGTTTAGAGTCACTGGCTGCATATAGTGGCCGACTACTTCGGTGGTCCGCAGAGAAGCATTGTTTTCACGTTAACAATGGTTAACGGGAAGATAGTGGTTGAGAAGAGGGGAAGGGCCGGTTTGAGTTGTACACTCAAGACTACGGCCGAATCGAAAGACAGAAAAGCGAAGTTAGCTGCGTTAGCTAACAAGAAGGTGACGGCATCGAAAGCGGCGCCAGCTGGTGAAAATCAAACGGAGTCTGTGCCAATAGTCGTGGAAGACACTTCAGAGAATGTATCGCCAGCAGAAGTTAATGTTTCTACGAACGGCAACGATGAAACTGACTGCGCTGACAAGACTGAGGATGAAACCGATGCGAATGATGATTGGAAGGTGGTAGTCTCAAAAAGCACTACCAAGCGTCTCCAAAAGCTGAAAGAACAAATTGGCGCCATCCGGTCCAAATCGTCCAGTCAGCCAAAGGGTCTGTTTCGTGTAGTTATTGCGCGAAGAAGCGACAAAACAATCAATGGGACGACTGTTTCTATAAGTGAGCCGTTCAATGATAGTCTACTCTTATTGTGCAGTGAATTGCATAGTACTCTACCCGCTTGCTAGGCTGGAATCGAAAGCGGGCATCATTTACGTCTGGTTTAATACCATTGACGAAGCAAACGCCGCGGTGCAATTATCGACTCTCCTCGGCATTCCGGTGGTAGCTAAATGCAACGATCTAGGTGCATATCGCGCCAGAATAAACGGAGTGGACAAAGATTTTACTGATGAAGACATTCAGTCTGCCTTAAGGAGGTTGGTGTCGTCTCTGCGGGATGAGAGAACATCATCAAGAGAATAGGATCCACCGCAACATCGATCCCTACAGACAGGGTCATACTTTAATTTATAGAGTTCCGCCGACTGACGTGTTTCTTGTTTTAGGTCACATAGAGTCATTATGTATGCGGGAATCCCCTGTATCATGCTACAAGTGTTTGAGGCTAGGTTATATTGCGAAATATTGCCGTAATGAAGTTTCATGTAAAAAATGTGGTCAAACTGGTCTACCTCGCGCTAAATTGTAAGCAACAGGCAAAATGCGTAAACTGCAGGGGTTCCCATGCGTCGTCTTCGATGTCCTGCCCTATCCGACTATGCAAAATTGAGAAGCACAAGGCACTGATGGAGTGTCGCTTGTTGCAACAGGTCGGATCAGAGCATCCTGAGGCAACACAAGTCAAGGTGGTCGACGCGTCGCAGCAGGCTGTTGCATCCGACTCCTCAGACCCTCCAATTCCTCGACTGAAGTATCCGCATCATCTCCACCTACCTATACTGCTGTTGTGAGATCACTAGTAGTAGAAACCTCGTCTGGCCCCGAACTCGTGTAAATCTACCGCGATCAACATCACCCCCTAAGAAGCAGATCCGCACCGTGGAAAAATTGGCTACAAATACTCTTCCCAAGCCCCGTCCTATGGAAGTCATCGCGCACCTCTGCCACTAGTAAACTAAAGGGACGTAACTCCAACATAATCTCATTCTTGAGGCACATCACGAAGGTTTTAAGTATTGTATCCCCGAAAGCTGCAATACGTCTAAAAAAGCTGATTGAGGTTCTCTCACCGTTGTTGTCAACTCTCTCGATGCTATCCTAAGATTTTTATTAATGATTTTAGTCATATTGATGTTCTCACAACCATCTATTTTTACTTATGCATTGTATAAATTATATTAATCAAATCATTACGCCAAATGTAAAGGCATGCCAACTTTTGGATGACGTTAGACTTGGACCCAGTAGCTTAGCTTTTATCCACCTAAACGCGGGGACTGGAGGGATAAAAAAAAACCGATCATCAAACATGGCTAAAGAATTGCGATCTGGCGTCTCACTCCAAGTGGTTTCAAATTAGTTGCGTCGAGTAGAGGCTTGTAGAGATTAGG